>JAOXNO010000004.1:2810048-2845605 GCA_028565335.1 Limnodromus scolopaceus
TAGAACTTGCCCAAGCATTGTGTGCGGAAAAACACCCAACCACCACAAGCTGATCCACGCCAGTGAAGACCCAAAACAAATCCTCAGGCAGATGGTGATTCCATTCCCAACACAGCCAGCTGTTCCAGGCAGAGTACCCAGAGGCTGGACAATTCTCTTATCCATCATACACACACACACACACACACACACATTGAAAAGAGGTTGAAGGAGGAGCACAAGAGTCACGATGAGATGTGGAAATCACTGCAGGAATCCAGAGATAGTAACAATATGGGTTTTACTACCAATTTTATGCACATACATTCTGTAACACGGCAGGGTGTTCTGTGTGCCAGAGGGGTGTTTCTGGTAACAACCAACAGTCTCCGTACCTCCAGCACAAGGAGGAGTCTGTGTATACTAACTTTATGACTGCTTGCTCTTTGGACAAACAGGAATAATATAAATGCACCCTCAAGGACTTTGGACTCTCGTTTAGTCTATGAACAGAGTCACATTGCTAATTTGGCTTGGGCCTGGAGACCTCTTGTGCATGGGGAAGGGAAAAAAAACCCAACCAACCAACCCACCCAAACCATGCAGCAATATAGAGTCACCAACCTTTTCTTACCCACCACACCTCTAACGGAAGATTAGTTAAAGATTAACTCTTAATAGAGGAGTCCAGGACTTGGCATCTTCTAGCAGAGTTGACCAGCAACATTTCTACAAAGGTTCACCTCAAACAGGAGAAAGAAAGGAAGGCAGAAGTGATGAGGGCTCTGTGAAAGCTTGCAGCTTGTGGTTACGCCGTAGCTTATTGTCAGCAGGTGTTTCTGATGGATGTTGCACTGAACTGGATTGTTGAGTTTAACATCTGTTTTCAGGATCACAGGCAGACAGCTCTTCTCCAGCAAACATGAGATACTGGTCTGCATTATGACCGCCCTGTATTTCTCTGCAGTATCTTGTCTGCTCTTACTTCTACCAAAACACGCAGCTCACTATGCCAACGAGATTGTGGTTTAGAAGTGACGTCCCGTAGATCAGGCTTCCACAAGCCCAAGTGAAACATTACACAACGCTCTACAGAAAACAAAACAATTAATGTCTTCCCTGTGGCAACATTCACACAACCAACTGGCAAATTCACACACTTGTAAGCCACCTTGATCCGGAAATCCAAGCACAGATGGCATACATAAATTTGGGATACGTCTTTTCCACTGACCTAATTGGGACTGCAGCAGCTCCAATAACATGGTTTATTGCATTTTTTCCCATGGTAGCTAATCGCAACTGTGTCACACACTCACAACTGCAGTGAGCCCTTAATATAGCATGGGTAAACAAACATCACGCAAAACAGCTTGCACAAGAGAGGGGTGTGTATGCTTTGGAGACAGCTTGCTCACCTGTTTTAACAAGTGCTCTCAAGAAGAATGTTTCAGTGTTACACTTCTGCTTAAGACTCTTCGAGCTATCAGTTACCCTTTGAACGCTTGATAATAATCCTAATTCAATTCAAAGAACTGGGTCTCCTCAGATGTAAACAGCATTTGCCTTTGCAGATGCCCCTTATTTCACAATTAAAAAAAAAAAAAGTCCAGCACATTATGTTTACAGTTATTATAAACAATAGGCTGTGGGGAGTGAAGAACTTCTCAGAACTGTTATTTTCTGTGATTTGATGTCCTCAAACAAGCCTCTGACACCCTCGCTTTAGGAACACACATGACCCTCAAGCAAATGACATGCAAGTCAATCTCATTACCAGTAAAGAAACTAAATAACAGAATATAGCATCCTCTAAAAAAGCAGTGTGAATAAAAAAATATAGCCTTGTATTGGCCATATTCCACATCACCACTTACAGGTTAAGGGAATAAAAATATATGGTATAACCCTCAAAAGGTGATGGCCTCCCACCACCGCCCCCTGCAAAAACCAACCACCAAAAAAATTGATGTTTTTTATATATTTTTTTAACACAGATCAGCTTAGGTATCCAATTTTCAGTTCAGCTTCTCTCTGAAGACTGATCCTCACTCTATTACTGACAGCTTCTACTTTGGGGGAAGGTGGAAGTAAAACAAAGGTGAATTAATTTCTAGATAAGAATCAATAGTTCATACAAGGAAAAAAAATAAGGAATTCACACTGCTTGGCTAGAATGAATGTGAATTCAGATCCAGGACTGTCCAGTACAGCATTTAACCATGCTCTGAGACTAACAATAACAATCATAACATGTGATAAGAGAGGATTTAAGTTTTCTTTTACGCACATAACTCCATCATCTTCTAATCTGCAAAGCAAGTCAGCTCTACTGTTACTTGCATGAAGTACTCAAAAAAACAACCTTAAGGAGATGAGCCACCTCCCTCACTGTTCCTTATTAATAGGCCAGTCCAGTATTTAAAAACAGCAACACTATGCACCACCATGTAATATTATCCCACAAAGTGAAGACTGAATTAGCTGATAACCCTTGGAGCAGCCTAGAACCTGTTAGAATATGCAAGATAAGATCTTCTGCAGAAAGCTGGAGTTCAGTGTCAGCTCAGACAAGAATTGCAGTCCTCAATTCTGTCCTCAAGCACTTCCTCTGGCAGATGACTCCTGCTGTCCTTCCCAGGACATGGTAGCTCTCCTTTTGCTTCCTTTGCACCATCTTCCTAGCTTATCAGGTAAGGTCTTCCTTCTCCTTTCCTCAGCTTCTTCACCTTCCTCCTTTTGTCCACTAACCCTCTACTTTCTCCAACCTAGGCAAAGTTAAGAACATCTACTGGAGCGCCTCTGCAGGGGGCTTGCTATACACTACAGAGGAGAGCCAAGTGGCTTGCTCTGGTAGGATGCTGCTAGAGCTCATGCTCTACTCAGTAGAGAGTTGCTTCTGCACCGTGGCTGTTCTGTGGGACAGGGATGGAGACAACTACTTGCAAGGAACTTGCTGCTGCATCACTCACCGCGGTAGCGGCAGGTTTGCAGGACCAGGCAGAACTCACAGAAGAGTAGCAACCCCGCTATGCTGTCACAGATTCCTTGTCACATCCTGGAGGGATCAGGGGTCATAAAGAAAAACGAGCAGCTTGTTCTTGTCGAGAAAGCCCAAAGCCAAGCTCAGTCAAAACCACATTGCCAGATAAACTTTATTTACAAACATACAAACATCAGAATTAGTGTGCTGAAAAGCACCAGGACCACAGGCCCCAAAGACAGATCATCACCTCTTTTGACAAGTATTACGAGGACAACTGTTGCAAGTGTTATGAACACTTCTCTTCCCCTCTTTGAAGGGAGGGCACAGCTGAATATGAACTCCCCATGGCAAATTCTGGATGAGCTTGTATCCTCCAACATGAGACAAGCTGATTTGCTGTGAAGTGTCCAGAGCTCTTGGCCCAGCACAGCACTGCTTTCTTGTAACAGTCCTCAGCCACGAGATTCAATGATTATCAGGAATACAAACTATCCTGTCAGAGAAGCTGACAACTATCTCCTCCAGATGGGAGGAGAAATACTTTGTAAAGGACATCTAAGAAGTAGGAAGTGAAAAAAAAAAAAAATAGATCCCATCTTTTCCCCAACATGACACCACAAAGCCAACAGTCTCAATATCCTATGCTAAAATTATGTTCTTTTCTTTTGCTTTCCTACTTCTCCTTCCCATTACCAACCCAGAAGCAAATTCCCATTGGGTAGCCCACGTATCTATTTCCCATTCAGTCCTGAAACTGCCATAGTACACCAGGGCTGTAGTGCCCACCTGCCCTGTTCCATAACAGCTGATGTTTTCTGAACTGAATTCCAGTATTTAGAAGCTGTAACCGCTTCTGGTTAAACAGATCCGCTTATGTCACTGGCTTTAAAGTCAGTTCTTTTTTGCCTCTTTTTCTTCAAGAGGCCAGGAAACCTGGATGTGATACGGCTCTAGTTCTTCTGGAGTGACATAGTCTGGAGCATTGCCCATCAGGTCTCGTCCCCTGAAGGATTTAGGAAAAGCAATGACATCTCGGATACTTGGAGCATCAACGATGAGAGAGATCAGCCTGTCAAGTCCTAGACACAGAAAACAAATTGGTGAACCACTGAAAGTATGGCCTTGTATTACCTCCTCCGATTGAGAAAAATCGGAAAGATGGAGTAGATAATATTACTGAGCTTGAAGAAAGCCTGAAGCTTTTAAGTATTACTGAGCCTGAATCAAGCAAAGCGAAAAAATTAATCTCAACCAGTAACAGAGAAACAGACTTGACTAAAGGGCAGAAACAACTGGCAAAATAAAGCTTTTCAATATTACAAAAAAATTCCACAGCACACCAAGGACTACAAGAGAGACTTTGCAGAGACAGCATAACAAGCCAGGGCAGCTAAGTTGCAGGAACACTGTCAGGGCTCTGCTTAACTGCTCAAATAAAGCTTGTGGTCAACCAGTTCTGAAGGATTACAACAACTGGGAGGAACTAAAAAAAGAACAAGAGCACCTGGGTGATTGGATGGAGGGAAATCACACTGGAAGGCCACAGGTTAAAACGCTAGCTTTGGTTTTTGTCAGGCTTTGTTTGTTTGTTTTGCTGGTTTGAGTTTGTTGGTGTTTTTTTAAACCCACAAACTTGCAAAGTTCTAGGAAAAAAAGAAAATCTGGCATTGCTGTAATGCTGTACACAGCACTGTGCTGACTTTGGAGGATGCCATTCCACAACAACTTAAGGCAACTTAGATCAGCACTGCTGTATCCTCCCACCCCTTCTGACTCTGGAGTTCCATCTTCTCCCTGTGTTGGCACAGGCGTCCATCAAGTCCCTGCTGAGCCAGATCAGAAAGCTAACTTGGCAGCATTTGTTAACTGCCAGTTCAGCTCTCTGAATCAGCGAGCAGAACAGATGTGGAAGAAGGAAGTGAGACTGAAGCAGAGGGCGAGGCTGTGGCAGTGACCCAGGGCATGAAACAAAGTACCATGCTGTCCCAGGCCTCTGGGCATGTGCTACAGGAATCTTGTTCTGGCTGCGCAGGAATGAGAATAAAGATGATGTAATCTTAATGAACACACTGTTTTTGTAGAACAGCGGATAAGGATCACACTTCGAGCCACCAACATGTGATTTGGTCCTTGCATAAGAACTAAATCACACTATGGCGCTGGGGAGGGACACCAAAACATTCTGCACCTGGTGTCAAGACCTCTGTTTTCTTCCACAAAGCAGCTACAGAGATGCAAGCTCTGTGTGAGCCCACACAGTGTTATCATGGTGGTGGTGCCAAATAACACCAGAACAGCCAGCTCTGTCAGGAGACAGACAAGGCTTTTGATAACAAGCTTGAGGCTTGTTCCTGGGATCTAATAGGACCAAAAAAAAAAAGGTCACAAGACACTTGCATCCTGGAGAGCTACAGAGCACTTACCTAAAGCGATTCCTCCATGAGGTGGAGCTCCAAACTCCAAAGCCTCAAGCAGATGGGAAAGCACCTCAGAATCCTCCTGCAAAATTATGTAAGTGTCACTGGACAAACAATGCTCTTCCTACTAGGAACCTAAAATGAAGGTATGATGAAGCCACCCATAACTCGGGGCTGGGAGGTACATTTCTTTATCAGAGAAGCACACAAGTGTTTCTTTCAGAATTTGAAATAAATCTTCAAAAGAATGTCAGAGACATCTGTGTTACCTTCAGCACTTTCTCCAGCACAAAACGCTGTTGTTCTGCATCATGAATTCTGATGGAGCCACCTCCAACTTCACTGCCATTCAGCACAAGGTCATAGTGTTGGCTACGGACCTGCAGAAAGAAATGAATAAACACCTTAGCAAGGCTAGGGCACAGCTGCATCAAACAACAACCTGCACACAGACAGCAAAGACACTGGGAAAGGAGCCATGACATACTACAACACTGCTCTCTGTGGTACCTTGCACTTCAGGTACCCCTCCTATTGGAGGCATGGACTGCTGCTGACAGAGGTGGGAACAGCACAAATCATTTTACAAAGTTGATCAAAACCTGAAGCAACATGGGATGAGTCAAATATAAGACTCCTCACCTTAAGAGGCTCTTTCCCATAAGCCCCTTTTGTCAGAGGCACACACAGATACTTGTGACTCAGAGTAATCTGGAAGCCATCTCTTCCAAACAGGCACATACAATATGTCATCGGTTCCATGAAACAACATCTCTTTTACACTATAAACAGCTGCTACTTGCTAGTTTTCCACGACACAACTCTAAAAGCATCAGCATGGCAGGCATGAAGTCAGTTACCTTTGTGGGATCAGAATAGAGGAGGCTGGTATCTGAAGGATGAGGAGCAGTGAAGGGGTGATGAGCGGATTCCAGTTCAGTGGGATTCTCTTCCTTTGGGAGGAAAAGGGGGAAATCCACCACCCACAGAAAGTGAAAAGCTGAAGGATCACGGAGTACCAGCCCAGCTGCCTCAAGAAGGTCAGCACTCTCCAACCGTAGGCTTCCTAATGCAGAGCACTGCAAAAGGGAAGGGAGAGAACGAGACAGGGCAATTTTACTATAAGGGAATTCGCTCAAACACAGACCAGGGAAAGAGTGTTTCATAAAGGTAGTATCACAGACAGCATCAGTTGTAATGCATTGTTGCCTTAAACACTTTTGCCTTTTATTCTGAAAGATATCACACCTTCCTGATGAGGCCGCAGCTCTAGGGTTTGACAAAGACTAAGTAAGGAGCTGGAAAGTCCATTTTCTTCCAACTGGATCATCTTCACAGATCTTTCCTCAACTAACCTCAAGCTCCATGCAAATGTGGATTAACTGAGGGAGCACAGGTAGATCTGCACTTTGCAGACAGAGAAATGAAGGCACAGAAAGAGAATATGACAAAATTTTGGCTGTCAAGCAAAGCATGATGCCTTGTCATAAACCAATGCTTGGAAGGCAACGTCTGCTGGCAAGAATACAGAGAAGGGTAGGGACAGATCTCCCATCACTGCTGCTAATAAGCAGCTGTGTTTCACTCATCATCTGCTTACGGGAGACAAAATTACTTAGTTGACCTTGTTTTCCAATCTGTTTGATGCTTTAAAAATTAAGTTAAGGTGAGAGAAAAGGAGGCACTGATTTGTTCCTGTTTTATATTCCAGCTTTCATTTCAGTTACGAGTTCTTCCCAGAATTTGACTGGGGGAAATAAAAGCAATAGGTACATTTCATGCATTATTTGCTGTTGCTATAGCTTCAGCTCCAGAGAGACACAGAATTAGACTGTGACCTATTTTAATAATAAGAAGAATTAGACTAAGGTCAGATAACAATCAAAGCCATCAGCAGCAACATTCATCACACAGAGCCACCCAAGAAATGCTTCTTACCACTTGCTTGTGTTCACCAGCTGCCAGCAGTACCACATCATCCACCTGCACGTTCAGTGCTTGGATAAGCTCCAACTGCTGCTTCTCACCAAGAAACTTTGTAAGCAAAGACTTCAAGCTTCCATCAGGCCTGCAGATAATTTCCATGACTTCCTAAAGAAAGATAAGAGTATGTTCATTCCAGTGCTGCCCTCTCCTGTCTTGCAGCATCACATGCTCAGGCACTGACTCTCAGCTATTAAAAACTGCTCTTCTACCTTTCTCTGACTGCAAGTGCCTTTATACACATTTTGTTATTCACCATTTCCAACGCCTCAGCAGTGTTTCTGTCTCACCTGGTTAAACTGGGATTTTGCAGACTCCTTTAATGACTCCAAATCTTTATTTTTAAGATATCTCTAGGGAGAAAGCAAGAGAAGACACATTAAACATCAGCAAAATCTGTGGAAAGCCCAAGCGGGATTCAAATTGACTGACTGAGCTGTTTCTAAACTTCAAGTGCTTTTGTTTCTAGTACAAGTTCTTATGAGGGCTGTAGAATAGCAAAGGGCCCACAGCATTAGACTGCAGGTGGGTGTCTTCTGTAACAGCTGCTTTCAGGAAGAGGCCCCTCTAGTTTGTTTATCTGGCTGCAGTTTTTCTCCCTGCTCACAGGTCAGATGTAGCAGGTCAGTAGAATCAGATCATGCCAACTAACTGCCTCCAACATGCAGGAACAAGGTTACAACACCACACTGTTGATAAAGTAAGCATAGCTCAATTTGAAGGAACAAAGGAAATTAACAGGGTTGGCTCTCACATGCAAAGAAATGCAGTAGATGTGAGGACCTGCATTAAGATCATCTTTTTTTTTTTCCAGCTACTCTAATGTTTAGAAGGGCTCGAGATTCCGTGTCTGTTTTGCTCAAATGCACACCTTAGTGCCCTCTTGTGGGAAGCCAATAACTTGCACTTTGTGCCAAAAGTAAGGAATCCCAAGACCATGTCAGAAAGCCCTATTCCCTAAATAAAACTCAGTGTTTAGTGAATTATTTTTTTCCCCATACTGCCCAAGCTGCAAAGACGCCCACAGCCAGAAATAAATCTGTTTCCCTGCCAAAATATATGGCTGTGCCAAATAATCTTTTGCATCTACTGTCAGCCTTTGATTTGGTCTGTGACATTCTCATTACAAGACATGAATTGTGCCCACAAATGCAGGAAAAGCAAAGATGACAAGGACATGTAACCATCTGACCTTTTTCTCACTAGTCCAGAACTGAGCTGTGCCACACCTGGCTCTATTTCAATCTCTTGCCATAGGGTACAATTTATTATTAAGATGCTCATCAGAAGCCATCCTGGACAGAAGGAAGCTGAAACCCCGAGAGGCTTCCCTGTCCTCAAGGGGCCTTGCAGCTCTGTTTTCTTTCTCCCCTTCTTAATTCTGTCGCCTGATCATCTCCATTTCTCTCTTCTACCACTACTCAGCCCAGCTTGACATTAATCGCAACCAATCCCTAGTTCCCTAAATGGCACTATTCCTCCAGTAACAGCAAGGAACATTTCCATACCAACAAAGGAATTCAAATTGGTATTTTATTTATTTCACATAAACCGTAAGCAGTATGTAAAGTATCACTTACCACCCCCTGAGGGATACAAATAGCTTTGACAGTGCCATGTGGGTAACTGAGTGCATTCTGCACAAACTGGATGTCCAATCCTCGTAAAAAGTCACCAATATCCACTATCTGAGAAAGGAGAGATCACAGGAAAAAGCAGTGGTGGCAAAAAACAGAACAAAAATCCTGCACCTGTGTCTTAATGCCTCCAACACTGTGTTATCATTTCTTTGCTCAGAGAAATCAAATGGTTCACAGAAAGAAGTGAATGGGGCCAAACTGGAATAACCATTAGGAGGCTGAGCACTGCAGAAAGGTAAGCGCAGGAGAGCCAGGAAAACCTAAAGTTGAGATGCTGACAACCAACTACAGTGAATAGAGCTGTATACTAAAAAAGAAACCCCCATAATTAATTCCTGGGGAAATATAAGATGCTTTCCTGTTTTTCAGCTCCTCTTAATACATTTGGATTCTTATTTCATATACAAACAGTGTATGCATAGAACTGTAGTTGGTTATCTTGAAAGTATCTTCAGGCCATTAAAAGGCTGGAGAAGCCTGTCTCATGAAGCATGCTCACCAGGAGTACCCTTTGGAGTGCAGTAGAGAAAAGCACTTACAGTATCTGTTGGTGCCTTAGGGGCTTCCACTCCTAAGATAGTCAAGATACTTTATTTTAAAAATAATGGAGTGTTAGGAAGCAATGTGTTCTAAAAACATATGTTTTCCCAAAGCCAAATAAACTCTCTCTTCTCCAAGAGATGATTACGAGTACAAAGCAGTAATGATGGGATAATGCTGTCATTTACCCAAGGTGTTTAAGAACTCCAGCCAGTCACATATATATTATTTGAACAAAAATTATTCTTTAAACACTAACAGAAAGGAGAAGCTACAAGTTTCCAACAGGCAAACCCTCACCTTCATCCCAAAACGAGTGTCTGGTTTATCAGTCCCATAGTCAGCCAGTGCCTCTTCGTATGTCATGGAAGGGAAAGGAGTTGTAATGGACCCTCTTTCCTCAGGCCAGGAATATTGCAGGAGGCCCTCTATCAGTCTCTGGATCCCAGCTTGATCTACAAATGACATCTCTATATCTATCTTAAAATAGAAAATAGAGGGGGGATTCCACATTAGCTAAAGGTTTGTCTTAGCGCTGCTACTTGCAGAAGTTCTTGACTATAAAGCCAGCATCAAAAGAAATAACATGCTATATGAAATCATAGCATGACTGCATTAGACTGAGGGTGTGCTTATGATCTCACTACAGCCTGATGACTCAGGCAACAATCTCCTCAGAGATGTGAATGAGGTAATGATGACAAGGACAGGGGAAGAAACCTTGAATGAACCAGGCTAACTCTGCCTGAGAACTCAAGGCTGAAGAATGGGATGCAAGAAGAGATTGCATCATCAAGCAGAATAACTGCTGCAACACAATTCCCACCTTCATGGCAACTGGGACCGTTCAGTCACCCAAGGCCAGTAACCACTCTCTGCATGCCCCACAATAACTTCAAAGGGCTGTGTCTGTGAAATACACAGCAAACCACATTATGCCCCCCAAGCAGCACAAGAGCTAGACCTTCAGAAGGGAAAACAGCTACAAGCTGTTTGGGTCAAGGAGGAGAGTGACAGGCAGTGCAAGCTGGTTACCTGAGTGAATTCAGGCTGCCTGTCAGGCCGCGAACCTTCATCTCGGTAGCAGCGAGCAACCTGAAAGTATCTGCAATAGTACTTTTTACTTAGATAACAATTTAAAGTACCCTAAATTAAATTTTGGATATAGAATTGATCATTAAAAAAAAAAAAAAGGGAGAGCTCAGATCGCTTTGCAGCAGATGTTCATAGCCCTGGTTGTTCTCATCCCCTCAAAAGCATGAATTTTGAGTGAAAACAACTGTATCAGCAGCTGTATCTATCTCCAAACACACCTTCCAGAGGCATGTGGAGGCTACCAGGTGAGCTGTGTCCCAACACGGACATAACAAAACTGCTTTTCCCACCTTCTGCTCCAAACCTGCACTCTACTAACAGTAAAATTCACTCATGGTCAAGACCTGGCCTGCAGTTCACTGCGTGAACAATTGTCTCCCTTCGCCTTCAATTTTATTTGGAGAAACAAGCCCAATTAAAAGCTTCTCATGCTTTTAATTCTCATGCACCCTGAGAACGTGCTTTCCTTGTCTCAGTCACGCTCAGCTGCCCAGCCTCATCTCAATTACTTCTATAGCTTACTCTTAGAGAGGCTTTTAACACACACTAGATTTTCTGCCCTTCAGGCAGACTATGCTTCAGATCAGGTTTCTATTTAAAACAACAGCAAATATTTCACCTTCTAACAGGATATATTTCTTCTTACTGGGAGGCATTATTGCTGGGGGGCAAAGGGCCTGGCCTAGCTGAAAAGTACTAAGTATTTAAGGATCTCTCCTCAAAACGCAAACCCCTCAGCAGTAAGTTTTGGGGAATTATCTAAAACTTCACAGATCAAATCAAGCAAACCCTGGACAGGATCCACAGAGAACAGGAGTTGAAGAAATCCTTACCTGTCCAGGCCTCCAACCATGAGGAGCTGCTTGAACTGCTGAGGACTCTGTGGCAGAGAGTAGAATTTGCCCACTTCCCTTGAGGGCACAAGGAATTCTTTTGCTCCCTAGCACCAGAAAGAATGTATTACAAAAAGATTCAGCAAATAAGCAGCCTCAATTCATGAGAGAGAGCACAGACTAGAACCACAAGAGAAAAGAACCTATTTTCCTCAATATGAAATTTCACTTGTGAGGAAATGGCTGTTTGTACATTACACTTTAAAAAAAAAAATCTCTTAACCAACTTGGTGCAAAGTATCCCAAAGGAAGATTCTCCACCTTCTGCTCTGAGAGACTAATGCATAACAATACACCATCTAAGACAAGGGTTTAAATGCAAGAGCTCCACATGTTGCTGCATCAACAATTCCTGGGCTACTGCTCTCCGTGACTATTTTTGAAATGAAAGAAAGATATATAAACTCAGAAGTTAAAATTACTTGAGTGGTGTTACTGCAGTAAGCTGCTAGTTAAGAGATAAATGCTAGGGAAACAGTGCTTAGAAGAAGTTTTTTTGTTTTATAATCTGGCTGCCCCAGGACAAGAATTGCATTCAACATGCATTCTACAAGACAGAGGCTTTATTCATTTGAAGGTTCCAAATTAAGACACAAGACATCACCTCTTCCCTTTCAGTCCCTCTGCTTTTCAAAAGTGTATCTTATCAGAAATTTGCATGAGCTGTTACTTAGTGCAGGAACAGCAACGAAGGCCGAGTGGCAATTGACAATAATTCAATCACACAATCTATGCGGTCACAGGAGCTAAAATGCAATTCCAACAGAATACATACCCCTGGGGTTCTTTTAAAGAGCGTTGGAGTTTCTACATCCACAAACCCTGTGGAACAAACACATGCTTCAGTTACAGAATATGCTGAAAGCAGGAAGAACTAGTATGACACAAAGTAAGCTAGAGTAAGGTTAGTCAGTAAACTAATCAACACACCACACAGCCTCTCCATTTTGCTACGTCTAAGAATAACTTGTGTAATGACAGATTTCAAGGTTCTGAGCTATCCTGATGTCCTGCCAGAACTGTTGTTGACAGAGGACTCCATAAAGTTTGAAAAAATTGTTAATTCTCTATCCATTTTGAATTAGGCTCTGCTTTTCCAAAAAGGATTTCCTGATTTTAGATATACAAGAGACCTCTAAGAAAACCATTCCTTTGACATGGCTCAAGTTGGGTGACCAAAAGAGGGAAACTACCTGCAAAAGGCCTTTTCTCACTGGATAGAGCTCAATTGAAACAACTGGTTTGTAGCATGCAAAGAGATTTCAACAGACTTTGTTCTTTAGGTCTGCCAATATCCCTCTAAAGGCTCCACTGCAAGCAGATATGTCCTTACTAAGCAGGACCAGACTGGAATAGCAAGCTGATCGGCAATCTCTCCCAGCAATAAGAAACAGAAAAAGGGAGGGCTAAAATGTTATTTGCTGCACACCATTCTTCAAGTACTTTTCTTACCATGCAGGTTACACAGATATTCCCGCATCCTCATCACTATCTGTGACCTCAGCCGCAGGTTATACTGCAACTGTGAGCTACGCAAGTCCAAGTAGCGATACTGCATCCGTAAGGCCTCTGATTTCTGAAAAAGAGACAAAATTCAAATTGCACATCCAACGAAGCTGCTACTAAAGCCACAGGACAAAAGGGGGAAGCTATAAACATGCTGCTTTATTGCCACAACCCATCCATTACCCACAACCTACACAGACAAACATCAGCCCCTGAGAGCGTTTCCATGCATGACAATTACTTTAAAAAACAAAACAAAAACCAACCCCCCAAACCAGACATTTACTGTGCTAGGATCTGCCTCGATAAAGCTCAGGATTTCAGGTCTCCCTATTCTCAGTCCATTGTAACAGACTGTAGCAATCCTACTTGCAACTTTTAAGCAGAGGAATAGTACCATACAGAGAACTAAAGGAACAACTAAATGGTGATACATTCTTATTACAGACAGGAAAACTAAAGCCGTGTGCACCATGTGAATTGTCCAGGACCCATAACACAGAAGGAACAGGACCCAGTTCTCTCAACTGCAACACCTACATATCAGCCACAGTTTCAATGGCACAGAGAGTATATTCTATTAACAGCCATGCCCCTCCTATACCATAAAGCCTGCACTAAAACTAACCTCTTACAAGACTGTGTACTTACAGAGGAAGAAAACCCTCTCACTGACTAGCTACTCGTCCAGGTAAGACTAAGTACCCCAGCCTTAAAACACAGCAGTGCATTGGCAGGTTCTGTTTCACACTCTCAGAAAAGCTAGCATAGCCTGATTTCTCTCACTCTTTCCTTCACCATCTGTTCTTACAGTGATATTGGAAACACTGGAATCATTCAAGCCTTGTTTTCTGCTTAACTTGAATTAGAAATACATCCTCAATGCTAGCAAGCAACACCCCTACTTTAAATACCATCCTTCCCCCAAAACAGAGCTGGGAGAACCAGATGAAGCTCTCAGATGCTTTGCCATCACCCTAGGCAAATTCCCAATTCATTGAAAAGCCACCACTTTGGTTAAAGAAAAAAAAAAAAAAATAGGGACACCTTGATAAAATCCTTGATTTCAAAAGGTAGCTTCTTGCAGGAGTTTAGGACCTCCGCAGTCTCCGCCTTCACTTCAATATCCCCTGTTGGCATTTTCTGTAGTAAAAAGGCAATTAAAAAAAAAAAAGATTCAAAACTTAGGGAAAACAATTGGACAAAGGTATTTCACAGATGGTCAGGGGGAAAAAAAGAAACCTATGTGATTATCCTCTCTGCCTTCTTCACACAGTATAACTTGGAGAACTTCTCTCAAGGACAGATTTCTCCTAGATTTCCCTTCTGTTCAGAACAAACACAAGTCACCTTGTCACCAAAGATGGCATGTTCTTTCTCAGTAGCATACTGATGTCTACAAGAAATAAAATTACTTTTCCTTTGCCTTCTCCTTCAAGGACATGCTGAGCACAGAGGAACAGTCAGGCACGAACCCTTCTAGGACACATGCATTTGGACAAAACACTAGTTCCATTAACTTCAATGACACCACGCAGTATACATTTTAGTGTGCATTAGCAGCAGTCCTTAGTAAAGTCAAAAAAGGCAACTTGCAAAGAACTTCTCAGAACATCCAGTTCTGTACACCAGTTCTCAGAACTAGTTGATATCTTCTTAGATGTCAAGGGGGAACAGACAGCTTGCCCCACTTAGCACTGTGCCACATCAAAGTTCATTTGATCCTACAAAATTCTTTTTATTTACCAGTGGAAAGCATATACAACCTTCCAACAAAACAATAAATGATTAGAAGAAATAAAAGCATTGCTTGAAGCCTGCATTCTTTAAGGACACCTATAAGCAGCCAGAGCAAAAAAAGTTATAGTCACAAATCCAGGTTCTCTTTTTAGGCTTGCCAGTGATAGGATATGCAAAATCCTGACAGATTTATCTATGGCAGATTACAGTAAAAGCTGAGGAATGCATAACATTAAAAATATAGTCAAACTCTCTTTCCTATACAATGAGAACAGCAAAATCTATTCTGAGCAAGAAACAGGTCACCACAAGCTGTGCAACTTGTGATGACAACACTTATTTTCAAGAAAAAGAAATTCTCATCCACATTTTGAAAGCCTGAAAAAGCCACCAATTATCCTTTCAAAGGGCTGGAATACAATTTAATTCATGAGCGCCTGTTAATGTGCTTTGAGGTTCTCCCAAATTACATGTCATAGCAGTTATTTCACCTCACATTATCATATCAAAGCTATGACAGAAATCCCACCAGAAATCCCACCATAATCCTACTATCCAGTGCTCTTTTCCACAAGGAATAAAATCCCTAAGAGATTCCAACATCCTCACCGGATTCTCCTGTCCTGGGGGCCGTGGGGACACAACTCCAGTCACTCGCACAACAGACTCCACTGGGGCATTAGACAAGAGCTTCTTCACATGGGCATGTGCCTGCAAGAGGATGACAACATTTCACTGAAATTCAAAGAGCAGGACAAATGCACTATGCTCAAGGGCCTCATTTTTTAGTGGCCTGTTTGCATCCTGTATCACTCCAGAAGAAACAGCATTAACATTTCTGTTGCAGTGTCAGATCAGGGCTCTCATAATGCTTAAACCTACTTGTGAGTCAGATCACTCCGACAAAGTACTTGATTGTGCTCGCCACGTCTGCTGGACCCAAGCTACCAAAGGAAAAAACCAAAATAATAGGAACTCATATTTTGATAGCACTTACCTCATCCTGTGGAATGATGATCTGGGTCAGTCCCTGGAAATCCCTCAAAACCAGAAACAGACCTTGCCTGATCCATGAAAAACACAAAAGGAAACACAGTTTTTTCAATAATTCAGTAGTCTTCTGCTTTTTAAGCCAAAGCACATGACAACTAGCTACTTTCTGTACTTTGTGACTGATCTCAAAGCACTTCCAAGTAACGTACGTACAGATACTTTTACCACATCTGAATCGAATCTGAACAATTCTGTTCAGATTTTGCCACAAACAACGTGCAAATAACCAGGAGAGGCAGGATTTTAACTTGACAGGGTTTGTGAACACCTGCAGTTTCCTGCTGGGAAACATTGTTCAGATAAACACATTTACATGAGTAACAACACTAAATCCACATGGATACAAAAAAACCACCAAAATCCAACCACAAAACAAGGAGGACAACACTGGTCCCATAAAAATTTTTAAATGAAGAAGCCACGCTCCCTAGACCCAGAATCATAAATCTTGATTTCTTCAGCTGCAGTACAGACAGCTACCGTCATACTTAATCCCTCAAGAAGCTGTCAAATGGGACACACTCTGGCTGTCTTTAAAAGCCAGAGCGCAACAATCTCATTGCAATAATCTTAACTCTGTTTCCTGGAACTCCACCCACAACTGTTCAAAGATGAGATGCTAAAAAAAAAAAAATATAAAATCCATACAGGATTTTATCATCACTGCTAAACAACGCTGGATAAAAAGGAGCCTCTCTAGACTGTAAAATGCAAAACCTGACTTTTGATACGAAGAAATTTCATCAAAGCCACAGTACCTATCTGCATTTTACAAGCACATACCCAGGATATGTTGGAATATCCTCCGTGCTGTACGCAGACATGCTTTTCACCCTTCATTTACAAAACGTTAAACTCTATTAGGAGTGATTATATCACACCACCTAGAGCAAACTGTTGGAATTAACATTTTATCCTCTGCTTACTATCTTTTATTAGCATTTCTTTTTTTAAGCAAAGCTTACATACTTTAAAATGGCATCATTAGACCCTGTAGTTGAAAAGACAAACAACATCATTTGCTTAAGATGTAAGGACACTATATAAAAGAAATTATTTGCTCACAGCTGTTAGAATTGCTATAAATATGCTATTACTTCTTTTCTATACACCAAGTGTAATAATCTTTAACTGATTTACAGCATTGTCATGAGGATCAATTAACATTTCTATGAAACTTTGAAATTTTAACTTTTGATCTGATACAATTCTCAACTGTTTCACTTGCTTCAGAAGCGACCACTGCAGGATACGATAAGATAACCTGAAGCATAAAAAAAGTATTTGAATCCAGGACTAGAGCACACATTGGAACTTGCAAATAAGCATCTCTACTGTCACCTTGGTTCACTTTTACCTTTGATACTGAATCCACCCATACAGTGTGACCTGTTGTCCCACGTGAGCAGAACGCAGCTCTCCACAAGTGTTGGTCCGAGTGACGAAACTATTGAAGTCTTGAATAAAAATAGTAAGTTATTTTGTACCTTTTGCAAGACAAAAGTTACAGAGTGCCCCCCAACACCAACACAATTTAGATACCTATGAAGAAATTACCCTATATAGCCCCAATATGACTGCTTTAAGACATTAGAACATAAATACGACATGAAATGATGCTTCACAAGTTTTTAAGAGGAGTTATTTCTGTGTCTCAGTCAAACTTTCACACAGAAATCTGAACAGTCTTGCTGCAAACTGCTGCCCTGCAAATTTCAGGGGGAAGAGAAGGGAAAGCTACAGATCAGTCCTGAGGCATGCTGACAGTTCCACATTTGAACGTAGAAAACACAGCCGAGACTGAAACATACTGGCACCCACCACTTGGGTGTAAACTGAACAGATTCCTGCCTGCAACTACTGATATAAGGCCCAAACCATGACTACAGAACTTTCCACAGACCCCAGCAAGCTTAGCATCATGACTTAGTTGTAAAACCAAGCACATCACTTATGGAACATGCTAGCATTTCAGCTTGCAAGAAAAAAAATATAAAAGATAGTACTACCTAAACATATATATGTTTGTGTACAGTTATACAAACTAGTCTCCCTTGCTACCTTCATCACGGCCTACAGGCTACAAAGCAGAGGGCAAGAAGGCTCATTTTCGCACTAAGCATTTAACTAGCCCTGGTGTTTATAGATTATGTGCTACAGAAGAGGGAGGAAAAAGGCAAAGTAAAAGCTAAAAGAATTAGACAAATTGGCTTTGATGTACTTTGAACCACAATTCATTGTGAGATGCCACAAGTCAAATAAAGACATGATTTGGAGAAGATGTTTTAAAAATGAATCAGGGAAAAGAATTTATGAGCGTGCCTTTAGACTCCTCTGCAGACTACCCTGACCTGGATCCCCAGAAGGGAAAAAAAAAACCGAAATCAAACAAAACCCACCAAAAACCCAGAGGAGGCAGTGATGGGGACAAGACAAACACTTGTTTCTCACCTGGAGCTGCCGGTGCCGGCGCAGGGGCCGCCCGGTGCAGAGCCCGCCCGCAGCCAGGCCGAGCTAGCGGGGGCAGCGCCCTGAGCAGGGGCCGCAGCAGGTGGATAAGGGCCATTTCACAGCCTGCACCTGAATCAGAAACCAGCAAGTCGTTAAAAATAAAGGCGCAGTGGGCAAAGCGACATCCCCGGGACCTCAGCCCTGGTCTGGAGCACCAACTCCCGGGAGAGGCCTGTGCCACCGGCGCGGAGCAGAGCCCCTGCGGCCAGGGATGGGAGCGGCGGGGAGGCCCCCAGTTGCAGCAAGCGGGTCGCCTCACTGATAAGGCTCGTCGCCCCGGGGCTCGCTAGCAGAAACCTTCCTCACTCTGAGCTGCGGCTGGACTAAAGGAACCTCACCCCGCCACCGCCTCCTTCCCTTGCTTCCGCCCGCCACAAATATGGCGGCGGGGAGGGGGCGGTGCCCGCCGCGCGCGCCGCGGGGGCTGACGGGAAGCGGTTTCAAACGGCGGCCGGCGGGGAGCGGCGGTGGCGGGTTTGGTGTCGGTGCCGGCCATGGAGTCGGCGGACGGGGCAGTGCGGACGCTGCCCAGCATCAGGAGGCTGTCGCGGGGGCCGCCGTTTGGGCGGGCGCAGGGGTGGTTGGGGCTCAGCCACGGCGGCCAGCTGCTTTCCCCGCCGGCGCCGCACTCCCAGGTAGGCCCAGGGCGATGGTGGTGCGGCCTGGCTGTCCCCTCAGCTGGGCCGCCTCCCGCTAGGCGAGAAAACCGCCCCTGCTCAGGCCTCGTAGGCGGGCTGGGGGTCCCTTTGCAAGCCCTGAAGGGGGAGTTCTCCTTTTTTTCTCGTGTTTTAATGTGTTTGGTTTTTTTCACTCCCCACCCCTCAGGGAAATGCCGATCCCCAGAGAACAGCATTTCTGCTGCGCAAGCAGTGGGCCTTATACAGCGTGACCCCTCTCTACAAGTTCTGTGACACCCACCTGAAGCATTATGCTCGGCTGCTGAGTGCTTTTATTGCTGCCGAGAAGCAGAAAGGATTGGCAGTGGAAGTAGGGGTTGAGCTGGACGTCAAAGTGGCTGTCTCTAGCATTCCCGACCTGAAAGGAAGTGACCAAGACCAGGCTGCGATTCTCGTGCAGGTAAGGAGTCTTCCTAGTGCTAAATCCTAGAGAATAATTGCTGGAGTATCTGTTGAGACTTAATAAAAGCAAGTCCTGTCTATTTGCAATTCAAACAGAACATTTCATAAACAATAGATGTGTTTAATTGCAGCTGTGAGTTCAACTCTTTGATAAGCTCAGTGTAAGACTACAGGGAGCAATCCTCTTTATTTTTTAGCTCAGCAGTCAATTTACTGCAAGAACTTGGACAGGTAATTTAACTTCTTGGATGAAGTTGGTGTAATCTTACCTCCTGGCCCCAGTTCGAGTCTAATTAATATTTCTGAAATGTTTGTCTCAAGTGAAAGATGCTACTGAAACGCCAAGTTCAGTATGGCAATGGTTGTCAGATGTACTATGGATTGGCTCTTCTGAATTAAGCAGTGTAAACTCAGATTTCAGGCCTGTTCCTAATGAAGTAAAAAGTGCTTTTCCTGCTGCTTGCAACAGAATTCCACGCATCTTTTAGGGGTGTAGTGGACAGACTGAATAACTGTATGAGCTTTACAGGAAAGAATGTTGCATGAGAGGTCCTGACAAAAATCTTCTACCAGACATTTGAAATCATAAAACAAAAGCTATCTTTGGCTAAAAAAAGTCAAACTAACTCTGTAGCATTCAAATGCTTCTTTTCCCCACCCCAGCTTTCTTTGAGATCACCAGCTTCCCCAAAAAACTCAGAAGATAAACTGGTATGGTCAGGCTGCTTCTGCTGTGTGTTTGGAGAACATCTTTCTGAGAACTTGCCAGAGGACTTCACTTGTTTACCTCTGTTTCTCGTGAACGGGGCAGAGAGTTACACATCCCTTGTTGGAAGCTGGTTTCAGAAGACTTTTGACTGCTGCTTCCGCCGTTTGGCCATCAGCCCTCTCAATCTCAGTTGGATGGCAACAATGTGGACTGGGTGCAAAGTGGACAAAACCACATCTGCCGTGGAACTTGTTTTCTCTGTCCCCTGCCTGCCCTACCCTCTGGATATTTCATATGCCATTCATCCAGAGGACGCAAAAGCTCTGTGGGACACGGTGCAAAAAACTCCAGGAGAGATCACTCAAGAAGAGGTGGATATTTTTATGGAATGCCTTTACTCTCACTTCCACAGACACTTTAAGATCCGCTTGTCAGCTACAAAACTGGTGAAAGTTTCTACAGCAGTTGCCTCAGCACACTGTGACGGGATGATAAAGGTGAGGTTTTAAGTAGCATATTGTCTTAACTAATGCTGAAACAATAAAATAGCTGTACCTGTCTCAAAATGCCTTACTTCTTAAAATGAAGGTTTCATGTTTCTTGTGACAGAATCACAGATTCTGCATATCTTCCCACAAGAAGTTGTTAAACCCTCAGCTTTTTTTTAGTCATAATTAGTTCTGGAGTTGGGGCAGCTATCAATATGGTTTTCTACTACTGCATTGCAGCAGAAGCTACTAATCCTAGTCTTGGACGAGAAATAGGTGTACTAGCCGCAGTATGAACAGGAAAGTTTCTTTGCCCACTGGCCATAACTTAATAAGATCCCAAACTTAAAAAAAAAAGTTAATTAGCTTTCTAGTATTGCAGTTATTAAGACACAGACAGAAGACAAATATCATTAACCTGCTATAAAGAAATAACTGGTGTGTGGGTGAGCTAAGAGATGGATGATCCTAAGAGTCAAAACATCTTGCTTAAAAATACTTTTAATTCTTTTTCATAAAGGTAATGGTCTCCCTGTAGAGGTATCTATAATATGCTTTAAAACCATGGAGGATTAATCCTTCCTGAAGTTCCTTCAAGGAATACAATATGGTCTTCTGAGTTAAAGAACAGTTTGTGTAAATGCAATTGCTTAAATTTAGTCTGTCTATGGTGTACTGATTTCATTGTTCTGGGTACAAAGGGAATGTTAGAGGCTACAGCTGGGACCCCACTCATGCACCTCTTTCCTAGAGCATAAGTTCATCAAATGAAAGAAAATTAGCTTTGCTGGGAATAAACTCTTAACAACTTCAGCCTTTGTCGGACAACTGTAAACCACTAAATATTAGTGTTATTTGCCTATTTTTACTTGCAGTAGTTTAGAAGTGGCTGAAACAGCTTTTTATGTCGCAGGTAAGTAAACAGAGATACTCAACTATACAGGCTTCTGAAGAAAGGTTTTCTCCTGGAATGTGTGTTGTGTAAACTCAGTTATCGCTCTTATAATGGCGATAATGAGTTCAAGGCAGACATATACTCAGTACGGGAAAATAGGGGTATTCAAGGAAACCAGCATAGTCTCCTACAGGAGGATGGAGGTAGTTGAAGAAGCAGAAATGCTAGGATTCTTGCCTTCCAAAAAGCTGGACTAGGAGCAGAGTATTTCTTAGGTGCCCTGCTTCACATGGGACAGGAGCAGAAGTCAGAGGGCTGTGAAAGAAGCAGCCTGAACCATGAGTGTTTTCCCTGTATCCAGGGTCAAAACAGCAACAAAGGTACCTTGCAAACAGCAACAGAGAAGTTGACTAATCATGTGGAACACTTAGTAGCTGGTTTCCAGCCATTTAAGGGTATGGAAATTTGGCAACTGCCACTTTTGTTTTGACATGCTTTTTTTTCTTCCTTGCAGTTTCTACAAAGCAAATACCTAACGGGAGTGCTGATGCTACTGACAGAACTAGCAATCTCTCAGATACAGTGAGAGTCACTCCAGCAAGTCTTCATGCTAAAAAGGGTTACAGTTGGAAGATGTGTGCTGAGAAACTGAAACTCACTCCTGCAGCACCTTCTTTCCTTTCATGCTGGCTGTTCAAAGTTGGACTCTTAACTCCTACACTCAACCCTGTAACTAGCAGCAATTCAATGTCATGCCCAGCAAGGACAAGCAGACATTTTGCCTTCGCTACACAGTACAAACTTTAATAGTTTCTTAAGCACCTTTGTAAAACAATATCTCATAGTTACTCTGTTTGTTTATGTATAAATATCACCAGGGGCTAGGAGATAAACTTTGCAAATTCTTGGATGCAACTTACTGACAGGTATTTTCTGTTTCAAATAGCAAGCTAGTTTTCCCTGAATTAGACGGCCTAAGCTTTACAGACCTTAGCCTAAACTGCAACTACTCTTGGGACAGTCTAAATGCAAAGTCAAGCACACCTGAGAAAGGGTTCTACAACCCAGGGAAGAAAAATCCAGGTCTAACCTACTTTCTAGCTTGCTAAGGCCAGCTGGTAACTGTCACAACGTGGTCATCTCCATCCCAGTTGGGCTAAGGTGAACAGCACAAGAGTGAAAACTACCTTGTGCGTCCAGCCTGTTGGTCCTCTCAGATAAGTTAATGCATAGGAAAAGGAGGTCTGTGTATAAGCTAGATACTTATTACACTTTCCCTGATGTTTGTAGTCTTGTATGTAATCTTTTAGGGCAGAGAGCTCTCTTGGTTGGAGTTACAGGTGTGAAAATTTTATACTAGATCTCTCCCTTCTATGGCAGGTAGGAGTTGAAAGAGTTAGTGTGCAGTGCCTGGCTATAACTTAAACAGAGAGGAAGTAGAGTAAGTACATGCTAAGTGTTATGATTTTTGTATTGCTGTACTAAATAAAGACTTGTCATCTTTTGCCAATAGATTGGTCTTGAGCAAAGTAAAGGCCACCTATGTCCAATTAAGTATATACTTGTATGGTGCTTATTTCAATTATAGCTTACACAAGGTAAACTAGTTGTTACTTATTAAATAATTCTGTGAGCAGCAAAATTTAAAGTCTAGTCTCCTGTACGATTCACTTGTAATGGCTTCACGTTTGTACAGCATCTCTTAGGTCTGATGAGTTTGTGCTGTGACCTCCCCCTTAAGCAGAGATGCAAGTTTTCCCTTCTTTGCTCAAAACTCATAATTTTAGCATCTATTTGTCCATTGTCACTAAAAGCATTCTTCATTCTTTTCCCCAGCAACATTGAGTTGAACCAGCCATGCAAACACATAACTCCCTAACATGAGCTAATTCCATACCTAGTTCCTAATCTACTTTTAACAATCTATTTCCAGAATTAGCCAAAGAAACATGGATTTGTTTTTAGGTGGATTATTTTTGCTTAGTGAAGTTTGCAGCTATTTAAACTATCACTTCTAGTGCTTTCTGGTTTCCTTTTATGAAACACCTTAGACAAAGTTTGCTACCTTGATTCAGAGGAACACTGGGTAAAGCAGGGTAAGGTCTGATGTAACCGGCGCCTGTATTTGATTTGACAAGAGGACGGTTACACCTATGACTTAGTTTCAAATCTAATGCTCAGCTCTTTCCAACAAATTTGCATAAATAATCTCAAAAAAATTTCCACATAGCCTCTTATAACCTTTTCCTTACCTTAGGATCACACACTAATAGCATATGAAACTCCAGCGGAGTATGTGTATGAACTACAGTCAGACTCAGCTTTCAAGAGTGATGTTTTCCTATGTCTGTGTGGTATCTACTACAGTCTAGCTGTAAGGTATTGCTGGAATGAAAAGCTACTGGTTTGGTTTTGTTTTTTAAAACATGCTTATCAACAAATTGGGGTATAGCCCTCATTGATAACTGAAGTTAAGTGAACAGAGCTAGATTTAGCCAGATAGTGCAGATACTTCCTTCCAGAAAAAGCTGGTTGTTAACGATGTGCTTCTAAGCAACTGCGAATAACACTGAACAGCAGAGTTTTAAGCCAACTTTACTTGGACTGGTATCTAAAAATAAAAAACAACCCAGCATCTGTGTCCACACAAACTATACAAAAGCATAGCCCACTGCTTTCACCCAAAGGAACAAACAAAGAACAGCATAGAAGAAATTTATTAAGATCGCACTATTTGTACAAGTTACTCATGCTAGAAAAAAGCATAAATGATACATGTAAACATTTGTTTACAGAATACTTTTCCTTTTAAAGGTGCAAATGATCTTCATATGTAAACACAAGAATACTGACCTTTAGGGGAAAAGAGGCTTTTAAAAAAGTTTTAATGACCCATTTATTACTGTAGTGTAATTTTTACTATATTCAAGCACATTAAAATTGGAGTTACATGAATCAAACTATGAAGTTAAAGTACTTAAGATGTCAGCGCTGCCTTTATTCATCTCAAGAATTTACAGTCCTCTTATTCTTTTTATAGTCAGATTTAGTAAGGTCCAAAGTTATATCAGGTGCAAAAGGTCATTCTCTCGTACTAGATAGAAATTACAGTACAAACATATCAGAACCTTGGAGTCTAAAGTTCCTCCTTCCTCTCCCCTCACCCCTGGGTACCTTCGCAGTCACCAAGCCATGACAGTTACTCCCAGCACCGGCAAATAGTCCCTCCCCTCCAAACTCTTCAATGAGCCTCATACCTTTTCCTGCTCTGAACCCTCACAGGCAAAGTTCATAAAAATCACTAAAAGGGAGGATACCATCTCATCATGGTCAATGTTTCACAACAGGAATTCTGAAGACAGACAAGAGGCAGGAGGGCAGGGAAGGTCTACGCTTTTTTTCAGCAGGAGCTGACTGTGGGTCTGCTGCTGTAGCAAGAACCTGAGAGGTGAGTGTTGATCCAGGCTAGTCAGAATTAACGGATGATACCTGCATCCCAGCTTCAGACAAGAACTGGTAACTAGCAGGCAACGTGAGAAAAAGGTTTTTATAAGTAAGCAACAACTAGTTGTTTGTAGGTTCATATACAGGGGAGGGGAGAGACAAAAGCTGAACTTTTGTACCATACACTGTACAGTAAAAAGGCATCATTTGAAATCCTTTTCACTCTCACCCTTTTTGGGCACTTCACTGATTCAGTCGATAGATGAGAGTTCCAGTTCTACTTCTTGCCTCCAGCAAGACTGAAAAGATATTCAGGGCACCCATCCTCACAGCTCTCCTGTACTCTAAGAGACCCTAAAACATACCACAAGGGTTGGAACCACAATAGCTGGCAGGACATAGCCCTGCCCTAACAACCAGCTTGTCAAAACTCAAATCGCACACGCACATATACATATATAAAATACATATATATATATGCACACATATATATGTATATAAAAAGCTGGAATCATCGCTGTGAGCGATACAAAGAAAATACATGATACAAATTAAATGAAAAAATAAATATACTCTGTGCACAGAAAAGCTTCTGTGTAAAGGTGGCACCTTGCAGGTCAAGTACTTTTTTGAAGCTCTCTGTAAATAAGGCAAAAGCAATGTTTTCTGTATCACTTTCCTCTTCCACCCACCACACAGCTGCCACATCCACTGCTCACAGCAGGAGGGAAAGCAGGAAACCCACCTCCTTGCCAGACTCCCAGTATAGCATGGGGGCTCTATGTCAGCATTGTTTACGCTACAATAACTTTTACAGTTTGGTTTATTCAAAAATGTAGACTATTCAGAAAAAATACGGACATAAGCAACACTTATACTTTTGTCCAGTGGTTCCCTGGAGTCTGACAACGTGGTCTCCCATTGGGCACACTCGCACAGAAGTCATTTTTATAATTCCATAAAAAGAGTCACCGGCAAAGAGTTACATTGGATCTAGACCGTGCATACTAGAGCTGCAAAGAGGTCCAGTGTCAACAAGTCTCTTCAGTTTTTCTAGGAACGAGAACCAAGGGGTCTCCCTCCCTCTTGATGCTTACCATATATGGGATTCACAGTGTGTCATTTTGATAACACCTACTCCTCCTCCCAGCCGCCGATAGTTCATCCCACCGTACAACCTGCAAAGACAAGGTTTCAGTGGTCACACCAGTTCAGCTCCTTCCCAGAGCCACCACGGGAAAGACTGAACCAGCCCTTGTGAGCACAATTACACCATCATTAACTTCTGGTTAAAGCAGACCATGACAAGTTGGGCAGCAGTCATTTTATAGACTTCCAAGGTAAACAGCTGTATTTGATCATGCCTTTCTCTCTCAGAAATAGAAACTGCTTCTCATTTTGACACCACAGTTTTCTGCCACTCAAGCAATCGCTTGCTTTCTCCCAAGATAGAAAGGAACTTTGCAAGCGGTAGCTGACCTTGGGCTACGTTTTGGGTAACGCAAGAGCAAGGATAGGTTTGCTACTTACAGTTCAACTAATTTCTTCTATATTTCTAATACGCTGAATTCAACTGATGTAACAAAGATGTAACACATCCCAAGCACCATCTGTTTCTCCAAAATATGTTACTGAAATTGCGCCTGCATTTCATATGGATATCTGAGCCCTATAGACTCCAGCATCCTACTCACTTCAGCTGCGTATTTCCCTCTGTGCCACTGAAGTCTGCTGGCAGAAACGGGAGAAGCAAGTTCGTCAGACATCTCCTACCAATGCAGTTTGTTAAACCTGAATTGCATCAGAAGCATTTCTCAGGCAAGCTACACAAAAAAAAAAATGTGTCCTTCACAGAGCAAGAATTTTGGCAAACAGAAGAAAGAGAAGGCCACAGACGTTGATCTATATTGGATACAGTGGGAGGAAAAAACCCCACAAGCTATTACCTTGAATAACCTCCTAAACTTCTGTGAATGCTGGTCAGGCAGTAACTCCTAACTCTAGACATCTTATTACTGTTACTGTCACTGAAAGTAGCTGAAACCACTCAGCTAGGAATATGAAGTACGTATTACTCTCTACTCAACTGGTTCTCTCAGGAATTCAAGTCATTGGTCCATAACTCAACAAACAGAGGGAAGTTCCTCCACTGCTCATGATGACAGCTTATCCCATAGGGAAAGGGTTAATCTGCTAGTATTACTAGGCTGGAAGGAATAAGGACGTTAATTTCTTCCTATTCCCCACCCCTGCCAGACTACGAAAGCAGCAAGAATACAGATAGGAGCTTGAAATCTAATACTAATTAGATTTGGGAATAAAGACAGAAGCAATTGCTTTCAAGTGTAGTTATGACTAGAAAAGTAATAGGAAAAATAGCCTTTCTGCTCAGTACATGGTTTTGATCAGTAATTTCACATTACTTCTCTTAGTTTGTAAATCAGATGAAAAACTTGCTGTCCTGCAGATTTAAAGGGAAAGAATATAATATGCTTGAAGTGTTCTGTTTCAGCTCCTCCAAAAGGATTTGGAAATCAGAGCCTCAGCTTGAAAGCAAAAAAATGAGTAGGCCGAATTCTACATCGTGACTGTGAGCTCCTTCTGCTAAGGGCAAGGTTGGTTCTTTTGGGAAGCAGAAGAGATTCAGCTCAAAATAAACAGAAGGGGCATATGTCTCTCAGTGTGGTCCATTTTTGTTATGTTCAAAAGCAGCACTTGGAAACAAACTAGGTTTTGCTATGACCTTTTGCTCACTACCCAACAAGCCTGCTAAATCATTTATTTTTCTCTAGGTCTCAAAAACCTATCTAAACACCATTTTCCTACCTGCAAAAGATGCAATGAGATATTATTCATTAAGTATTGATTAAATCTGTCGGGATACTCAAACAGGAAAAGTACAGGAAGCTCTCATTTTACTTTAAAATCAAAGCTGTAATTCAAACAGAAATCTGCAAGAAAATGTTTCTCAACTGCTGTAGTCACAGACACGGGGATGCCATAGGTAAATGGCACACCGGGATATTTTTCAAAATGTGATTCTCTTTCTTACACTTTCATAAAAGCCAACAAGCCACAACGTGAATGTTATGTGTGGCTACCACACCCCAGTTCTTCACTATAGTGTACATCACATTTCTAATTTGGCTGGGACCGCTCCAGCTGGGTGGCAGCAGCTCCAGGCAAAGGTCACTATTTGGTTGCTTCACAAACTTAACAGTTACCTCCATGTGTTAGCATCTGGATCAAACACCTCAATGGTCTTCAAGTATGTTGTGCCATCAAAACCCCCCACTGCCATCAGCTGTCCATTCACCACTGCGAGGCCGACCTGCAAAACAGCCACCATAGATAGTACCTATTACCCGGGAGGTCCTGAAAAGACAGGTCCTGAAAAGAAGGATTAAAATGCAAATATTAATAAAAGGATTTAATAACCATGTTTGGTGAAAGTCAGTCTGCAATAGTTTTTTTTTTTGGGGGGGGAAAAGGACACACAAAATAGCCTAAAAAATAACAAGACATTAAAAGTTAAATGCATATCTCAAAATAGAGACTGTCAAAGAAAAAGAAGTAAATAAGTTTACTAACATAACCTTATTACCAGCTACAAGAACTGGAACTGCTTGCATGATAATAGGTACATGAGAACCTAAGTCTTTATCAGACAAAACTTCCTATGTCCTGGACTGAAATTCTTGACAAAGTACAACAGACACACATCAGAATATCTACCAGCCTACAGCATGGAACGCTTGCTTAAACTAGAACCATGTGAGCCTCTGGCCTACTCCTCTTGGGCTGGAGCTTGGACCATCTCTAAGCACCTTTCTTCTCCAGCCTTTCTATTTTGTCTTTCTGCTGAAATACAAAATCACTGAAATTTCAAACAGTTCTGTGCTTAGGAAGATCACTTCCAGTGAAAACATCTCATGGCATAACAGAGAAAAGATGACAAGAACACAGTGTCAAATGGTCCTTGTTTGGGCTTTGAGGAAGTTAGAGAGTACTCAGGAGGGCTGCAGATACAAATGCAGCTGTTCAACAGTTTCTATAGAAAGCAAATAGCAAAGCAGCTCATGAAAAGTCAATGCCTAATCGGTAACTAAAGAGGAGAGTGTTGGACAGTCTACTATATACTTTGAGGATGGAAATAAATATGTATTCTCTGCCTCCAAAACCAGTAGTTGCTCAAATTATGATTCATACTTGCCTCACCAGACACTGAAATGCTAACATACAGACAGAATTAATTCACTCTTTACTATATAATCCAGTATCCAATGATAAATATTCATAACATTTGCATCTGCCCAAAATACATTGACTACTTAAAGCACTATGTTAATCTTTTGTTCACATGTCTACAGAAAGCAGGAAGATTAGCAGTTGATGAGAACATGCTGTCACTCCCCATACTCACAGAATTGGGTGAAGAGAGGTGACGTACTAAGCGAAAACCCAGAAACCCTGTTCCCACACACATCTCAAGGCAATGAAAAGACTTGGCTGGATGTTTGTATGATGATCTAAACACATACTCACCCAGCTTCCCAGCTCTTTCTTTTGGGCAAGTAGGTATGTTCACCTCCAAATTCATCCAAAGTGGATTGCAGGATGAGACTCGGGTGCTAATTTTGATAGCATTCTCTAATAGTATCTCATATCATGTATGGCTACTTCACCAAGTAAAAACGTAAAGAACTCCTCTGTTTCAGGACTAAGTAGCTGACTCCATATAAAGGACCAAAACTATTAGAAAAGACCCTCAAATAACTCTATTTCCTCATCTTCAGGTATGTTAAACAGCTGCCTATGGCACGACACAACCACCACTTCATTCTCTAGTCTTGCTAAAGAGCTCTGACTTTTTGCAAACCTGTCCCCTCATAGAAGGAGAGGTGAAGGGACAGAGGAAGCAACAGAAAAACCTCACAAGATGACATTCTACTCTGTGCTCTCACCACATGATTATGTACAGTACAGACAAGCAAATCAAGCCAAACTCACTCCGCTCCGGCGGGATGTCATGGCCACCACAGGAGACCACTGGTTGGTTCGAGGGTTGTATCTCTCAGCACTACTGAGCTCTGTTGTATCATCTCTGCCGCCTACAGCATATATCATGTCTTGGTACACCGCACAGCCCAGGTGTTTCCTCCTCGTCCCCATGGGTGCAATTGTGTGCCAGCGGTTCTCCTGGGGATTGTAGCGTTCCACTGCAGAGGGAATGACACATTGTGGGACAACAGAGCTGGCAGGCAGTGGGGGGTTACCACTTTTGAACCTGCATTCAAAAAGTTTTGCTCAAGCTGTAAAGAGGCTACAGCTCTCACACACCAAAAATATAATGAACTATTTTGTTACCTTTCACTCTGATGCGTTTCTTCTACAGAATGCTTGCTATTATCTTTCCTGTCTCCAGCCCTACACAGTCAAATCACATTCAGCATCTTCACTCAAGAGCGAGCTGGCAATGCTACAAACTGACCTGCATTATCATCTTGCAGTAGTTTTACCCCTTGCACCTTCCTTCCTACAGCAGAAAAGGGCTACCGCAGGAAAAAACATGCACTTGCAACTGTTATGCAAACGATCAAAGTACCGTATTCAGGACACACTGCCAAATGCAGCATTGAGAAAGAAAAAAAATGACACACAATAAGCTCAGAAGCCTGGAGAGTGAATTATTGTGTGGCAAAAATCATATTTAAGGAAGAAAAAAACACAGCAAACTGATCACTAAGATATTCAACAGCAATCTGGGGACATTAAGGACAAACAGGACGATGACAAGTGCTGACTGCAACAAGGGACAGCAAAAGACATACCAGTATTGAGAGGAGAAGTCCCATCAGAGCCTCCCACAGCATAGAGGAAGCCCCCTAGCACAGCCACTGCAACTCCCAGGCGCCTGGTGCTCATGGAAGCCACTCGAGTCCATTTGTTTTCTTTGGGATCATACCTGGCAAAAGAATAAACATCAAAGCTTAGTGAAGTGTTGACATCGTCACAAAGGGGCAAGAAGGATGACCTTATTTTCTCCAAATAAAAAAATCCCCATAAGATCTGTACAGAACTTACCTCCTCTCCAACTCATACACATCAACTGCACCTTCTAAAAGGCCCTTGTCCCCCTGTGCCCCACTTTTTTCTCTTCTTTTTTTTTTAAATTTTTTTTTTTTCAATTAAGAAGTACCTTTCCACAATGTTGAGGCAAGAGACACCATCCTGGCCTCCCACAGCATAGAGATAGCCCCCAAGAACTGCTACTCCAACACTGGTCCTGCAGGTGCTGGTGGGGGCCACATCACTGCTCCACTGATTGGTCTTTGGATCATACCTAGAAAAACACATCAAAGAGCACAAATTACTCGCCTAGGTATGCTTCAGACCCTCCCATGCTTGGGAACTACTAAGGCAGTGAAACTTGCCTATCTTGAGCTTAAACCACAACACAGCTATTTGGAAATTGGATAAAACCCCTGAAGTGATACAATGCATCAAATATGTGTTATTCCAGGGATGTTCAAACTGCAGACTGAGATGATTCAAACTGAAGATCAAAGGTTCAGGTTCATAAGACAGCAGGTTACCAGGGTCTGGCTGACGTGTGGTAAACTCCATCTATGCAAAGAGCAGGACCCAGAGTTACTCTGCTGTATGTTCTCTGCAGTTCACTCAGAAACTCAGCCAGCCCTGGGACCTGCACTTTGAGATAAACAATGAAGGAACTGGGTGGACTTGGGAATCCAGAAACAAGAAAACACAGTGCATAGCAGAAAATTACAGGATGTGGGAGATGTAAGGCTACACTCATGCTTTGGGAAGTTGGGAGTATGCAAGGAGATAAGTGGAAAGCAGGGGAGGCTCAAGGAGAAAGGAGATACTTGTATAGCTCATTGGATTTGTTACAGGGCCAAGATTAAGAGTACCAGGAGTGCTTGAGTCATGTGGCTTTTAGGCATAGGGATTGCCATATGCAGCTCCCAGAAACAGGAAGCTTGTTTGACTTCTGTCTTTCACAGGTCTAAAACTGATGCATTTTCCTTCTTCTGTATTACGGAATGCAAGGCTCCTGAATTCTCTAATTACCACTCCACAGTAAAATTCTAGGATCTTTCCCTCAACATCTAAGAATTGCTTACTGTAACCTCGCCTTCCTCAACAATGCTAAAAAAACCCCAGCAATTTCAAAGGTTAACCAGGACCGTCATTTCTCCTATCAATTATACCCAGACCCATCTCTTATATATGCCGGCCTTATTCCAAAGACTACATCTTGTCTCATTAAGCTGGGGACAACATGACACAAGCTGTTACGCATGAATTCCCAGCTCAGCAGTAATCCAACACAATATTGAAGAGGTATGCAAGAGAGGAGGAAACGTAGGAAACACAATATAAATTTCAGGGTTTTAGCAGAACAAGAACACAACTGGAACAATGAACTAATTTTTAAGACGCTGCACCCAGATTTAGACATTCAGAGTTAACATTTTGCACATTCGTTTTATGGAGACCTACCTTTCTACGCTGTTAAGGTAAGAGGAACCATCATGACCTCCCACAGCATAGAGGAGGTCATCCAGAACACTGACTCCAACACCACAGCGTCTTTTGCTCATGGAAGCCACCATCCGCCACTCATTGGTTTGAGGGTCATAACGCTCAACACTGGAAATTGCGTCCCCGCTACACCAGCCCCCCACTGTAGGAACCAAACACAAGAAATAGCATCATAATAAGGCACTGAGCTCACATATTAAACGTGTGCCTGGTACAAATAATCCCTCCAGACTTTATCAACCTTAACCCAGTAGCCCCATTGCTGAGTTACTCATTCTGAGGATTATCATTAGAGGACAGAACATGATTTTCAAGAGGATTACTGTAAATTTGGAAGTAATGTGGCATTCATAGCACCAAAGAAATCACACAAGTAAGAAAGTGTAAGTTAACTCAAATCTCCAAATACTAATGCACAGGTCACTTCAGAAATATGTTGTAAAGACTGGCGTTATGGAAGCACTATTGCCAGAAAACCCAGACTTGAATGTCCTGACCTAAGACAGCAGGAGCTACGCATACCTGCAAAGAGCACTTCTCCACAGCGGATGGGCTTCCGTGGTCTAGTTCTTGGTCCTTGCATCAGTGGCCGTTCTTGGGGCAACAGCAGGTAATTTTTAGCTTCATCCACTAGATCCCTGTGCAAGACAGGCAAATATTAATGCCAAAAGTTCATCTGATACCAGTCTCAGAAGGTATGAATCAAAACCAATGGCAAGAGCAGCCAGCGCTAGTCAGGCACTTCAGGTATTCACAAGTCACGTAAATGCATGAATAGCTCTAGTTAAAACATATGCTGTCACCTAAATACTCATCAGCTGTTTACAAGTCATTTACACAGTGACAGCAGTAGACCAGTATCAATATTTGGCCAGAGTTAATAATAGATATTGCTTCCTATAAAGACTGAAAAAGCTGTGACGAGATTTGTCAGGTTTACTATGCAGGAAAGAAAAACCCAGACTGCCTCAGGCTAGAACTTAACAATCATTTGTTTTGCCTAGGAACAAAACAGGTGTTGAGAAGCACACAAATACAAAATACACACACATCACCAATAGATGGAGATAGTACCCTTCTGATGAATATTTTCTCCATCAGCTCTGGCCAGCTCACACTGTCCATCCATTCATGACTTGCCACCTGGACTAATCCTAATACTCCAAACCCTTGAATAAAACAAAAAAGAAAAAAAAAAGTCCTCCTTCCCTCTACAAATGTGGAATTTCCCCACTATGAATGCTTACTCAGGAAGAGAACAGTTTAGCCTACCCCCTGAACTTTTTTACATTAAGAACAAGAAAAATTGTGTGCTTTACAGATGATACAGAACTCCGCAGAACTAGAAAGGTGAGACTCATACTGTAAGCGGAAGAAATTGTAGTTTCCCACACCAGCATTGTGGGAAATAGCAGACTCTAATCACATAGTCTAATTCAGTTACCAAAAGTACAGACTTTTTACATAGAAAAACTACTTTTAAGTCCTAATGAGGTCATGAATGCCATGCAAGCGGCACCAAATGTAATGAAAGGCTGTGACTAGAGAAACAAAAAACATGAAATGGAAAACTGTACACTGAAGGGTATTTGACTAACAGTCAAACTGTGCACTCAAAGTTTACTACTTCACTGAAAACTTGAAAGAGCAAAAACACTTCCAGGGCACACTATTGACTATTAGGCAAACAGTGAACACTTTCTTGCATATCTTCTCCACCCAGTTTCAAAAGAGGAAATTGTGAGATATCACCCATTTACCACTGAGAAACCAGCATAGTTTTAGAGACCGGATGCCAATAAGGCACCCAAATACAACGAAGTCCAATTTTGTAAATCAGCAAGGAGATTTACCGGCATTCCTCATCGCTCTTAATAAGCGGATCAGAGCCCACTGTACCCACAAGAAACTTGGGACTCAGCAGCGGTAGACGAACATGCTGCAGGACCTAAAACACAAAACAGAACATATATGGTAAACCACATATATGCACAGAGACGTAAGAAGCCAAATGGAAAACAGTAGTAGCTAACAAGTTTTGATAGAGTGTCAAAAATTCCTCTGGCAAACGTGCGTGGTCATTCACACATCCAAACTCTGGCATTTTCGTTGAATGTAGTTCATCTTATGGCACCTTTGCCTTTTTAGTATATCAATACCCAGCAGAAAATCAGTCTTCAAAAAGGTGCAACCCACTGGATCTATTAACAGCTGAAAACAAGGTCACAATTGAAAACAAAAATTACAGATGTCAATACCTATATGCCTGAAGCATTAGTTCAGTTAGGAGTTTTATAAACCATTTAGCTCTCTTAAATGTGACTGCTATTGTGCAGTAACTGAAAAATAATAAGTAACGTATCTTTTACAACAGCTTAGAATTTAGAGGCGTAAGTAGGTATAGACAAAGGGGCCTAAAAAGGCACAGTTATAACACCATTAAGAGCTACCTTGAGAACAGTGAGTTTTTTGTTGTTTTGTTTGGTTTTTCAAAAACAATTTTCAAAAGCTTTCCACTAAATAAAGTTGCATTTAACGTCTCTTTCCAAAGCAGAAACACCGAGGCAGGCAGACTCTCACCACCTCTTTTGATCAGAAAGCCTGAGACTTCAGAGGCTTTCTGGCTGACAGCTTTGTCAGAATGAGTGCTTCTCTGTGAAACAGCTTGGCTTCGATGAAGCATCATATTTCAACAAAACCATTCTGACAAGCTCCAGTATAAGATCATGAGGGCTGAGGCACAAATCAAACAGCAGAGCTTAAAGATACACCGCAAATGAAGACAAGCTTTTTCTTATCCACTACGTTTTTTATACAACACTCAAAGCAACGCAGGCAGGTTTGTCTGGCCAGACTACTGCAATGTTCTAGTTTGGCAGGTCCTACCTGGAAACAATTCAACAAAGCCCCTATTGAAGGCTCCAGCCACTGCACCTTCCAGCCTAGATGAAGGGAAAGTGCAAAACACCTAACACAAGTGGAAGTCAGAGAGAATAACTGTGGCTTTGCATGCATTCAGAACTGTGACAC
>JAOXNO010000004.1:2848964-2860456 GCA_028565335.1 Limnodromus scolopaceus
CTGAAAATAAATGACCATCTGGTTACCATCCTGCTCCCAAAAAAACAAAGCAGAAGAAAAGGAGTGCAGAGCAAGCAGAGAGCACATGAAATGGCCAGCTAAAACACAGGGCTTTTGGGAAATCACCAAGTTCTACAAAAAACAAGCTCTGATCTTAAACAGCAAGTTCTATTTTCTAGTCTTTATGGTTAGGAAAGAGGTATTTAATTGCAACTTTTAGAGTAAACTGATGTCACGTGTCTACAGTTAGATGCCAAGTATTGTCCTCAATGTGTCTAACAGTCAAGTTCAACTGTGCTTGCTTCTGCTCATAATTTTCTTAAGTACTACCTGACTGAAATTAATACAATTCCAAACTACTTCCTGCAGGGGAAAAAAAAAAGCTGGCAAGCTGCAATCAATCACAGCACCTGCATACGGCCACTTCTCTGGGGAAACTAAATTAGCATCAGGAGTCAATACCGGAGTTACCCCCTTTGGAAGGGACCTACTTGTGAAGCAGGTGGAGAGAGGAGATTTCTTTGCAGCAGGCTACCTGTTCCAGGGGATGGAAGAGTGCAGTTTCTGGAAAAGGCAAGGGTAACAGACCTTCATGCTGAGCACACTCCTAGAGAGCAGGCTGCTTCCAAAACACATGCAAATTCTTGCCCTTCCAAGCAGGGCTCAGGAAAGACACCACTTAGAAGTGTTGGGCTCCTTTCTGCATCTGGGTGTAATAGCTAAGTAAAGACCCACTCTTCTCAGACACTTGCTCACAGAATCCTTAATTATTATGCTGATCCTTCCCTGAACCATTTACTGGTATTTTTTTTTTCCAAAAAAAGAAATAATCTAGGCAGATTTAACAAAGGAAGAGAGACTTGAGTTTATAAAGGTCAGCTACAAAATTACACATGTGAATTACTTTCAAATAAATTCTGCTTAATAACAGATGCAAATCCCTAGTTCTGCTACAGCAAGGGAGTTGAAGGCTTCACTGAGGCAGCTCTGTGCTCACACACATACACACTTTTCCAATCCCTAAAATCAACACCAATTTTTTATTCTATTGATGTGTTTTCTCCTTACTTTAACACCTGTCTCCCCTTCAATCATGTAGAATCCAGATCATTTCTGAAAGGAAAGTGGAATGTCACACCATCGTATAGCCATGTCAGATATAATACCCAACTCCAACTACACCTGCAACCCTGCCTTCCATGTAGTACTCACCACACAAATCTAGGAGAAGAAATGCTGCAGATCAATACAAAGCACCAGTGCAATGCAGTCCTGCAAGCACCTCTTCCCTCTTTCTTCCCCAATTAGTGTCTGGCACTCATCTCTACTAGGGCTCACAGCAGAGCCCTAGTTGCCCCGGCTCGCACGGGACACATTCACACGTTTTACACCATGATTCCAGCACACTAGCTTCTTACCTCCTGGAAGTTATGTTGCGTGAACTTGTCAGCAATCCTCAGCAGTTCACGGCACGAGTGAGTATCAGCAAAAGCTCGGATGCCCAGGCAATTGGAAGGGTCCAACTGTCTCTTAAGGAACTCGCAGCAGGCCTCCTGGATCTCAGCCAGCTGGAGAAGGCAAGCAGCTGGCAACAGGGTCTGGACATTTCCCTCTTCCACAGTGATCTGAGAGGTGTATGCAAAGTCAATCAACAGTTCCATGGCCCTTTCATCGATGTCTCTGATCACAACTTCTGTCTGCCGACTCTCTGCCAGCTCCCCAGTGAACATGGCTCGGAAGTAAGGGCTGCAGGCCGACAGAATCACCCTGTGGGCGTAGATCTTCTTAGCACCGACTACTAGCACCACATCGCACAACTCCCGGTGCTTCCGGAGAAGATTGATGACTTCCAAAGTTTGTCGAGGGTGCTTGTCAGAGATGTAGGGCATGCGAGCAGGCTGCGGCACCCCTTCTGGCAGCTTGTTAGGATCTCCGAGTGTGCAACGGCTAGTCACATCCATTCCGGTCTCTCCTGGTCGAGTACTTGCACACCTGCAGCGGAGGAAGCCATAAGACAGGACCATCATCAACTACTCCACCAGAACTGCCAGCCAAAGCTCTAGGGCTCGCACCAATTACGACTGCAAAACCAGCAGTGCCCGTAACTCCACGCTGGAACGTGGAAACAAGCACGTGATCACATGAAAGAAGAATCCACCTCAAATCAAAGAGTACCTACAAGTAAACAAATGCCAACTTGCAACAGGCTTATATTTATACCTATTTTTATATGCTTTCTATGACACACTGATGTAATAGCCAACTACACATATTTATTAACTGAACCTCATAATATCCTTGTGTGGTAGAGCAGTATTATCCTCATTTCATAGAGAGTGACTCAAAGCTCAGAAGATTAGCTGACTTACCCATTGTCACTTGAGTTTTAACAGAGCTGGAGATGGATTTCCACTGCAAAAAAAATCCAGCTGCATGATTTAACAAAACTTCTCTTCTTCCACCTATATTTTTTTGTAAGGTCACTCATCACCGTGATATCTGAATACACTAAACTGTCACACAGACTTCAGTAACTTAAAATGGCCTGCAGCCTTCCACAAGTATCTTTCAGGTTCACAGAATATCCATTTAACCATCACCTCTTCAGATATTTTTGAATTATGAAGGCTTCCGACTCAACCCACCCTCCCTGACATGTTTCAAAACAAGGTTAATCTTTCCCAAGAATGGCAGACTAAAAACTTTTTCCAATCAGGAAAAAGTCAAAACAATCAAAGTATCTATGACTATCGGCCTACCAAAAAAGGAAGAAAATAAAGTCAAGATTGTAACTTTAGAGATGAGGAACCACTTGAGAATACATAAACCAAGTTTCTGGCACAGAGTAGGAAAAACATACTATCTTCCCAGCTCCGCGTGCAACATTCTAGCTATCTTATGTACTTCTTTAGGAAAGTTCTCATACCTTTCCTTTATCCCTCGCATCCCTAAGCAAACATCAGCTCTGCTGTGGCTTAAGTGCAATACCCCTCTGCATGGCAGCACGACAATGCTGATGGATCACACTTTGCACCATGTATGCTACTAACTCGAGAGAACGGGAACGCAGTATTGCCCCGAGCCCTTCTGCAGGGATGAACCAAGATGAGACATCTCATACCTCCCTTTGTAGAGATGTCTGCCTACACCCCATGCTTCACTGTCACGTTACGACTGAAATCAGTTCTAAACAAGAAGAATTAAACCCAACTCTGTTTTCAGCGACCGGACTAAATAAGCACATCAGTGTGCATGTAACTCAGATGCCATTTTGCATGTTTCGAGCATATGTGAACTTCTGCCATCTATCATGTGCACAATTACTGAAAGATGCATCAGCACCAGTGACATATCAATTACTATGAAAATAAACAAAACACAGGAAACTATTGCCTCTTCCCACTTCAAAGGAAAACCATCACTTAAGAGCAATTAAAGCATACTGAGCAAAATATCAGAATACTGGTTATGAATTATCCAGTGAGTGTACAGGCTGTTGGAGACATAATAAAAGTCTCAATCCATTACATCTCATCCATTACCAGCTTCTCTGGTACACCAGCACTTGTGAGCTGTTGCTACCCCACTTTCTTCATACTAAGAGTTAAAAAGAAAGCTAACTTTGCTTTGCCAGTGCTCAATGTATTTTGCAGCATGCTTGCAGGAAAGAATTAAAAAAATAACTCACATATTTTCCTCTCATTATTATGTCCAATGCACTTTCTAACCACGGGGAAACCAGTCTCTTTGCAGCAGTTTGAATTATTCACTTGCATCATAGCCTGTTTTCCCATTCCCCCCACACCCTCTCCTTGATCATCATATTCAGTTGTTTCAGACCATTACCTCTTCCTCATATCTTAGTTACACAGATCCAGCTGGGTCTCCCCTCTGGGTTTTGCTGCTGGCTCCTGTTCAGCCTCTGCACCTTACATGCCTTGGTTTTTTTATCCCTGCTCCACCTTTTTTATATCCATCACCGTTCTCCTTTTCTGACACCTCTGACAAATCCTTCTGCTGTTATACTGCCTCTCGCTCTCTTCCACCCACTCTTGTCCCTCACAACCCAAATTCACCTTGTGGGGTTTGACAACCATTTTCAAAGCTCTGGCAAGTTCCTCACAAACAATGCAGTTAAGCTCTGTCCTCACAGCAGCATATACAAAGTTTAATGGTAGCCCTACAAAAAAAAACAAGAAACCTTGACTAAAGATTTACCAAATTGGCTTTCTTTCATAGTCCTTAGCAGCTCAGGCCACAAGGTAATTTAATCCCTCTATCAAGAGATGGAGAAAGGTGACAAAAATCCCTCTGTAGATTGCTACGCAAGCCAAAAGGATTTTATTGTGCATTAGGGGTTTCAAGCTACGTCAAACCAACCCCCCGGAAGAAAACAAGAAAAAAAAAATAAGAGCCTTATTAAGACACATGCTACTGTAATAATTTTGGACAGTTTGTCTTGACCAGGCTGTCAGTCAAAGCACCTAAGCACAGAACAAGCATTCTTCAAATAAAAACCCATTTCACATAACTACAGATCACAAGAGACAGTCTATGCCCATGACGGGACCTCCTTTTAGAAAGCAGAATCCCTCGGTTATGTCTGTAGGCTTTCCTCAAAGACGACTCCCACTAAAAACCGCCCTAGATCACATCTCAAAGATCTTTTTGGACTGGCACAGGTTCTAACAACAAAAAGATGTATATACCACCACAAGGAAAACAGTGCACCTTGTCAATCCCACTACTCAAGAATTTTTGCTGACACCGAGCAAAACAGTGACACCACCACCACGACAGGTGGACTGTCTTACGCCACGTGATTAGTTGACCAGATTTAGGCAGTAGTCTTAGTCCTTCCTAGCCAGGACAGAACAGGATTTTTCTGCCCAAATGAGACTCTGCTGAACACATCTTTAAATTAACTATGGGAAAATGAGTCTGGTTAGTAAGAACTCGAGGCAGTCCTGCATAGTTCCCATCAGCATTTAGCCGAGTGCCTGCATTGTATCCAGCCTCCTTCCTCCGGGAGAGAAAGTGCTCGTTAATGATTAAAGAAACCTGAATGGATGGAAAAGAGAGTAATAATCAAATTAGCACTCCTGATTCCTCCACAACTTATCTCTGGGTAACGCAGAAGCTAGTGATCAATGGGCTTGGGAATTTCCATACTGGATCAAACCAGATGCTTGATGTTAAGCTGGGGTTAACAACTGTGGGTTGCTGCTAGGCACAGTAGTGTGAATTAAAAGGACACCATCTGATGGCATGTGTCTCCACGAGGATAATAATTTAACTGCATTATGTGCGTATTATGCATATATATGCATAGAGAATGAAATGATGAGTCAGTAGCTTAGAGGTGCGAAAGACAGAAGGCAGCACTTGATTCTCACATGGCAGGCTAGCTGCCTCCCTCCACACACACGCAAAGCTAAGAGCTGCTCCTCAATACTCAGGGTGATTAAGAAGGGCTGAGGATCGGAGAGGAAATGTGTATGCAAGGATAAAAGATTCACACTCAGCTATGCAGATATTCCAGGATTAGCTTCCATCAAAATGCAGGGCTGGGGAAATCAGCAAATACAATGAGATTAAGAAAGGGCTGACAAAAGGATCAGTTTTTGTAGCACACTGCTGAAAAGTACAAATGGGAACACAGGCAGTCTGCAACACTAAGTCAGCTAAATAAATAGGCTGCTTCGCCTCCATTTTATTCAGCTATGCCAGTTCCCTAAACTTTATTCATTAACACAGGCATCTATGAGATATCCATCCTTAGAGCTTATAGCAGCTTCTTCCAAAGTTCAAAAAAAAATCTAATAATACATATCTAAGAAAAATACTCTCTGATATAGTCACAGAGCTTCTTAACTCTCAAATAAGAGAAGCCTGCAATTTTTGTTTAAGATCATGTTTTAGCATGAGATTACAAGCAAGTTTAAATACAGTTCAGCAGAAAATAGCAGGCTGACCTAAGGCCTATGAAACAGAACAAGTCTTAGGCTGAAAACATCAACTGAAATCCAAAAACCTTAAGTTTGTTGCTCTAGGGGACTTCAGTAGCAGTGGATTTTAGTAGCAAATTAAGAAAACAAACCAAACCGGTAGTGATTTCTGTCAACACCTCACTTTGAATTTAATGCATACACAAAGAAAATATTTCCTATACTTGTTACAGAAATGCTAGCACAAGGTTCTTTGATTTGGCCCAGCCAAAGGTGAAACCTTCAGCATCAGAAGTGACCACATCACACTGCCAACTAAGTAAATGTAAATGTTTAATTGTGGCAATCAATACTCTAGGAATTAGTTAGGTAAAAGCCTAATTATTAGTAAAAATGTCACTGACTTTTTACCTAGACAGCAAGGTTTAGGTATTTGTGCTCACTGAGGCTGAGTTATGAAGACAAGAACACAAACCTGACTGCAATGCTATTTTACATTACTCAAAAGAAGAGCAGCATGGATCTGTTGTATATGTCCCTATATACATTGTTTAGTTTCATTTTCACAGACCTAAAAAACACCGTTTAACCAAGAATGAGGATGTCCACACACAGAAAGATGAGGTCATTACTGGAGTCCTCCATAACCTTGCTAAGCCTTTTGCGGTTTGACTTGGGCAAGAGCTATGCCCAAGCAATTGGTTAACTTTCTGAGCAAATACGACAGCCCCAAGCGCACAATCGGGATCTGCAGCCTCTCCTTCTCAGCAGGGTCTGGCTCCTGTGCTCCGGCCAGCTCTGATACAGCGCTGCTATAACCTGGGATCGGGCTGCCAGGAAAGAGCTGGGTGAGAAAGAGCCAGGAGGGCATCCCCACTTTGCTTGGGAGCTTCTCAAGCCCTCGTGCCTGGCACGAGTTATGGTAAAGACACACCTGTACCTGTTCACATACTCCGATACTGATCTGCTGCACTGATTTCCCGGCTTGATCTCAGCCCTTCCTCATCACTACTGACCTGCCTGATGAGCACCAGACCCTTGGCTGACCCTGGTCATCAGATCTGCTCTGCCCTCCCTTGCTCGGGTACTATGGGACTGTGGGACTATGCCCCACAGAAACCTCACCAGAGAGGTTTCCTCTGATTTGTTTCTACCTTCAGCAAAATAACGTTCCCTTGCCGCTGCCTGACAGCAAGAAAGAATAGCCTGCCCCAACTGTCACTTCATTTCTAATGCAAGATAAATCCTGTTTGAACATCAATGCCTTTTCTCTACTATAATCTTGACAGGAATAGCTGCAATGCCTTTTCTGTTCAAATTGTACTTCCCATCCTCTGGATGCTGTACACATTTGATCCCAACTCGCCACATTTACTAATGCAGTACTGACCAAGTCTCACCCCCTTCTTCTTGCAATATCTGACAGGACCCTGGCATGTGGTATTAAACGGCTGCAGAGCCCTGAGTAAAAGGATAAAAGGAAGCGCTCCGCCATCTGCTTAGCTGGACTTCATAAGAAGATCTGTAAGCCTGAAATCCAATCAGGAACCTTTTATCATTTTCTGCTAAGATACGCAATAGAATAACAAACAGAAATTTTAACAATCCGCACAGAGACCCTGAAAACATGCAAGCATATTCAGGAATGGCAGTCCACAGCTCACAATAGGGCCGTGCTTGTCAGGCTAGACTGCAGCAACACAATACACCGAGGCACAGAGGTCAGCTGAAAGGTTAGTTCCAACGTAAAGCCATGTAAATATGTCAAATGTGTTATGCATGCTCTACCCTGGCTTGCCAGAGAAGAAGGGTACTGAAAGGTTAAGGTCTGCATCCATTATCCAAATAAATTAAAAAAAAAAAAAAGCCTGAAGCGTCGGGATGAGCACCACAATAGAAAACATCTACTTCTTCAGCCCAATGCTGTTGCCCACCACTAAAACTATCCAGCACAAGTGGCAAACAGAACTTCCATGACAGCAAGTCCAAGGCCACAAACCCACAAAAGACATACGAACTTCAGCACTTCAATGCTCTGGCTCAGTGAAGACATGCAGAAAACAGCAGACATAAAATAAATTTAGAATCTCCATTTGTCCATTAGGAACACTGTAGAGAGGAAACAAGAATACAAGCCAAGCTAGTCACCAATGTCTAGCTTGTCATTTTGTCTTTGTCGTCTATGTCATTTTGCAAAACCTTTTTGATAACTGGAGTACAACATAAGAACCTGAAAAGCTGTGGTTTTACATTAGTTAAGATTTAAACAGTCTCCATTGTGAAAGACTAAGATGGAAGAGAGCAAGTCTGCTACTTAATCTGTCTTGGAAAAAAAGGAACGCACTGTAAAAGTCACATACAGCTCCCTATTGTCTAAACCACATTTCTTATCTTGGCAAAAAACTGAACAATACATAGCCCCAGTGATGCTCATATCATGTCCCAAGGTTTACTCATTAGCTTAACTGAAGCAGCAGCACAGTCTTTTTTTGTTGTGCTTGAGGGGTTCATTTAATTAAACAACATAGTGTCACTCTTCAAGGGTTTAAACGACCATTTATTTCTTGCCTCCTTTCACAATAGAGAACCCAGGCTAATGGCTTCTGCAAATGCTGTAGCTAGAAACGCTCTAAATACCCACCTATGGTTAAAATGCCGTGCCTTCTCTTACACGACTGTTTGCAGAATTATCCATAATAAAAGTTTCCCTACTTTCAACATCCTAAAGACTGCAGACAGACTAAGCAATTCTCATGAATTCTCTTTACTTCATTTAGAGGTGTAGAACTTCAGGAAACTTTGCTTCCACGCAGACTGCATCACACACAGCAATGTATCTACTGTCCAGTTTTGCCATGGGATTGCCATCGGATAGTGAAAAGCAACTAGAACTAGCAGGCAATCCTGTTTGCCAATCTGTCATCATTGCTGATTTACTGTGACAATTTTTTCTCTATGTAACAGATAACGTTTCTGACATAACCACAGCAAGAACTCCCCTGAATTAAACTTCAGCTGCATCTTCAGCTCATTAGAACTGAGACAGCTGGCATCCGTAATTAGTAAAGGAAAATCTCCTTTTCACCCAAGACCTCAGTCCATCAAAAGGACTAAACTCCTTTAGTTAAGGGAAAAATAACAACCCTTAGAAATCAAGTTTAAATTTTTTCCCAGGTATTCAAATTGTGTGAAATGAACTGCTTAAGTAATTAAATACTGGATTTTAAATATGATAGTAAATGAGGAAAGTGGCAAGTATATGTGTGTGTGTGGAGAATGATGTAACTGGTCTTCCACAGTCTTCCTAACAGCATATTCATTTAAAGACATCTGGTCTTGTAAATACTGAAAACTAAATACATTTAAGAATACATTTAAGTAAGGACTAAAGATGAACACTTTATATTCTATTTCTCCTAGCCAGGCCTTTAAAAAAAAAAACAAACCCAAACATTTTATGGTCTACGCATTTATGAAACCAACTCGTATGATTAATATTTGGATAAGAGGACAATTGATTTTCATATCTTACCTGCGCATTGGCTTTCCGTCCATGCACCGTGAAGAGAAACCTTCACCCTATGCTTCAAGACCTGATTCAAAATTAAAAGAAAAAAAAAAAAAGTGATATTCTGAAGCAAGAAAACCTTCTTTCCTCTCTTCAGTCTGGCTCTGATCAGATCCAGGTACTAATATGCCTTCAAGCTCTTATCCAGCTATAAAATTCACAGCCTAGATTAATGATGTCTGGATTGCAGAGAATAAAGCAGAAGAAAATATAATCATTAAAAATAATTTCATCACAGCTGCATAATGATTCTTTAGGCAAATAGAACACACACATCATAAAGTCAGAAAACTGTCTGCCTCCCTGAATCCTTAAAATTGTTCTACCAAAGGAAAAAAATATCTCAAGTAACAGGGTGCTCACTCTCACTCCTTGCTCAGAGTCAGGAGGCATCTCTCCCTCATACATTTACCAGAGATTTAAGGCAGGCTGGCACCTAATAAGCAGCATAGCGCTGCTCAACAGCTACACTGCAGAGCCAGAATTTGATATAAGATAAAACTTGTGTCTGGAAATTGAAGATAACTACGTGCCCCAGAGGTAAGAGGGATGCTAATAACGGTACTACATCTGCAAAGATTAATGATGCTGCCTGATGCTCACTATACTTCCCCTCCAAATACTCATTTTTTCTGAGAGGAATAACAGTTGCAAACTGCACAGGCTTTCCATATTCAACCACCAACTTCTAAGTCTAATGTTCATTAACTCTTTTTACAAGGGCATCACTCATCCCAATTTAATACTTAATGACTAATCAATTAGCAAAAAATTTAATTCAATCATTATTTAAAGCAGTAAGCCTAACTTTTTGTCACGTATTAAAAAAACAGAAGGCTGTTCTGCTTCCATATCGATATTCACAGACTTCTTCCCATCCAGAAATCGAGTGAGAAATGGGAAATCAGTGAAACTACAGGAAGCGCAATGACAGAATGAGACCGAATAACTCTTAAAATAAACAGAAGCTGTATTTAAAATAGAAAAACTTAAATTTAGGAAGAATAAAATCATTTTTGGAAGACTGAGATTGTCAGCTCGGAGCCCTGCGTCCAACAATAACAAAATACTTTTGGCACAATTTAAATTAAACTGCAACATGTTTATAGCTTTATTCGGCTGCGTGAACGAGCACCTTCTTCGACACGCGACATTCTCCAGGTACGTTATCGCAGAACACGCAACCGGAGCACTTTGCCAGCTAACGAAGAATAAGCTCAGACTTGCCGTCCTCCACAGCTGCAAATCACCCGGGTTCATAGTTTCACGTAAATCACAAAGCAAGCCAATTCCTCCCGGTTAGGGCACGGCATACCGGTTTAAATACGAGCTAGGACTGCCCAGCCTCTCTCACCAGCGCCGAGGGGTTCCCTGGAAAAGCCAGACCCGCGGGGAGCACCGGGCGCCCCGCCGCCGCCACGCAGCATCCCCGCAACTGCCCGCCCGCAAGAACACGCTGCAAAAGCCCTTCCGAGCACTTCGCACGTGCTGGGAAACGTGGAGGACGCTATTCTTAGCCCCCAGATTGCATCAGAATTAATCCCCTTAAAACCCACATTAAAAGTCGGGGGGGGAGGGAAGGGGGGATAACATTTTGGCCCAGGGTCCTCGATTTCGCGTTCTCTGCGGGACAGCGACTGGGTGAAACGACGGTTTTCCCAGCAAAACGTGGCGGCCCTGCCTTCTGGAGCACCGGCAGGCACAAGCAGGCTCTCCGAGGTGTGCGGCCGCTCCTCCTCCGGGAGGGACGCCGCTCCCCCTCCTGCCCCCTTCCCCTGAAGCCCTCACGCCGACAGCCGACAGCGAGCGGCGGGCAGGAGCGCGGACCCCCCAGCCCCGCAGGAGGAGACCGAGTCGAGCCGAGGAACCGGGCGCGCTCCCCCAGGGCCACCGCCCCCTCACCGGCCCCGGCAGCGGAGGGCCCAGCGCCCTGGCGGCCTCCCGACACACGCCGCTACCGGCCCTGCCCCGCCGCC
>JAOXNO010000004.1:2860592-2885894 GCA_028565335.1 Limnodromus scolopaceus
ATGGGGCATCCACAGCTTCTCTGGGCAACCTGTTCCAGTGCCTCACCACCCTCACAGGAAAGAATTTCTTCCTGACACCTAATCTAGGTGTCCCCTCTTTCAGTTTAAAACCATTACCCCTCATCCTATCACTACACTCCGTGATAAAAGAGTCCCTCTCCATCTCTCCTGTAGCCCCCTTTAGGTCTTGGAATGCCTCTATAAGGTCTCCCCAGAGCCTGGGGTAACCTGGGGTGTGCACGACAGCCAGGCCCACCTGTCCCCATCAGGCAGCAGCCACTGTAGGATGGCTGTGCCCCCATCCCACCAGGTGACCAGTGTCCCAGTAGTGCGCCCGTGGCCAGGAGAGGTTCTCAGTAGGAGCCCATGTCCCAGCGAGGTGACCATCCAAGGGCAGCACGGGCAAATTAAGGATGGTGTACGCAATACCAACGGTTTGTTCTATTGCCTCTTTGCGAAATTATATTCACAAGTTGATGACGTGGCTGTTCAATTGATAAGATAAGGAACAGCAAGATAAAAATAAGGACAATACAGTAGATCATCCTTCACATTCAAGGGTTCCACAGAGAATGGTGAAGAAGATCAGTATGATGATGCAATGATTCCCTGAGTGCGCTCCAGGATGGTCCAAGCTAAAGAATCCATCCAAGTACAATGCCTTATCTACAGGGACAAAAAGATCATCCAATCTTGAAAATTACCCAAGCCTCAGTCATAGCTGAAGGAAGTCCCCATTGGAGATGGCTTGCCTCATCCTTGGTGAACTAATAATCATAGAATCAGAATAATTTAGGTTGGAGAAGACCCTTGAGATCATTGAGTCCACCCGTTAACTTAGCACTACCAAGTCCAGCACTAAACGGTGTCCCTCAGCACCACATCTACACGTCTTTTAAATAACCTCCAGGGATGGTGACTCAACCACTTCTCTGGACAGTTTGTTCCAATGATTGACAGCCCTTTCAGTGAAGATTTTTTTCCTAATATCTAAATCTAAACTTCCCCTGCTGCAACTTGAGGCCTCATCATTTCCTACAAACATGAAGTGAGTTGTGACTGTACCCTCAGCCTAGACAGCGTCCCACCACTTGTTTCGTGTGGCTCACTCACTCTTGGTTGGGTTGGTAAATCTGCTGGCAGTCTTATTGTGTTTGATTGCATTAGTCCATTGGCATCGTGGGGGCACTCATTCAATTTCTGGATCAGGTCAAGACGATTAAGACCTGACACCTTTCAGGGTTAATTGTCAGGGCTTAGCTCTCGCATTTGCAAAACGGTCTGTTTTGTGGAAAGGGCACTTCCACATGTAGCCCCCGTCCTATCTGCATAAGAATTAATTTTGCTGTCCCCACGGCCCCCTTCCCAAAAGATCTCAAATCAGGGGACACAGCAGGAATGTCCCAAGGATGAGGTTCATCACCTTGGGCTTCAGCTCAATGCGATGTTACAACAGCCACTTGTAACAACCCTCCCTGTGATTCAGCCGGGCCCTGCCAAAAGAATAAGTATTCCTCACCCCCATCTTGATCACAGGCTCCTCTTCCCTGTCTAATAATTAGGAGTCCATAAGGTGCAAGCAGCATCTTCTCGGACAGTGAGGAAAATTCAAGGGCCTAGGTCTAAATCTTCTGCCTCTCTCACAAATAGACACTCTTCCTGCCTTATCACACCAAAGTCGGTACAACCATCCAGCTGTTAATTCCCCAGGGTGTTTTTGATACATTCTCTAAATTTTTCACAGATCATCTATATTAAAATCATGAACCTCAGTGGTGTCCCATCTCTGCAATTCATCTCCATGTGGGTCATCACTAGTGATTTCTTGTTTAATCAGGGGCCGTATCGATACAGAGCCATTTACTTTACTTACTTCCCCATCAGACCCATCCAACCAATTCCAAATGTCTCCATCCCGGTCACCCTCATACATAGCTGTGCAGGCTTTTATGGGCTCTAGATCACTATCTTGTAACAGCATTTCAGCGTGTTTCCCTGCTTTCTCTATAACCTGTTGGCACTAATTGTTACTCGAGACGTGCCCTTTCCCCAGACTCGTGGGGTAGTTCAGCTTTACTTCTCAACCCTTTGTTGAAAATTCACTCTTCCCCTTTCTACTTTCTTCTCCTAACTTCTCAACCCACTGGTTCTCAGCTTTCCTTATTGCAGCCAAAAGCCTGCACATCCCTTCCTTCCCTCTCTCTTTATTTTACACAAATCCTTCCAGTTACTGAATTCATTCCATACAGCTTTCAGATCATGGCTTGTTGCCCTTAGTCACTGCTTATCCCACTTAGGATCTTGCCATCCATTTTCCGAAAAACCCTTTTGCAACAGATATCATTTGTGCGGATCTGAGCACAGCCGAAGACACGCAGCCACCCCTCTCCCGCCATTTAGCTCCTCTCTCGGCCACCAGCCAGCCCGCCCCGCCCGGGTGCCCTCCTGAGGAGCAGCAGTTCCTCCCGCCGCCGGCCGGTGGCAGCGTCCCTTAAAGCCGGTTCCGGCCGGTTTGGGCGCGCCGTCTAGCGCGCGCTCCCTCACACCACGTCCCGCCCCTCCCCTGCCGCCATGTTGGAAGCCTCAAGCTTCGCCTGAGGTGAAAGTTGGACGGGGCAGCGGTGCTGGACGTCCACATGAGGAGGGACGGGGTCACATCTCATATACAAGCTCAGGGACATGGGAGAAGGGATAAAGCTGGTGGCAACTTATCTCCCAGCCGAACCTGGAGCACAGTAGCCCACCGGTGCCATTTGCTATGGCCTTCCAGGAGCCCCATGTGGGCACTGACGGGTTGTGCTTGTGACTAAGGAGGCTGACAGCAGGACAACTTTTGTATTTCTTAATGCTGTAAATACTTTGAAATTCACAGAACTGCTGAGGTTGGAAGTGACCTCTGGAGGTTGGTTTGTCCAACCCCCTGGATCAGGGAGGGCTGCCTAGAGCCAGTTGCCCAGGACTTGTCCAGATGGCTTTCAAGTATCTCCAAGGATGGAGATTGCACAAAACCTCTGGGCAACCTGTGCCAGTGCTCAGTTAACCTCACAGCAAAAAAAAAAATGTTTCCTGATGTTCAGAGGGAATGTCCTGTGTTTCCATTTGTGCCCATTGCTTTATGTCCTGTCACTGGCTCCGTCCTCTTTTCATCCTCCCTTCTGGAATTTATATATATTAACAAGATTCCCCCTCAGCCTTGTCTTCTCCTGTCTGAACAGTCACAGCTCTCGAAGCATTTCCTCAAAGAAGAGATGCTCCAGTCCCTTCATTATCTTCATGACCCTTCGCTGGAGTCTCACCAGTAGCTCCCTCTCTTTCTTGTACTGGTGAGCCCAGGACTGGACACAGTACTCAGGTGTGGCCTCACCTGAGCAGAGGGGAAGGATCATCTCCCTCTGTGCTGGCAACACTCCCCCTAATCCTGCAGCCCAGGATACCATTAGCCCTCTATCCTGCAAAGGCACATTGCTGGCTCATGGTTAACCAGGACTCTCAAGGCCTTTTCTGCAAAGCTGCTTTCCAGATTAGTGTCCCCCAGCACGTACTGGTGCATGAGATTTTTCTTCCCCGAGTGCAGAACTTTGCAATTCCCTTTGTTGCACGTCAAAAGGTTTCTGTCAGCCCATTTCTCCAGCCTGTCAAGGTCCTTCTGGTATATCAGCTATTCCTCCCAGTTTTGTGTCATCAGTGGACTTGCTGAGGGAACACTCTGTCCCCTTATCCAGATCTTTAATGAAGATGTTGAACAGGATTGGACCTAGTATTGACCCCGGGGCTACACCATTAGTTACTGGTCTTCAGCCAGATTTCATACCACTGATCACCACACTCTTGGACCCAGCCATTCAGCCAGTTTTCAGCCTGTCTCACTGTCCGCTCATCCAGCCTGTAAATCAACAGCTTCACTATGAGGATCTTACGGGAGACTGTATCAAAAGCCTGACAGAAGGTAGACAATATGCACTGCTCTTCCCTCAGTTACCAAGCCACTCATTTCATCATAGGGTATCAGATTGTTTAAGCATGACTTCCCTTTCGTGAATCTATGCTAACATCAAGTGATTTGCCCCAAAGTGACTTACCCCTTTGCTAAAAAGCAGTCTTACCCTTGCCTGATACCCTGCTAGTGCTAATGCTACTCTGCCTGCAAGGTCTTCATCCACTTGACTGTCATTTGTTCAAGAGACTTACTGGGAAGGGCTGAACTTGTCCATCTTTCTGCTGTCCCAAGAGCACCCCAACTTGCCCAGAGCTGGTTGGCCAGGCAAAAGCCAGAGCATTCAGCACCTCCTTCTTCACCAAAGCAGTCTGTGCCAGGAGCTTTGCTCCAGGCCTGGCTTTGACTTGCAGAACTAAGACAATGTTGGCCAAGTCTGCTTCCACGCTGGGACCGCAGCCAGGGACATGCAGCACCAAACAGGAGACAAGGAACACCAACATGCAGTTGTTCTGTCTTTATTTACAGGGGAGAAGAGGCCAGTACTTCATCTTGAGAGCCATCTTGGCTGCTTAAGCCCTGAGAAGCCTCACCAGTTCTGCAGGGTTTTGGTCCCTCTTACCTATGGCTATACCTAGAATTAGCCAGTGCCAGCCCCTTTATTATGGCAAAGCTGACATGCCTCGGGGATTGTCTGCAGACAGGGAGGGGGATAAAAGGCTGCCATGTACCCCCATCACAGATCAAGAGGGAATGAGTTTGCCCCAGCAGCAGTCACTGCGGAAGGTGTTTCCTTTCTTGTTCTCTCTGTTAAAAATCAAAGCTTGTCTCAGCTCACATGGGGCTGGAGAGCGATGGAGCATTGAGTCTCTAAGCTCTTAAGCTTTTAACCATGCAGAACAAAATCAATGCTCTGTAAAGACTGAAAAATCAGAGCGAGCAAGGCTAAGGGTCCCTGCTCCAGGCTTCGTAGGATGCCTATGAAACTTTGCTTTCAGTGGGGCAAGTCAGTCCCAGCAGCATGGGCCAAAGGATCTTCCCTGGCTCCCACCAAGCCCCTGCCCCAGCCCAGCTGCCCCACCTTGCTCTCTAGGCATCCGCAGACTTGCAGTACAACCCCACCAGGCTCTCCTGGGACACCACTGTTGCAGCACTACCAGAGACTAATTCTCACCCTGGGCAAGGGAGGGCACTCCCTGGGCAGCCCTGGGGACAACATACTGCAGGGACACAATGAAAGGGACACAGGCCAGGCAAGAGCATGCTCTGAAAAGGGGAGCAGAGAACTCCTGGGCATCCAGTTTCATGCTACCCAGCTGGGACCTGTGGATGTCCCGTATGGGCATGCAAGGCAGCCCAGGGACCACTACATGCTTCTGTCCCCTCCTCAGACAGGCTGCTCAGCAGCTGCCTTTCATCATCTATTGCCCCTTTCTTTCGGAATAGGCTGGTTCTCCCTTTACTGTATCTTACAGACCCAAAATCCCCCATCCAAGTGTAAAACTGTTCCAAGTGAGGAATGACAGACCTCTGATCTTCTGTAAGCCAACCTCTGGGCTTAGGGTTGAGCCTAGGGCTCAGCTAGGAGTCCCACTACACACATGGCCACAGAGCTCCATAGCAGCTGAAGGTACCCACGCGCTGTCCTCACCAGGCAGCAAGACACAAGCTGCCATGTGCCACGATCACATACCCAGCATCACCTACCAGGTCCTTGCTGGAGGGTGTGACAGCAGACCCACATCTGCGGTGGGAAGGGATGTTGGACACAGAAAGGGATGCTGTTGAGGGACTGAGACCTGGAGGTGCAGACAGTCAGGGGAGGGATCATCATTCTCCCAACTCCCAGTGGCATTGTGTAGCACCTGCCAACCAAAACCAGGCTGCTCAAACCTGAACAGCAATGGCAGGAGGAAGTAACCCTAGCCCAGTTGCAAAATCCATGCCAACATCAAGCTGCCACCTCCACCACAGCCCATCCCTTCCCCAGGATGGAGACCACTGGGATACTAAAGCAGTTGTTGAACGCTCTTCCTTCCTTATTGCCTTTGAAGTGAGGATCCTGACACCAGTATTTCCCAGGACCCTCTTCCCAGCCCCCTCCCAGCAACACTGAGCCTGTCAAATACCTTATGGCAAGTAATTTTACGTTATTCTGCACAAAAATAGAGCAATTCTATATTTATAGAGATTTATAGCCGGTTCCGTGCTGGAGAAGTTATTGAGCAAGGCCAGGAGCTGTGGGCGGTCCAGGCTCCCAAGCAGCCGGCTGCTTCTCATTCGGCATTTCCAACATACAAAATTAAAGGCATTCGTCTCCGTCTGGTTTCTTAAATAGATAAGGGGGGAATGAACAGACAGTATGTACAGAGGGGCAGTGGCACGGCCCGAGCGCCCTCCGCCCCCAGCTTCGCGCCTGCCGCCCGGGGTCAGTGAGGCCGGCTGCTGGACTCTGAGGGCTGCCGCTGGCGGGGAGGAGTGTAGCCATTCAGGTAGCCGTTGCTCTGGCGTTTGCTGAGTCCTCCGTTAAGAATGTCCTGGATGTGCTGCACTATCAGGTTTATGGCCACTGTGAGCAAAAAAGGAGGGAAAGACAGAGAGGAGAGATTGCGTTAGGATCACTGCAAATAAACTAGAGCCAAGCCAGAGCCCATGACCCTGCTGTCTCCCCTGCCCCTATCCTATGGTGAGGAACTGCAACCCTACGAGGAGGAGCTGCCCCACTGGGACTTCAGCCTTCTGCCCCAGCTGAGACCTGCACTCAAGCCAGTATGGTCAGGCTGATTACAGCCAGGTGGAGACCTGTCTGTCCCAGTCGTACATCTGGCCTTGGAAAAGCATGTTTCCCTTTGTGCGATGAACCAGGAGTTTACCTGGAGGCACTGCACATAGCTGGGCTCCCAGGCTTGATCAGAGGAGCACAAGCTCCCAGTCACTAATGCTCTAGGCAGCAGCAAAGGGGAGAGGCTCATCTCAGCATGTGTGTGTGTGTGGTAACAGCACCTTGGGGTGGCAGTGACCTGAGCCACCTCCGTGGCAGATACCTGCTACCTCCTACCTAACTCCGCTGCAACAGCAGCAGCCCAAAGCCAGCTGACAGGATGTAACGGCAGGGTCTGGGTCCACTCACCTTCATTATCTGCTCCTCTAGGAATGATCACGTCAGCATACTTCTTGGTCTGGGAGGAGAAGAGAGAGCACTGTGTTACAGGGAAAGTGGAGACCCACCAGGCTGGGGCATTGTCAGGGAGGGGCAGCTCTTTCCCCTCCCCTTGCCAAACCCAAACCTGCTGGGAGGTATGTTGTTACTGATAATACATTATGGATGCTCTTATTTGTCTTCTGTTCTGTGTTTTAAAGGCCATGCTTTGTGCCTTGACTCCATTTTCATGAGCTCATGCAGATTCCACTAAGAGGCAGTAAGAGGCACCCTAACAAAACCTGAAATGAAATGCCTCACGATTGCAAGACTCCAGTAGCTGATGCTTTTGGGAAGAACCTCCCCACTGAATCCAGCCAGACTTGGTACAAGAACAAGAGCTGGCATGCCTGGCCACAGCCATGTGATCTGCTTGGGATGTGGGGAGAATTTTCTACCAGCATCGCCTGCAAAAAAGGTCTGCTTTGGGATACCAGCCCTGACCCATTTTCACCTGCAGGTGCCAGTCTCAGTTTCTTCACCTATTTGTGTCAGCTTTTACAGCTGATCAGCTTCCTGACAGCCAAGCTCTACCTTCAGTAAAGAAGCCAGCCATATCAAAAATCACCGAAACAAGCTGGATCATTTCAGTGCTGGACCACCTGGCCCAGAGCTCGTTTAGGAGTCAAGTAATGGTGACAGTGGGTGCTGAGTCTGCTTGACATCCACATACAATTGCTCTGCAGCTGAGCCCACCACCAGGCTGGCAGTGGGAGCAAACCACTGCAAAGCTGGTGGGTAGGGACAAAGCAGTTGTTTTCTATCCCTCTTGCTTCACGTTTCATCCTCCTACAGACTCTTCAAGAGAAGAGACTGATGCAGCATCTGTTGCTTTGCAAAGCTGTGGATTTACTTCGCTGGGGACTTGCAAGGAGGGAAGCCACCAAGCTGGACCTGCCTCTTGGGAAAAGCCTTTCAAGGATTACCATGGTCCAGTAGACACCTTGGTCCCTTGAGCCACAACTGAGTGAGACAGAGAAAAGGGTGCTGCCCAGGAGCAAGGAAAAGGTCTTGTAGCACAGAAAGAATCAGGCCCTTTTACAGGAAAGGGCAGAGCTGGCCACGTAGACAGGCACAAAGGTGTTCCTGAGGTGCTGGCCAGCAATTCCCAGGTTGCAGGACTCTGCTGGCTCAATTCCTCCAGAATAAGAAGAAATTCCTCATATAATTAACACATATACTTGAAAAGCCTTGAGAACCAAGGCACAGGCTCCTCTCCATGAGAGCCAGGAGAGGTGTGCAATGGCTAGTCCTGCAAATGTGCTCTTTCACCTGCAAGTTCTGCAGGACTGCAGTGGTCTCCTGCACACAAAGTCCCTGTCTGCTAGGGAGCCGTGCCTCGGTTATCAGCTCCCAAAGTAGCTTCCTTTCTCCAGAAAGACCTTGCAACCCTGGCCTCAAGTGAGGTCTTTCTGTTCTACATCTTGGCCTTTCACCAGTCAGGAAATGCAACCTGCAAGGCCACATCCCGCAGCACAGAGCGAAGGAAGGAGCTCCCCTGCTCTCCCGAGCATCCGGTCAGCAAGAAGCCAACAGCACTGTAGAGTCAGAAGGACAAGGCAGGACAGCCCAAAACAGAAGGCAGACACAGCAAACACTGCCTGGGGGCAGGGATCTCCCCTTCCCTGCCTAGATGCAGCCAAGGATCTTTCCCTCCCGGGCTGGCATCTGCTGAGCTTCCTGGTGTTGGTTTGTCAGACCCCGTGCAGGGAGGGGTTTCTCTTGCCATGTCAGCCTTCCCCTAGGGGAGGGTGATCTCACCAGGAAGGCAGTGGCTGTAAAAATAGTCCCCATCTTATCCTGCCCTGGCTAGCACTGGCACCCCCATTTTTGCCAGCACCTGCAGGGAGGGAACAAAGCAAGACAGGCTGACCTGAGCTCTGGGGCACAAAATGCTCTTGTCTGAGAAGCTGGGCAGGTTATGAGGCATTTTTGGCAGATTCCCGTGGGTGTCACTCCCCTTACTTACTGGCAAACAGAACTCCTCGAAGGCAGGCTTAACGAAGGTGATGTACTGAGATAAGATCTGCTCAAGGTCTCTGCCTCGCTCACTGATGTCTCGAAGCACTGCAGTGAAGATGTAAAGCACAGTTAGGAGCTGAGACATGAATTGCTCCATCCCCCTTCCCTTCAGTACAGCCTTTGGCCAGCCACCTGGGTATTTTGCCCGAGGTCTCTGTTCCTGGACACTGCTGCCCACATGTCCAAGCACACCCCAGCCCAGCTACACACTTTTAACCCACTTCCAAGTTTTCCCAGCCCTGACCAAGGGCTTTTCTTGGCCTCCCTCCCTTCTCAGCTCTGCAAGCACATTCCAGCTGTAACCACTGCCACCCTAGTCCTGACTGTTCCCAGACAGCCCTTGCATCCCTGCTGTCACTCTGCCCTACCCTTGGTCTAAGGATGGGGCATTCTCCCAGTCGTCCCCGTGGAGAGGTGCCCAAAGAATAGAAAAGCAGAGGGTTTCTCCCATACACACATTAAGGCGCAACTTAACTCAGGTCTGCAGAGGTGAGGAGAGTAAAACTCACCCACCTTCCTCGCTCTGCCAGACTCCTTGTGCTGTCCCCAGCTGAGTGGAATGGGAAGTCAAAGCAGGCTCCCACAACCAGAGGCTGAGGGGGTCCTTGGAGATAAGCTCAGGAGAAAGCAAGGAGGCAGGAGAGCAAGCTGGCCTCCTGTTTGTTCTGCCATTTGGTCCTTACACCCTGTTTGCGTGAGGTATTTGGGTCATTGCCATTGCCAGTCTGAAGCCACTTCAGCACGGACAAGTGCCCCAGTTCAGCAGGAATTCTATCCATGGGTAAGAGCCAAGACAGCCCCGTGGCCCAGCAGACGGCTCTTGGCTCTCCCCAAGGGGCCGGCTGGCTTCTCCCCAGCATGTTAGCACCTGGCACCGGGTTCGGAGTGAGCCTTCTCCATGTGCAGAGCAGAGCCAAGGCACGGCACTGCCAGCCTGCATGACCTGCTCAGCAGCCGTTGTCCATGTGCTTGCAGGGCCAGGACAGTGCTGTTCTCTCAGTGCGGGTTTGGCAACATCCCTGTGGCTCTGTTTGCCCTCAGCCAGCAGCTTCACAGGCCCACACAGGGGAGGTGATGGGGGTAAAAAAGGGCTGGCAGCAAGATGTGTGCCAGTTCCTTGCCGGCTCCAGGAACAGCTCAGCCCAGCCCAGGCTGTTCTAGCCAGCTCCTTGCCTTCTCCAGAGAGCGGGAGCAAGCCCCAGCTCAAACAATACAGAAAAACAAGCAAGGAGAAGAAAACAGAGAGACTTTTGTTTCCCAGGTCCCACACCCTGTTTGTTGGCTGCTCTGGGGCGGGGAAGAAGCACAGCGAGGGTGTATTTGCAGCACAGCTGGCCCCGGATGGCATGCAGGAGGCCTGCAAGCTGCACAGGCTGAGTGCCCAGGATGCAGGGGCTGGTCCTGACAGGGCAAAACTCCTGCCCACTCCCAGGGCAGACCACAGCAGGGCACTTGCCCCCCCGCAAACACAAGTCAAGCACCCATCGTCTTGTACCTGGCCCCAAAGCAACCCGGGCTAAGACCAGGCACCCCATCTGGAGGTATCACCCTCTCTACTTGCAGGGCAGGCAAATGCCCCAAGGACAGATCGGCCACCCGTCCAGAACCAGCAGGTAGACATCACTCGAATCAAGCCTGAAGCATACACGTGGCACCTGACGTGGTCTTTGTTTTACAGAAACTGGTTGAGAACAGGGCAGCGAGGGACCTCAGCCAGAATCAGCTTTGCACAGATCAGGCTGTTTGAGGCACCTGACAGACCTTGCCCCTTGTGCTCTGGTGGCAGCGTTTTTCTTGGGAGAGGTGGTGCGAAAGGGACCATGTGAGTTGCACGTACTGAACCCCCACACTATTGATTAACTGAGCTGTTGCCTGCATTTTCAGGAACCTCACCTCCCACTGCTGCCCAGCTGAAAAGCTCATTGCTGCAACTCTTCAGGACTTCTGGGAGAACAAGATGACTCAGAGCCATGTTGCAATGCAAGATCCCAACTTTTGCTATAATATGCCTCCAGCTACGTTCCAGGGACACTATTATACCTTCAGCACCTCACACACAGGCTCGTCTTTCCCAGAAACGCCAGGGAGACATACAGTAAACAGATTTGCTGCTGCAATGGTCCTACCAAGTGCTGACAGCAGGCCAGGAGGCTGCCAGATGGTCAGCTATCAGAAGGCCAGTGGGTTGCCCTGACTAGGAGACACCAGCACCTCAACCAGCCTAGCTGCCCCTTTGCAAGGCTTTAGTGATTGATGGTGGGTGGGAGAAACACCCCAAGAATGGCCTGGGCCCACGTGGCTCCGGACCCCATCCAACAGCTGCAGCACAACAGGGTTTAGCTCTATTGTTGTCGGCAGCTGGATGGTCTCAGTTCTTGCTCAATGGGATCTCAACCAGTTCTCAAGCCCTGAGCGTATCAGCTTCGAAGTGACTGAGCCACACACTCCAGAGTATGATACAGGGCACTGCCAAAAACGTGTGCTACCCCGTGGCTGGGTGTGAAGCACAGTCTGCTTAAGGGATAAGGCTCACATTGCGGGATGTTGCAAATGCGTATCTGTAACCTGCTTAATACGTCTCGCTGCAATGACTGTGCTGTCACCTCCCTGGATGAGTCATGCAAGAACAGTGGGCAGGGTCAAGAAGGATGCGTAATCTTAATCAACAGGGATGACATCCCAACAGCAGAGGAGGCTGTGTATCTGTCTGACAGCAGAAGGGCGGGCAAGACCAGTTCCACTGCAGAGTGGAACAGTCCCATGCACACAAGCAGTCCCAGGCTGACGCACTGAGACACACTCCTCTTGTCACAGCATAGAGGTGTGGACGGGACCTCTACTCTAAGTCATCCTCTGCACCCCCAGACACCCTGTGGAGGCTGTCAGAGCTAGGCAGGGTGAGGGACAGCTCAAACAGAACTGAATTCTGCCCCAGGAGTCCCCACATGCTTTCTTAGTCATCCAGGAGACTTAGGTGCTACATCAGTGACCCCATTCCTAAAGGCTGCTTTGAAATGAACCGCATCTCAAACCATACAGACCCCAGAAAACTGGAATCCCTCCTATGTTGGCTGGCAACCCACCACCAAGCCAGCTGGACATGGGGAGTACTAGAGATGGATATTCTGGTTTCTGGGGCTCTTTGCCCCAAAAGCCGTCACCCCAGTGCCAAGTATCACAAAGAGGCTCTGCGCTGCACACTGGCTCTGCTTGCACAAACCAAGATGTAAAACCAGACTCCATATCTACCTCATCCACAATGGAAAACCACACACCCAAATGCCATCCTTGGAGAACACCCATACGACAGGTCCTGAGCAGATCCATCATCCAGCCTTCTGATCGAACTGTTGAGATGCTTTGCCTTGCCCATTGCACCCTTCCCTGATGGTACCTGCTGACCAGCAGTAGCTGCCATTCAGCTGATGGCACAGGACTCGTGCCACAAGGCCATGTGAGGACACAGCACGCTCAGTAGTCACATTGCTGTATGCATCAAAGGAGGAATCCCAGACAAGGCAGCAAAACCCCCACTGAATCCTAAGAGACGTGGAGCAAGGTGCTCTCCACTGCTTTAAGTTGCCCTAAGTGACATTCTGTACTGGGCAGGAAAAGCTCCCTGGCACTCTGCTAGCAGCAGCACAGCTTTGTGCCAATTCCAGTTCCGGTCACTTGTCACCTGCCTCTGTGACCAGCTGCTCAGATCAGTTAAGTGACATTTCTGTCCCCGCTGCACAAAACGTGTTCGGTCCTCACCTCTGCGGGACAGCCGGGTGTCTGCGTCCGTGTCCACAAAGAGCTTCATGCGGAAGAGATCCCGCACCTCCTGGCTGTAGAAGGCCAGGATGCCTTCGAAGAGCACCACGTCGGCAGGGTAGACAGTCACCGTCTCCTCTTTCCTAGCAGAGGGAAGAACAGTCAACATATGCTGTTGGAGGGAAACAAGCTAAGAGAGGTGGGGGGAAATAGTGGTGCTCCTAGGCACTGCTCCAACCCTGGACATCACTGCTGCACCAGGGGGGCAACCAAGGAGAGGGCAGACCTACCCCACCGTGGTGAAGGGAATCCAAGGCATACGTACGCTTCCTAGAAGGACAAACGGCAGAGCGGGAAGCAGACTAGCCCTTCTCCCCCCACCTCGGCCAGCTGCTGCTTGCAAGTGTTATGTGCCAAGCCGTAAAGCCCAGAAAGCCTATGCATGGAGCATGATCCACAGGAACCTGCAGGGACCAGCTCTGCTCCCCTGGGCACCAGGCAGCGCTCCCCTGACACTACACCACTTTTGTGGGAGACAAAGCAGGGTCACACCATCCACGACCACACAGGCATGCAAAAAAACAAGCTGAACACATGCGAGGGAAGAGTTACAGGAAAAAGAACAGGCGTCCTCCTTTCCTGGCAGTGCTGAGCTGTTTGAGCCTGGAATACTTGTTAAAGCAGCAAACATAAAGTTTATGGTGAGAAGTGTGGATGGGGGAAGAAAAGGGAGGCTATAACCCCCCTCCACTGATGCCTGTATGTTGCCGGATGCCACTGCATGGCCGTGCAGCTTTCCAAGACCCTCAAACTGCGCCTGTATCTGCCCTGGATCCTCTAACCAAGGGGGCTGGAGTAGTTAGGATTGAAACTTTCGGTTGGCACGTTAGGCGCTAAAGAGTGGGCGCAAGCGGAGGGGCGGGCGGTTTGGGCTGGCAGGGCTGCGTGCTGTGCCGCAGGGCGTTAGCAGAGGCACGGCAAGGCAGGAGCGGCTGTTAGACCTGGAGTGGGAGACAAAGTCATAGACAGGAATCTGGACCGTCTTCCCTTCCGTGATCTCCTTGAGCGTTTTCACGATCAGCTCGTTGTCAAAGGCATCTGAGGAGAGAGGAAACGTTACCCGAGGCAGCTTTGCAACCTCTCCCACCCACCAGACGCTGAGCTTAGGCTAACCAGAGACAGTGGCAACAGACAGATGCACAGGCTTGGGAGGAAAGCCCTGCACATTCCCATGGGTGGAGCAAGGCCTAGATCTCCTGCAGCCCCTAGATCTTCACTGCTTTGCACCAGCCTGGGATCTGGCCCGCAGAGATCAATACCACCCTTGTACGGTGGCGCTGACAGCCTGGGCTCAGGAAGGCATCTCCTCCAGGGCTCCAGCCCTCAGAGAGACTGGAGCAGTGTTTCAGCCTTGAGTCACTGGACAGACAGGGCTCTGTTCGCTCGGTGCTCACTGCCTCCAGCCATTGTCCTCATGGGGATGAAGGGACAGCAGCTCTGGAATTCCCCCACCAAGCTCAGGGATGGCTCAAAGAGGCCCTGTTGTAGCCACAGGGCATGGCCCCCTTAGTGGAGGGATTTGCAGAGCAGCTGCACAAGATGGTTCCCTCCTTGAAGGAGAGAGGCAGAGCTACTGGCTCCAGGGGGCTGTGCCAGGCCAGATCTCCTTGGTCCCAACACAGCTGCACCAGAAAGGGTTTCAAACTGGGGGGCGTTTTTGCAGGGAGAAGAGGAGCATCTTAAGGGTCCAAGGGTTCACAACCTGCCCTTTCTCATCACAAATACCCCACACCAGAGGCAATTTCTTTCCCAAGAGAGACAGAGATCATAATGCAGGGGACACAGGTGGCCCCCAGCCACCCTGCCAGGGATACACCCAGCTCCACAAGAGCTTAACTAAGCCACCCATTCCTGCCCCATGCAGAGACTGAGTCCCAGAGTCCATGCAAGGCTCTTTGCTGGTGGAGTTGGGGGTCCTGCTCCAGCCCTCACCCCCCACTGCACGGCAGAGCCCCGATGCTGTTCTTCATTCACCTGGGTGGTCAAAATTGAACTGGCCTTTGAGTGCTTTGGATTTCTGCTCCGAGGTGAGGACCCTGTAGAAGCTGTCTTGGCTCACAATCACCACCTGCTTCTGGCGGTAGTCCACCTCATTCTGGCCCAGCAGCTGGACGATCTTGGAGCATACTGAGGACTGGAAAAGGAACAGCAAAATAGGCAAGTCAGCAGCAAGTGGTGTCTGAGCCGCACAGGGAGGGTGTCTTCAGGTAACAGCCATTCTGGGTGCATAGAGCACTGCTTCCTGGACCTCCAGCCAAGAATTTGTGGTCCCCTCAAAGGCACAGCCCAAAGCCACGGAGGGAAAAGCACTCCAGAGGCATCATCGTGGGGCCCTTCAGTGTGAAAGCGGCACCAAGCTTGCTCCCTGCTTCCCTATGGCCGGCCTGCCCACAGCTCCTATTCTGGGCACAAATGGCCCCTGTGGCCAGCCTTAGCCTGCCCAGCAGCTCCCCAGGGAGCAGAGCTGTGTGTGGCACCAGGACTGAGCCTCCTTCCTGGGCAGCAGCCTCAATACCTTGGTTCCCCCAGCCCTGCTCCAGCCCAGAAACCCCACCACAGCACGGAGGGAGAGAGTCTTCAGAGAGGGAGAGCCAGGTTGTTTTCATACCCTAAACAAAGCCCAGGATGAAAAGACACTGGCAGGAGAGCCCTGGGACTTTATCAGGGATCTCTGCCACAACTGCCAGGTCTGGGAAGAGCAGCTGCAAGCATATCCTGGTGACTCTTGGCACAGCGAGGCTAAGGGCACTGCAGAGCCAGCGGCTGAAGAGCCACGTGGCTCTGACTGCCAGTGCAAGATCCCCACGAGTGCTGCTGGCACAGGGACCGGCACCTCACACACCACGTGGAGTGGGCTGGGTGCCAGCAGCCGGCATCAACTCTGCTGGCACCGCAGTAGGCACAGGCTGCATGGCTGAGGGTCATGCTGGACCCCACCATTGCCACACAAATCAGAGCACAGCTTGGAGGATAAATCCCAAAGCCTGCTTCAGTCCCTTCTCCTTAGTTATACGAGTCCTTGGCTGCCGTGCAGCACAGCGGTGTTAACTGCATCACTAACTGGCAGCCGCCACGCCTGCCCTGGCCAGTGAGAGCCAAGGTCAGACCGGTGGGGGAGCGCTCTGCTGCCTGCAGGAGCCCTGCGCCTCAGCCCCACGGCATCCACTGTTTGGGAAGAAGCGGGTGCTCCTGTTGCCAAACCGAGCGGCTTCATCTCCTGCAAGTCATGCTTGCTGCAGATGCCCAGCTGAGCCACTCCTGGCCTCGGTCACCACAAATATTCTCCGTCAAGCCCTCTGCTTTGCAAAGAGAGGTTTGCTTGCCCCAGCCTGCCCATAGCTCTTTCCGTGCTCCCAGCTCCCTGCTGGCTCAACCATCTGCTCCATACCTGGCTAGCAACTTAGAGATGCAGAGCTGAAGACAGCAGCGGTGAAGGGAACAGGGAGGGGAAGGCATGCCTGGCAGAGGAGGTCACCCCAGCAGGCAGAGGGCAAGGCTGTTTGCCTGAGAAGCTGGAAGATTTGACGGCATTCCTGTCCCCAGAGACTGTCTCTTCCCCTCCAGGCCAGGCTGACCTGACTTGGCTGTGACCGCTGCGCTGTGAGTCAGTCCCAGCCCGGCTGGAGAGGCTCCGCACACAGCACTGCTGCAGAGAAAACCGGCTCGGGCTGCCCGACAGCAGTCCTTGTGACCCTGAGAGCAAGTTCGGGTTTTGGGTCAGGGATGGGGGTCTCCCTGAGCATCCCACCTTCTTATCCTGCCTCTCACGGCTGGCAAGTTGTGCTTCCCACGCCACATCAGCAGCCCTGCCCTGCAGCAAACTGCTACCACCCAGAACAAAGCACTGCAAGTCAGTGCCAGTCACTCTCCCTTCGGCACGCGCCCACACAAAGCCAGAGCCCATTCTCCGTTTCCTCTGTTTTCCCCACTCCCCACATCCTTCTCCAGCCTGCGTCAGCCCTGTTGCTTATCCAGCTGTATCCCATAGGTTTCGCAAAAACAGGGCGTGCACAGTGCCTCTCCTCCACTTTTCCTCCCAGCTCTCTCCCCTGGACACCGCTGCCTTTCCGTGCTGCCTGTGCAGCAAGGAGATGCAGCACAGAAGGGTTCAGCCTTGGCCACAGCTGCCAAGGACACCAAACTTCCCAGGACCTTTGCAATTATGAACAAACCACCTTCCAGTGCAGCCACCCAGACAGATTCCCAGCATGTAGATCAACAGGCTCTGTACGGATCCGCACCAGAAATTGCTTTCCCCAGGCCAGGGGAGGGAGCAGGGCTCCTTTACTTTGGATCAATGAAAGCAACACACCTATTGCACTCACACTCTCCCCTTGGACCTCAGAACGTGGATGGACAATAAAATCACTTGAGGGCATCAGACAGTTCCTGCCAATCTTCCTTTTGCCTTATGCACACTGACCTCTGGTCTACTGATCCTCAAAAGTGAAGAAAAGAGTCCCCATCAGCTCTGAAAGTCACCCTTCTGTTCCATACCCCACAACTTGAGATACCCAATGATGAGAAAAACCCAATGAGAAAGTAGCCCTCGGCAGCTGGAGACATGGACACATCCTCCCACTGGGGCCCAGGACATCCAGTGCTCTGGGGTGGCAAATGCCTCTTGCAACAGCGTCCAGGCAGATGTCACAGACCCTTCCCTTTTCTCTGGTGTGCTTTGGAGCTATCAGAAGTGATGGAGAAAGATGATCATAGGGGCATCCTGCTCTCAGGACTGAGCTCAGGTCCAGTGTATCGTGTTGCCCGGGTGGGCAGTGATGTCACCTTTGGGCTCTAGTAAGAGGCATGCATGTCACTTTGGTCTTGCAAAAGATGTGGGCCAGGACACTGCTCGGACATTACACTTGCATGAGTGCAGCGGGACATTAAGGACACTGGATGACACAGCATGTTCCTCCAACCCAAAGGTTGCATTCAGCTTGCCTTAGTGGGGCAGCAAACTTCGGCAAGGTGTAAGTGAAGAAGGTTTTTCCTTTCCTCACAATCATTTGTGATAGAAACACGAATGGTTCATGAGGGGCATTCCCTAATGCCAGTCTGAATACCTCCTACTGCAGGACAGGCAGTTTTTCCCCTTGGTCAATAGACACCCTGTGTTACGGAAGAAGAAAAACCAGAAACACAGAGAGATTACAAATTCCCCTGCGCAATGGGAACAGAAACTCCCGGCCTCAGGAAGCGTCCCTCCAAATGAATGACGCATGTCCCCTGCTTAAACCCCCTTCTCCCAAACCAGCACCGCATACACATGTACGTGTAACTGATGTTAATCTGAAGTGTGAAAAATCTACTAACAACTGGAAACGATAGCAGTTCGGCTCTGGGGAGGCCTGCAAATGCCCAGAAAGTCCAAGACCAAAGCGTGACTGTGAAGTACCATGCTGGGGTGTAATCAGCCTGGATGCACGGCAACCCAGGGGACCCATGGTGCTGACACACGCACTCAGCATCCACTCTAAGGGACAACCTGGGCTCAGATTCCTTCCCTTGCCAATTTCTAACTGCTTCTCCCAGGGAAGATGACAATTGTTTTTTCTCTGAGAGGCCCAGGACTGCAGAGGCAAATGGAGGATGACTTGAGGAAGATGACATGATGCTAGAGATGAATCCCAGTACAGGAACTCTGGGATTTGGGCCCCATCACTAGGTCTGCCCTGTGTGATATGTCCTATCTATGGGAAGATGAGGGGCATGACACAGCTCCTTGCCTCCACTCAGCCCCTTCCCCCGACGTACACTGTCTGTGCACACCTCGCCACAACCCAAAGTGAACAGCGATGGCGATTCAGCCGCAGTGCACTCCTGGCAACAGGATGCTTTCTCAAGCAAGAGCCTTCCCCTCCTCCAGAACTTGTCTAAAACTAAATATAGATAGGAGACAGCAGCCTGTGAGCCTCCGTGGTTGCCAAGCGGACCTTTCCCATGTTAGCCACATGAAAGCAATGCAGGACTTTCCAAGGGTGCAGACTGTTGGGAGGCAGGGAGCAGAGCAGAGGCTGGGAGCTCCAGTCTCTCTGCCATCGGTCATGACTTTCCATACATTGCAGTGAGTGAGGGGAACCGAGCTCCAGGTTCGAGCAAACTGGCTGCGACCCACTGAGCTGCACTCCCCCAGGCTTTGTGCTTGAGCTGCTCCCTGGGAAGGCTGTGCAAAACCAACCCACACCACACAGAGACGGTTGAGAGGGAGGTATCTGCACAACCACAGTGCAAAAGGAAGGAGCTCAGAGAGATGTTATTGCAGCACAGAAGCAGCTGCAGCTCCCCTTGAAGGATTCCTCCTCTGAACCAAGCACACAAATAACCAGTGTTTAAGGAAGAAGTACAGCCTTATTCTGCTGGGAGGCGAAGACGCAGAGGGCACCTGGGGAAGAACTCCAGCATATTTTCCCAAAAGGAAAGAGGTGATGCACAGGGGAAGAAACTCAACAGACAGAGTTCAGAGCTCTACCCCTGACATTTATTTGAAAAATATTAATTACATTACATATTTAATTCATATTCACTCATGGCCTATAGCCAGCTGCTCAGGTATTCTTCAGGAGTTGACTAATTCCCCAATATTATTGTGCAGATTATCTCTCAATCCCTCTTGGGTAGCTCTGATCAGCCAGTGAGTTACATCTTCAGATGGGTATTAGAGAGAAAGCTGATGGACAGTGGTACAGTTAACCACCATGTAAAAGTACCAGGCAGGACACCAGGATGCTCCCAGCCCCAGGTTTGCTGTGGCAGATGGGGCAGTACAGATACTTCTGCCTTGGCTGGTAAGGCCTGTCCTGGGCTAAGAGGAATCCATAAGCCTTGTGCGTGTGGGTATGCCAAAACCCACTCAGAGCACTCCATCCCATCCTCCAGGGAGCCTGGCACTACAGAGGGATCTCTACACCAGGCTGCTCATTAGGCTTTCAATACAGCAGCAGGGAGGACCTCCCATCCTCCCAAGGACTCTAGACTAGACACCTAGCAAAAGTGACTTACACCAGATGAAGTGATTTCAGCCCTAAATAAATACCAAAGTTGCCAGCGCACTCAGGAGCAGGTAAAGGGAGAAGGGCTGTGCCAGAAGCAAACCCTACCAAGAAAGGCACGTGCTGGGCTCCAGTGTGGAAGGAAGAGAGGCACCAATTCTGGCCACCACTGCAGGCTGCTCACCCTGAGCCAAGATGCTGCTCACCAAGAAGACAATCCTGCCCAGCAGAGTAATGTCCTTGGCCCACAACAAACGCTGCAACAAGGAGCAAGGACTCTAGGACTGCAGCACTCACATCCCACCAAGCAGAGGAGCCCAGAGGTTCTATCTATGGACACCACTGCCACAACCCCCTTCCTGTGGGATCTGGATACGAACAGGTTTGGCAGGGGCTGTCAATAGCCTGGCCAAGGTGTCCTCATCACATGCTTGTAGATAAAATAAGTCTCCGGGTTTGGGATCTGGCAGGATTTTCCCTAAAATCACATCAGGCACCACTAGTTGTTGCATTTCTCTGATGTCCCCTGTAGCATGGTTCCCTTTCCAGGCATTGCAGGGGACTTTTACTCAATTGGGTCTTTGAAATCAGGAGCCGTAGTACTGCTGTCCTTTTCTCCAGCTCATCTCCTGCAGCACACGAGTTGTGGATTTTCGTCTCTTCTTGTAAGGTTATGATAATTATGAGTATTAGGAAGTGCTTGCTGGACTAGGGTGACAGAAAGAAGATACCAAATTGGGAAGGGTCCCAGAGCATCTATTAAATGCCTGCCTGCGACTGCAGAGAGCTGGTTCGTGACCCACGCAATCCTTTCCAGTCCTAATGGAGCACATCCGTGCAGCAGCACTGGGACTGGAAACTTGCTATTCTTATACCAAAAGCTTGGGCCTCCACCCAGAGCTTTTCCAGGCAGGTTCACCATTCCTGCTTTTCCCTTTGCGAGCCACAAGCCAACCAGTTTGGGACTAGGATAGCCAGGTTTCTGTTCACACACTGCACGTGTAATCGGCAGTCCCAGGCTGGAACATAAACAGGCACACACAAACACAAAGCATCTGAACACAGATTAGGCGTGTGGAAGAAAACAACCCGCCTAGCACAATCCTCCCAATCCACTGGATTCAGATGCAGGATATTTTTTTCGAGCCCTGGCTGCAAACTCCATAGCCTGAAGCTGGCTGAGCTCGTGGGACTATGGTAGGAGCAGGCTCTATAATGAACTCACATCTATTCCGTCCGTAACAGGAAAGGGCTGACCCATCAAAACGTCCTGTGTATCAGTCTGATCAGGAGCTGGCACAGAACAATGTTCTACTAGAAAGTTTGACGAGTCTCTAGCACACATTGACACCAGTGTTTAACAAGTCAAACCTTGTGATTTAGGGTTCCTGCCAGCCACAGAACCAACGTCACCAGGAAATGGTGCTGAACCAACATAGGACTGCTGTAATCCCTGCTAGTTCCCCTCCCATGGCTCCCCCTGCGTCACTGCCGGGTCTTCCCTGGCATCCAGGTGGTGACACACTGGCAATGATCCCCAGCTGCTGTGGGGGACCTCAGCCCTTGCTACTACTGCAGGAGGCTGAGCTCTGTAATACAAGAAGCCCCGTGTGGGGAGGGAACTGCCTCAGGCGGAGATGCACTGCAGCTGGGGCCACTGCTTCCCTGGGGACCAACACACTGGCTGTCCCACCCTAGCTGGGCGATACTAGCCTTCTCCAGCCTCTTGGCTAGCTCACTCTCCCAGGCAGACAGTTCAGCCAGACAGCATTTTTTGGTGTTTAAAGCAGAAGTGCCTAACAGATTAATGGTAAAAATACACCTGGCTGAACACATGCTGCAATCTTGGTGCTCTGCAATCTGGAAATTCTCAGGCTGCATGTTCAGAGAGACATTTATAACTTTGTGCCAACAATAAAGAGATCCAGAAGGTGCAGCCACTGGGCCAGAGTGGCACCCATGTTAAGCCCTCACCAGCCAGGCATCTAACGAAAGCATTTCAGCCCTTTGTAAGTTTGTCGTTTCTTACAACCTCCTGTTGGAAGGTAGCAATCAGCACCTCACCTGGCAGCACAAGCAATAAATGCTTGAAGAGCTCTCTCCACCCCTGCAACCACCCCAGCACCAGATGCTTCCACTGCTGCTGGGAGCGAGCCACTCCGGCGCTGCCGGCAGACCTGAGGGATATCCCAGGAACCAAGCTGGAGTGAGGATACACGGAAGAGCTTAAGGATGTATCTCAACACTTCCCAGCTCATCCCAGTATTCAGTTTGCTGGACTTTCCTCCAGCCCGCAGCCTGGCTGCCTGCCTTGCATGCTGCAGTCCTTGGTAGTCAGGAATCTCTTGCAAGAGGGAGGGAAGAAGCTGTTAGCACAAAGACAATGGGTATAAGAAGGAAACGAGCGTTTGCAGAAGCACTTGAAAGCATATAGGATTAAAGAAAACGCTACAACCAGCCTTGGGAATCCCTCTGAGGAAATGAGGCGGTTGCAGTTCTCTCCGGCTTTGGCACAGGAGGGGGTCTTAATGCTATGTCATCTCTTCCACATCAGGAGATGGCAGCAAGCTTTGCCCAGACTGCACAGTGCTTGGATTTGGGGAGGGGGGGGGCAGACAGTGGGAGAAATGGTGCTCCCCCAGCTGAGCCGACACAGAACAGCCACCCATGAGGCTGGCGCTGCCCTCCTAGAGGCTGCAGCATCACAGCCTGCCCAGGACCTCTGCAGCTCCCATCACGGTCCAGGTTTCTTTTAAGAGCCAAAACCAGGACAGCGCTCATGTTTCCACCTCCTATTTGAGTACTGAAAGTTGCTCAAGCCTCTTTTGCTCACTAGGGAACAGCAGTCAGCCTTTGAATTTGAGTTCTCACCAATTTGCCTTTAAGAAATACCAGCCAAACGCTCCCCCCAGCTCTGGGGAAGGCTGTCCACTTCAGATGCCAGCTTCCCCAGGGCACCACACGACACAACAAGTTGTGGCAAGCTACAAACAGGATCCCTCCCTTCCACTGCTTGACTGAGCTGGTACATCGTGAGGGATGGGGGGACACGGAGCCTTTTTCCCCATCTTAGACTCAACAAAAGCAGCAGTGGGAGGAGCTGGGGGGGCCCTTGGAAGGCAAATGCCCTCCCTTATCTTCAGGCTGGTGTGCTGCCAAAGGGGTGTGTTAAGACAACAACCCTCAATTGGTGTGAAGGCAAGTCAGATGGATTTGCTGCTTCCCCAGTGGGAAAGGTGCCTGCTTTGCTTTCCCTCTAGGAGCATTTTGTTTTCACCCAGAGCCAACACACCGGCACAGCACTCCTCGGGCTGGATTTTAGCTACAGGCATACCCTTAGATGAGCAAACCACACCAGCCCCACCTCTGCTTTCCCAGAGCATGCTGCAGCACTTGGCATCGCCTGGCTCAAGGCACAGTCACTAGGCAGATGGGGAACAGCCCCATTGCACCCCTTGCCTTACAGCTGCATCAGGTGTGAATTTGAGGGTCTGTGTGCACAAGCCCCAGGTCCTTTTTTTCCTATTGCTTCTCCTTCAGGAAGCTTGTGGGTTTGGGTTTTTTTTGCGAGCATATTTCTTCCAGTCTTTTCACACAAACTTTGTACTGATCTGCTTGGGTTCCCTTCAATGGGCAGCACTGCACAGAGGTTTTTAGCAGCCAGCTATTACTGGAGCAGGGGAAATCAAAGCTGAGAGACAGGAAAAGCCAGTTAGTACATCTCCTTTGCTAGAAAGAACCATTTCCCTATTTTTATTTTTTTTCCTAAGGCAGCCTGCTGCTACTACGCATTTTCACTTTGAAGTTGAGAACAACTGTGGCATATTGTACTGTAATCACCGCTTTTACCTTGTGGGCCAGAGACACAGTGTTCAGCAGTTCGGCAGCGCCAGACACAATGTTATTGGGACAGCTACAGAGAGGCAGACCCATGCATCAGAGAGCAGACAAACCCAGCGTGTTTGAGTCACCAGGAGCTGTACTGCAGGAACGATCCAGCTTCGGTTCCCAGCGGAGAGAGATTGCGTCCTCTCACCATCCTTCCCCTGTTATATCTGGATTTTTTCCCCCTTGCAGTAACAACAGTGGTCCAAGGATCAATAGGGTACTTAAAGACATATTCTTAAACCACTCTTATTGTGGGCTGAGGTACAGCAGTTAGGTTATGCCATCCTTCAGGAGAAAAAAGGCCCCCCCCCTCCAAACACAAATCAGCCCAGAGATGCAAGACTCTGTCTTCCTCCTGTGACGGCCCACATTCAGTTTCCTTAGCAAGCAATATTTCAGAGGTACTGCTACTTCCAAATCTATTCATGCTCTCCCAAAACGCCTCTATAAAAATGCAGGTAGAAGGTCTGTGGATCTGGTTTTACTGCTCTTAAATAAGAAAGAAAGAAAAAAAAAAGTAGTTTTTCTTTTCATATTAGGATAGAAACAAATAAACGGGTTAAAAAAATAATAGAAAAATCCACTGTATGAAATAACTAACAAAAAAAAAAATTAAAATAGAAAGCCGTCGCGTTGCCGGGGTTGCCCTGCGCTGCGGTTTGGGTGTAGCAGCCCTCCGGAGAAAACCCGCATTACCGCCGGCCGGCGCGGCTCCCCCCGGCCCCGCAGCCCCCCGCCCCGCTCCTACCTGCCGCTGCCAAGGACCATCCCCTCCCGGGCACGGCGGAACGGAGGTCGTTCTGCCGCTGTGAGTCAGCATTTACTGCAGAATTTCCACTCCTGCGACCCCAAACTTAGCCAGAAAAAGGGTATACCCCTCCCCCCCATTCACGACCGACACCGTTAAAAAAAAAAAGGTATTGAATAATTGCACTGGTGAGGGGGAACACCCCGTGGGGACACCGCGAGTGGAAGGGTGACAGAGGGGAAGCGCTCCTTAAAGCCACGGGAGAGAGAATTTTGCGGGGGTGGGGGGGGGAGGTGGGATGCCGCCTCCATCCCGGCTGGACCGGGGCCGCCCACGCCCCGCACAGCCCCCAGCCCTACCCGCTGCCCCCCGGCACCCCCAGCTCGGCGGAGAGGAGCGGGATCCCGGCCAGGGGGAGATAAAGCCTGCGCTCACCCCGCACAATCCCCCCCTTCTCCCCCCCCACGTGTCCCCGGGGCTCCCGGCCGCCGAGCTCCCGCAGCCGCCGGCCGGGCAGAGGCCTCGGCGGCCCCGTTTCCTCCGCCGCTTCGTCCGGGGGGGCTGCCGGGGCAGCGAGACCACCCGGTCCCGCCGCCGCTACCGCTTCCCCCCATCCTGTCCCGTCCCGTCGGGGCAGCGCACGTGGCGGGGCGGCCGCTCGGACCCGCCGCGCTGCCATGTGGCCGCCGCGCCCGGCGGGGGG
>JAOXNO010000004.1:2885991-2910895 GCA_028565335.1 Limnodromus scolopaceus
ACGCAGCCCCCCATCCCACCCCCCCCCCCCCATCCCCGCACCTTGCCGCTGGCCGTGCCGCCGCTGACCCCGATGAGGAAGGGCTCGCCGCCGCTGGGCTGCCCGTGCTCCTCCAGCCTCTGCTCGCTGTCCCCCGCCATCCTCCCCTGCTAAGCAGCAGCAGCGCCGCCGCCTCGCTGCCGCCTCCTCCTCTGCCGCCGCCGCCTTCTCTCTCCGTGCGGGGCTGGATTTATCTGATGAGTCAAGGGCCTTCCTCCCCGCCTGGTTCACATCCCCGGCGCTGCGGCTCCCTGCCAGGTGCCTGCCGCAGCTGCACATGCTCCGGCCCAGCCCGCCGGCGGGCGGCGCGGCACAGTGGCCACATGGGCCCCCGCAACTCGCCCGCGCCGCCCGCCCGCCCGGGGACAAAGGAGATGCGCCCCCCCAACACACACACCCCTCCATGCACCGGCCTCGCGTCCCCCCTCTCCCCGCCGGGCTGGGTTGCCCCTCTGACCCCTGAATCCCGCTGTCTGCTCGCCATCAGGCTCCGGCGAGGGCCGGCATCACACAAAGGGAGGTCCCCAGCGGCATCACACAAAGGGGGGTCCCCAGCAGCACCGCCGTTATTATGTCCCCCCCACCCTCCTTCTCCCACCCCACCCGGGCCCCGGTCCTCCAAGCACTTAGGAACGCTTGTTAACGACCCGAGGCCAGGAATAAAAAAATCACTTCTTTGGCAAACAGGACCCATCTAGGAGGAGCTGCGAGCGCTCCAGAGGCCGGGATTCCGAGCCAAAATGCTCTTGACAAAATGGAAGAAGGCTCGGCAAAATGTAGGGTGCGAGTCCATGTGGGCAAGTGCCAAGTCCTGTTCTTAGGTAGGAGCAACCATGCGTGGAAACGCAAGGTGGGAACCTGCTGGCTAGCCAGCCCTTTTACAGATAAAAGATCTGAGAGTGCAGTGGATCGAAGAGTCAACGCCGTGCTAAAGGCAACCACCCACCTGGGATGTACAAAGGTAGGCAGGACACGGGAGCTAACCCTCTGCTGGGTATGAACGCCCCCGGGCACCGTGTTTCCAGAAAGCTGAGGGCCTGATGGAGAGACTCCAGCAGGGAACAGCCCGGGGTCAGGCTTTGCAGAAGGACCACAGGAACCGGGCATGTTCAGTCTGGGGAAGAGATGGCTCTGGGGGACACATGGTAACCGTTTCCAAACACATAAAAGGCTTCCACGGACAGGAAGGGAATGAGTTGCTCTTACCCAGGGGGATTAGAATAAAATGTTGCCAGCTCAAATTGCGACAAGGGCAATTCAGGATAGACATTCAGGGACGTTTTCTAAGTGTGAGGGTGGTTAAGTCCTTGAATAGGTTGTTTAGGGAAAGTAAGGACTCTCCACTGCTGAAGAGATGCCCTAAGGTTCCTCCCAGCCCTGTTCACAGGACGGCAAATTTCAGTAAGGTTTTCAACTTCCCGCTTCAGTACAGCGAAACAGGTGTGGAAAGGTTTGCCAGACACGGTCTCACGTGTGGGCCCTCACCATGCAGAATGTGAGAGAGGATCTCCAGGGAAGGTGTGACCCCTCTCTGCCCACCGCTCCCGATTCCCCTCCAACCGTGCCCCCGCAGACTGCGGCTGGTGGCCCGGGAGCATGGCAGTGCCCACAGCCGGTGGCAGGGGAGGAAGCTCTATATGTGGATGAGAACTTCCTGCGGGGTTGAATTCCATCGGATTCCCGCGGCCCCTTGCCAGCTTTCGACCACTAACCGAGGGCAGAGCAGAGCACCCCTGCAGGATGCCCGTCGTGGCACTTCATCTCCAGTTCCCTTTCTGATCCAGGCGCTTGGCACGTGGCAGGAACAGAGACACTTGCAGAGGGAAGGATAAGCAAACACCTCTTGATGGGCCCTGGAGGGGTATGAGCTAAGGATATTCAAGGATTATTTATACAAGAAGAACACAGAAAGAACTTGCGAAGACCAGATTAACATCACTTCCGAAACCAGGCCAGGGCTGTAAACTGGAAGTGAATCAAATCCCAAGTCCCAGTTAGTTTTAGATGGCACCTTTCCTCAAAACTCACCTGAGAATTTTACGCACTTCCTAGCTGTCAGCCATTACCATTCTGTGCAAAGCAACTTAATCTTTTGTTCAGTTTAAGTCCGGAGACCTCAGTATATGAAATCTGTTCAGACATGACTCCCTCTGATCTAGTTTCTAGGTACCTCCATAAATACTTCCTCTGCTGTAGCTAGAATGTTTGTAGACTGCACTGGCCCCTAACTCTTGCGCCCAGGGCTATGTATTATGCAAATGCTTTCCTTTTTTTCTCATATCTCAGGCTTGTTAGATAGAACCAAACTGCACCCAAGTCTTCATCTCTCCTTTACATGTCGATCAAAGCACAGAATGCTCTTTTAAAAAGGAAATGCCATTGAGAGTAATATGTCTTCTGTTGCCTGAAAAAAACCCACAACTGCTGCTAAGAATCCTGGTGTGATTAAAAATGACAGGATGAAATTACAAAGAGCCCGTGTCACCTCTACCTCCAGTTCAAAGCATGGACACCAGAGAGGAAAGAGGTTCATGTCATTGACCGTCTCCTCCTGGCCTGGCTTCTGCCACCCAAGTCTTCTTGAGGCAGGCCATGTTCAGTATCGATAAACAATATTGTGTGAATCATTTTCCTTAGTGGTGTAACAGAAACTTTTTCCAAATATTCCCTTGATTGATACCAATACACCTCACAGCCAGGAAAGCCAGGGAGCTCTAAAGAGAAGGACAGAGGGTGGAGAACGGCATACAGCAGAGCCAAGTGCATGAGGTGGCACACAGCTAGGCACAAAATATTATCATTGGTCTTGACACATCATCAGCCATTAATATCTTCCTGCTGCTCACCCTAAAATGAAACATCCATCCTTAATTTCATCCTCGTCTCCCTTATGGCTCTCACTCCCACAAGACTCCCGCTGCTCACAGCCAGGTTCTGCTCCCAGTTCTCCCCAGATCTTGCAGGAAGCTCCCTCCCTGTGCCCAGAGGCAGCACCAGGACTTTCACGGCACAGAGGGTGCTTAGCTGTGACTTTCAGTGATGCGTGACTCTTTGCGTAGCCACCTGCACACATGTGGCTTTCATGCTTCCTTGTATGCAAATGTCACCAGGCTCCAGAGGATTCGTTTGCTGTCTAATCCCACGCCCTCACTTATTACTTGCGCTGCCTTCTCTGAACTGCGGTTCTGTCACTGTCTTTCTGAATGGCGTGTTTAATTTAAGGGCAATGGTGGGGCTTTTTACCTTCCTTATTTTTCATGCAGGTCTGCGCATGTAATCCCATGGTGCATCGCTCTTCACTGATGGCAAACTCCTCCGTTATGTAAGGACAGGCAGAAACCTGCCCTTCGCTGCCTGCCCTGCTTCCTTTTCTGTATTTCTGCTTTCTAGGTCTCCTTACCCACCCCATTACAGCTTGTGGATGTAGTTTAGTTCTGTAGCTCCAGGTGTAACCACCAGAACACCCGTAAAAATCAATTAGTGCCCCTGCTAAATCCTTGCCATTATTTCACTGTCCTCGTTAGTGTTCTTCTTAGTCTCATCCCGTCCACGAACATTTTACAGACACAGAGGAATGTGAGATTTACTTCCCTGCTTCCAGCCTTTTGAATCACTGAACACAATACTCCGCTGCTGGCTGTATGAGGAGCCAGCAACGAATATGGTAATTGTAAATATTTGATCCCAGAAAATGCCTCCCGCTGCTACATACAAACAGGATGTTCATGCCATTGGCAAATTAACCTAGGGCACACTTCTGGAAATCAGGAAGGCTGCTGCAAGCCAACCCCTTCACGACTGTGAGGGGTACGTTCAACAAACGCAAACACCTCCTGTGTCTTCCCCTGGAAACGGCCTGGGTGCGCCTCTGAGGGCGCTGTGTGGGGCACCAGGGCCCAGCAAGACACAGGGAGGTCAGGGCCCTCTGCGGGGCATGGGCACCACCAGGCCCAGGTGTGCGGAACTCCGGGGGTGCTGTGGCAGGAAGGACGCCCCCTCCGGTCGCTGGGAAGGCGTCTGGTCCACTCCCCAAAGAGAGGGGTGCCCGGGGACTCCCCTCCCCGCCGCCGGGACAGGTTACGCGGCAGCATCAGGCCGCGCTCCGCTGGGTCAGCGGGAGAGGGCGGGGACGCGTTGTCAGTATTGACAGCCGCCTCGCCCAATCAGAGCAGGGCTTCGCTCGCTCGCGCTTTCCCCGCCCCTCCCTTCTCCCGCGGCTTCTCTCCCAGCGCCGCGTCGATTGGCTAGCGACCTCTACCGGAAGCGCTGTGCTTGCTTCCGGCTGTTGCTAGGCGACGTGGCCCCCTGGTAGCTTCCGGGTGGCGGGGTCTATTTCCGGGAGCGCGGCGGTATTACCGGGCTAAGGGGGGGGGGGTGGGGTGGTATCACCATGAGCACCATGTTCGCCGACACCCTCCTCATCGTTTTCATCTCCGTGTGTACCGCGCTGCTGGCCGAGGGTGAGTGCTGGGTCGCCGCGGGCAGGTTGCGACGTTCCCCTCCCCCTGTCAGCGGGCCGGTGGGGCCTGTGCTAGGCTGGGCCCCGGCGGAGTAGGGAGGCCTTAGGGCTGGGCCTGGCCCTGGCCCGAGGGTGCCGTCCGCGGGAGGCACGGAGAGAGCCCTCCCCGGGGGTGGCCGGGAGGGGGCTGGTAGGAGGCTGCTCCTCGCCTGTGCCGTGCCGCTCCTGAGCGCTGGGAGGGAATGGGTTAAGGGGCGGGATTGGGGTCCTGAGGAGGGTGGGTGGAACGGAGGGGACAGCAGGCGGCGGAGGAGGAAAAGCAGGACAGTGAAAGTGCGAAATGAGGCTCAGTTACTCAGGGGCACCTGAGGCCTGGCGCTTGGAGGCCGGTATAGGCACTCCGGAGGACAGCAGTGAAGAAAATTGACCTCTGATGTGAAGTGGTGGCGATTTGGCCTGTTTGGCCTAGAAGGAAGGCTATGGGAGGATGAGCTGACAGTTTTTAGTGTGCCTGAAAGCAGACACTGGCAGTTCTCTGTGGCTCTTGTGGGAAGGATGTGAAGAAATCGCCTAAGCTTGCAATGATGTGGTTGACTGAAAAGGCTTTTTAAATCGTAGGGTGTTGAAATAAGTGCAGCTTTTTAAAGACAAGTTGGACAGATACCTTTTTGGTGTAGTCAGAGACTTCTCCCTTCTTCTGGTACTCCTTTGTACCAGAGCTGCAAGATGCTGTCTTTGGTCATACAAGGGCAGGGAGAGCCCCAGGTAGAATATGCTACTTGCTCTTTCAGAGCCGTGCTGCATTGCATTTGGGGTTAGATGGTGTACAAACCTGTTGCCTTTCACAGCACAAAGCTGTGTTGACCTCTGAAGCATCTACAGGGTTCTCTTCTCTGCAGCTGGTGGTCCCTGGTTCTCAGAGGCACAGTCCTGTTGTCAAACTAAAGCCAAGAGAAAGGCCAAAAACTGTGTGGAGCTCAGATTAAACTGTTTGCAAACCAGTGGTTCTGCACAACTTACTTTGATCATGTTTGAGTGCAAAGAGTTAGACTGGAGAATCTCTTGAGGTTTTTTCTAGCCTAATATCTCTATTTGCCTTTTCAAAATGTACTTCTACTAATGGGCAGGTCCTGGTAGGAGCAGGAATTGGTCCTCGGGCCTTAATTAGGTGCTATGAAAATGCAGAACACAAAGATTTTTATTGCCTTAATCTTAACTCCTGGTTTTAAGGTGAGCAACAGCTGGTAAATATGAGCATGAAGGAACTGAATGAGTCCCACAAAACAACAATGCTCAGTAAGATAGAAACTTCCAAAGACTGTAATTTTACAGGCACCATTGGTACACGGAACTTGAGAAGTGAATTGAAGGAGAGTGATGATACAGCTTTCTGGTAATTTGTGGTGCCTTTGCCATCTTATAATGTGATTTTCTAGGCTTGATGTGTGCTTTTGCATATGTATTTGCTAACTTGTATCCCTATTATTGCAAGAGGTCTTTACCTATCTAGTTACTTGCTGAGTATTTCTTTCAGGTATAACTTGGGTGCTGGTATACCGAACAGACAAATACAAGAGATTAAAGGCTGAAGTGGAAAAACAGAGCAAGAAATGTAAGTACCTTTCAGGCATTAGAGAATGTTTTGCTGCTCATGTTACATCCTGCTTTAGCAGATGTCAAATTGAATAGAGTCGATGCTCTGAGAAATTCCTACTGCGGCTTCTGTTAAGGGAAAGAACTTTCTTCAGCTTGCATTTCATAGGAGCCTAATTTTACAAGTTACACAAGTCTGTACTCAGAGTCTGGTCTGTACTTCTGTCCTTGTGCTTGTCATTTGCTGGAGGGAAGGTTAGTACAAAAACCTATTGTGTTTTCTGAATACTTCTCCTCCTCTTAATGGAGGACAGGAGGGAGTAAGAGATCAGTACTGGCATCTTTTTTTTCCTGACTATGAGTAGCCAGTGTCTATATATGTAGATTCCTTTAGATGCCTGAAATAAGTTCAAAGATGCAGTTACTGCTTTTCAAGGGCAGTGGAGAATTTGAGATCTGTAATAAGAAAGAACTAGGGTTGAATGTGAATACCATGAGAGGAAAGTGTAATACATAAAGAGTAAAAGTGATGATTAATGGTGAGGGATGAGTAAAAACGAAGTCATGATAGAAAGGTTTGAGCTATCAGACCTGATATAAAAATAAATTAGACTAGTGTAAACTAGAAACACATTGAACCGATTAGAAAAAAAGAAGTCCCTGATTACTTCCATAGAAAGAAGATCTGAGAAGCCTGGCAGGGGTTAAAAAAAGGATGAGGGAGGAAGGGGAAAAAGGAGTTGGAGGTGAGCAGTTAGAAGATATGCATTTAAGGTATTAAGAGGAATGGTAAACAGAAGGCTCTGAGGTGGAGTGTTTAAAGGGACCTGTCTGTATTAGAAGCCAAGGAGCATAGGAGAAATTCAGCTGACCTTTCAAACTCAATTATATGGAGCCTGCCTAAGTTGCAGCAGTAAAGAGTCAGCACACAACAACTGGGGCCAAACCCGAACTGGTTTTACCTTAAAAATATTTATCCATGATGACAGTACTCTTAGTGCATGAGAGAACAGTATTATCGAAGCATGGGCTTTCCAGTCCAGTTTATTCCAGCCTTCCCCTGGGCAAAATAAACTGAAGAGTTGAAGTATAGTCATGTTTGTGTCAGAGCTCCTAAATTAAGAGCTTTTGTCATCACAGCAGTATCAGATGGGGATTGCGTATCTGCTTGCTTCACTTTAATCCCACTTGGCTGACAAAAATGCGTAGGGTAGAATTAGCCCCAGAAGAGCAAGTTAGAGAAGTAGTTGAAGCCCAGCTGAGAACTTAGAGTTAATGTTCTAGTGTGTTTGTGCTGTGAAGCTCTGAAAGCAGTTAGTGGGACTTAATCTCTGGGGTTTAATGATTAAGAGTTCAATGCTCCTTGTTTTTTTATAGCTCTCCAGATATCTAGGCTATAGTCTGTGAAAGGAAAGATGTGAGGTTCATGCATCTCAATTAGTTTCTAACCTCGTGTTTGATTCCCTATCCCTAACAAAAAAAAAAAAGTAAAACAGAATAAGGAGTCACTAAAAACTCAGTTTTGATTTTTGTGTGGGGTTTTTTTTTTTCCCTCCTGTGCTAAGGACAGCTGGCTGACCTGATGGCTTACAGACAATTTGCAAAGTAGACCACTTGAGCCACACCTTTCAACTGTTATCTAACACATCTGAAACAGGAAAAAACACATTTGAGATTTTTAAGCTCTCCCGTGAGAGCCCTAGCAATCCTTAGGATTTACAAAAACAAATGGGCCAAGTAGTGTGCTTGAGCAGACATTGTTACTCACACACAGTCCTTAGTTTCATCTCTTCCTGTCCTCCTGTTTCTGTTGAGAGGCACAGCATTGTCTGAGACTGCTGCAGAGCTATAGTAAGTTTGGAGGTAAATGTAGTGGTAAATTTGCAAGGCTGAAGGGTATCTCTGGAATTCCTCCTGTGTTGTCATGTGTGTTCCAGTGGACAGGCTTGCGAGACTGCCTGACGGTTGTTTGTTCTAAGGGAATTAGGGCTGTAGAGTTTCTCAGGGTTGGCATAAGGCTCAATAGCAATGTCTAGAGTGAAGCTGGGGTCTGGAGGAGCTCTTTTGTTAGGGCTGGGAGCAATAGGTAGGCCTGAAAAGAGTCAGTGTTCTCAGGTTGGGTTTAGAGTTGGGGGCCATGGGGTTACGTGGAATAAGGTTGGGATGGACCTATTGAGGTTCCTTATGCCAAATCCAGCTGGGGAAGGTTATGAAGAGAGCATTCTGTGAGCACTGGGTGTGTTGTGTCATCTGGCACCTCTCTCTAGCATTCCCTCTGAGTAGACTTCCCTGTTCTTCCTCCTTGTGCTAGCCTGCCCATCGGAGATAATGCTTGTTCTTTGGAAAAAACAATTGTGTCTTACTACATTACCACAGAAGAGATGATGCTTAGATATCTTGCTTGGGCTACTGAGGTTTTCTTAGAAGTTGTGACTGCCTCACATAACACAGGGATTTCAGACGGCAGCACTGCCAATCCTTGTGTGACTTGCAAGGCTAGCTGTCTTTAGTTCACCTGTGCTTTGAAATCAAGGCTAGAAGATCTGGGCTGAACTAGTACTGAATATGGGAGTAGAGTCCCAACGCTCAAGTCTCTAAGCTGATGCTGTGAGCTAACAAGAAGCCAAGTCTATTCATTGGTAGAGCAGATGTCTTGCAGATACATAGAGTACAAAGGAGCTGCTCTCTGTTGTTAGACCATAGTCATGCATTCTCATCCTCGCTTCTTGTAGTACTCTTCTTATAGGTCTTAAACTAAAATGTCTTGTACTTCCTGGAAAAGCTCTTCTTGCTGTCGACAGAAAAGCATTTGCAGATGAGCAGCCCATTTATTGTGTTATAAGTTCATGTTAGCTTTTTTTGCTGCAGTGGTGGTAGTTTGCAGATGCTTGGTGAGTGTCTGATTTGAGGTTTTGGTAACTTTTTGCTTAGACTCCCACTTTAAAATATTAGAAATGCTTCAGTGCTAATTAATTGAAGAATGGAGAGGCTGTGGCCGACCACTTGGACAGCATTTCCCCTGAGAATGCTGTCCTGTGAAGAAGGGATGTACGAGAACACAGGCTTTCCTGTACTTTGCTTCCCACTGCAGATAATCGGGAGCAGAGCTTGCCACAAAGCTCTTTTCATTACACTTGCTGAATCAAAAGTACTGTCTAGTACTAATGACAAATCAGCAAGGGTCATTTGAGACAAAATTGACCCCACACTGCTCGGTTAACAATGAAATGGGCTCTTGACAGAGTTTAAAAGTAACCCCTTAAGTATTCTGATGTTTCCTTCAGGATTTTGAACTTTTTTTATTATTTCTAGGTGGTGGAGTCAGCCTTGGTTGTTTATAACTTGTTGATTCTGAATATGTTCTAGCTTCCTTCTGTAACACTTTTCTCTAAAGGAATAAAGTGGGGTTTTTTTGGTGGATGAAAAAGGGGTGGTGGTATCCCTATGCAGAAATGATAGAATATCTTTGTTTTCACTTGACAGTGGAAAAGAAGAAGGAAACAATAACTGAATCAGCAGGCCGACAGCAGAAAAAGAAAATTGGTAAGCTTGGGGGAGGAGTGTGGTGCCCCGAGAGTGGGGGAAACTTGAGAATTCACTTATGGAAGTGATTATCCTTTCCTTCCTTTCAAAACTATTTATTTAAAGTGATACAAGAGCTGATTCTTGGCCTGATGATTGGAATATGAACACTTTTGCCTCGTTATTCCAAGGCAGCAGACATCTAGCCTCCTGATGGCTTTGGTCAAATGCAGAGAAGGGCAGCATCACTGAGAGGAGCAGCACTTCTTGCCAAACTGGTTGCCTTTCTCTGATTTGAGCCTTTATATCCATGACTGTTATTAACTTCTGTTGTCGAAGCTCTTTGTTGCAGTGCCCTGTCAGCTTGTAATAGCTAGGTGACTATATGATTGTATATTTTGGATTTTTTTTTCCTCATTTAAACACTTCAGAGCTGAAGGTGTTTGTATGTTAACTGTAACTGTGCTTAGATTTATTTCAGGTTTGATTAAATTAGTTTTGCTTAATTTTAGGTAGTGATTTATTTTTCCATTCTGTTTCATTGACGATAAGCTTAAGTCTTTCTAGGTAAAGAACTCTTTAAGTACTGAACTATGCATGAGCAATGTGGTAGATGTTTAATGGACGTGAGCCTTTAGAAAGTTGTATTTTTTGCAGGACTCTAAAGTAAAATATGCAGCAAAGCTCAGTGAAATTACAGAAATTGTGGCAGGAACACTTCTGAGAGCTCCTGGGAGTTGGTTTCCTCATTCCTTTGTAACACCAGGTAGCTGGGTTAGTCATTTGATCTGTACAAAGCTTGGGAATAATTATAAACATATCTTCAAACAGTTCTTCCTAGGTACAAAACCTGTTATCGCTAGACTCCTGAAGGGACAGGAACCAAAATTCTTCCTCTTGTTCATCTTCGGTTCTTAATCTTGAATAATCCATGCATGGGATCAATGCCACTTAGTGGATAAGGCAATTTTTTACTGTTACGTGCTGTTACATGTGGTCATTTTTAAATGTGTAGCAATGACGTTTTTGCAGGGTGCTACCCAAGCTATGCTCCTAGCAGACAATATTTTACTTATGCTTGGACTAAACTAATAAACAGTAGAATCTGAGGAATTCAGATACTCCACCAATTTTTTTTAATGCTGAAATAATCTTGTTTTGCAAATGAAAAACAAAGCACAAAGGGACTAAGAACAGAACTTAGGAAATGACCACTGATTTTGTTTGCTGTGATGCTTGCTGGCCAAGCCTGAGATACTGAGACTTTTTTTTTTTGCAAGTGCTGCATAACTTCAGTGTCTCATTTGTTTTCAGGCGAAGCTGAATTCTTAGTGTTTTTGAAAAATCTGTCCCTAAATGTCAAGCTGGACATCCAGAAAATGACTCACAGCTGTTAACTGCTTTTGAAATCTCTGATTCCAGTAACTTACTGGATGTCAAATCATTCTGCAAGATGTAGCATTGTTGTAACAGCAAATTTACTTGTGCTGGAGTTCCTTTAAATTCTACCATTCTAGTTTAAAAAAAAAAAAAAGGTGAGGCTTTACAGATAAGTCCCAGCCATGGTACAGACCTGGCTCAGTTGCCATCTGTTTTGTGCACAGAATGAGGCAGGAGGTGTGTGTATGATATTACTTGGTTACGTAAGGGATGAATCATGCATATGCATAGGGAGGTAGGGTGAAAGTTGCATGGGAAGGATTAATTTGGTGTTTCCTACTTATCAAATTTTTTAAAGTGTAATGTGAACCACCTGCAGTCACATTGTGTCTAAATCACCTTTCACGCTGTTGGAACAGGACACTTTTAACATCAGAGTACAGCCTTCTGTCATTTCAACTTAAGGAGTACCTTTGTTAGCTTAAACTTTGGTATTGCTTTCTGCATCTGTGTGCCTCTAGAAGAAAAAGACCGACATTTCTAGGAGTCCATGCGAGTGCTGAGTAGACAACAAAACAAAACTAACTAACCAACCAAAACAAACAAAAAAAACCCAAAGCAAAAAAACCTAATGCTGACAAATAATATTATTACTGTATCATTGTGGTTTATGTTCCAGTGAACAGAAGAAGATTTTGGACTCTAGGATGCTTCTTGTTGACCCGGTCCTCTTTCTCTGTGCATCTAATCAGCTGTATAGCAAAGTACTTCAGTGCTGCGTAGATATGACTTCGGCAGGAATAGACCATTTATATAAGGTGATAGAACACCCAGAGCCTGTTTGCTTTGAATTTGTAGAAGTGGGTGAGAAACAGGTCAGGTGTATCAGGGAATCAAGGCTGTGTTCTTTATCCCTATGTAACCTTTAGCCCATGTAAATAGATGGTTAGTTATGTATCAGAGGGGGAAAAAACAAGTATTTGTGCCAAATGTGATTCCTAAAGAGCTGGCTTGTGGTTGCTGAAATGTACCAGAACAAAACTCTCCACCTGGGTCAGGAAGCAGGTGTCTGGAAAGTTCCTGCCAGAGGGGATGGTTTGTAGTTAGGAGCAGTTGAAAGTATCAATGAGGAGTCTAAGAAATTGGATAGGGGTGTTGCTATTGCTTTGCATAACACTTACTGAGAGTCCCTGTATTTAGTGGCTTTTAATTAGGGCTTGAAACATAACTGTTAAGGTTGAATGCTGTGGGCTTCCTGTACTGAAACTTCAGCAGGGATCTACTGGACGATGGTCCTTCTGCATCCCCCCCTCCTCTTTTCGCTCACACTATTCTCTGGATATTTCTTCACTGTCCACATCTTTACTTCAGCTAGGTGTTGCTTCTGATGACTGGCTGCTGCCCCTCTGGATCTTCAGTCTGAGAGGAGTACAGTGGACAAGAAACATAACAGGTGGTGGATAATGCTCAGCAGCCCTCCTGTGAGGGGTATGGAAAATGCCCTTCCAGAAAACTGGGCATCTTTGAAGTTTGTGGTGACTTCAGGACAGACTAAAGTATTTTATACTATTCTCTGCAAGGCATAGTAATACACAGACTACTAAAATTCGTGTAGAAAATATCTTTCCTCTTTGGACAATCTTTTAGGTGTCACCAGGGCCCAAAATCCATTACTAAGACCAGCAGGACGTTAGCCTTGCTGAGGTGCGGTTCCTGGCTCTGTGTATAGTTTCAGAGTCCCTTCTGATACCTCCGGAATGAAATCCTTTCTTATATAAAGTATTTATAATGGTGACCATGGGGTGCAGCAAATTGAGACTGCTGTCTTTTGGAAGTGTGATACAGAGGCACTGTCTCTGTGTTCTGGCAACATTGTTCGTGCTGCTGTGTTAGTTGGTTGCGTTAGCAAATTTGACATTCTGTGCATTTCTTTCAAAAGTGCTGAATGTATGATTCTAGCCACCTCCTCTTTTGTGGCTGCTTTGTTGAATGTTGCTGTGATGGAGAAGCAGTTGGCTGTGTACAGTTTTTCACTTTCTACTGTCTGGCATAGAGAGCTGGAGTTGGTTTTGGAAGTGTTATTTGTTTGGAGAGCCAAGAAGGTTAAGTCTTCCTGGAAATGAAAACACTCTGGTTTCTAGGTTGGTAGAAGTGATTATAATTGTTGTTGTTTTTGTCTTTCCAGAGAGACAAGAAGAGAAACTGAAGAATAACAACAGAGACTTGTCAATGGTAAGAAGATTAAAGCCAGTTCCCAACTGCTGAAGATTTCACTTGGTTTTGCAACAGAAAGACTTTGTTCATTTGGCAGGCATAGTGGCTTTTTCTCCTGAAAGGTCCTTCTGGATTATCTCTAGTAGCTACAGATCTTACTATGAGCCACAGAGTTCTCCAGCAATTTCTGCCTCATCTCATGCCCACTATTAGCTATTTTCATCTTTGTAAGTCTCCATGATGTTTTCAAAGTAGAATTAATTTGTCTGACTTCCTCTGGTATGTTCTATCTTCATAATGATCCCCTGCTGATTGATTGTATAGGCTTAAGGGGAAAAAAACAACCAACCAGCCAACCTGTGGAAGGTAACAGGACAGTTCTTGAGCACCTTTTTTTTTTTTTGTCCCCGAAGCAGCTCTTCATGTCAGTGGTCCACTCTTTGGCTGCCTTTATACCCATCTGTTGGCCAAGCTTCTATTTGGGAGTTCTCCAATCACTTTTACAATCTCTCTGGTTGTCTGGGTCATCTCTTCTAGATTTCGGTGATGCTGTAGAAAGCCTGTTCTTAAGGGTGTGAGCCCATAGTCCCTCAGCGTAGGCCTGTTTTGATTATTTCTGATCTTTCTGCTTGCAGGTTCGGATGAAATCCATGTTTGCCATTGGCTTCTGCTTCACTGCCTTGATGGGAATGTTTAACTCCATGTAAGTAATCAACTTTCTGGATTCTTAGATTTTCATGGTGACTACATTCTCTACCTTCCCTCTATTATGTGAAGTGTTACAGTGACAGAGTCCATCCTAACTAATCTGTATGAAATGGATCAATATTTCATATGAAGATGTGGTTGTTTGGTCACCACGTGTATATTCTGCTCAGGAAGGAACACTGCATGCTGAATGCAATCAAATTGAACAAATCTCATTTGATGTAGACACAACTCTAATATCCTTTCTCCTTGGGAACATCTTGATAAGGGCAAGTTTGGTAGATGTCAGGCAAGCGGCTACAGTCTTCAGCTTCTTTGGCTGTGCTATAATAGTGTGACCAAAGAATGCTCTTGCAAGCAAAACTAGGTCAGCTCCCTTGCTATTAGAAATGAGCTGTACTTGCAGAGTTTGTTGTTGCCTTACTTAGGGTGATCAGAGTCAAGACACTAAGAGGTCCAGGCATGGGCTGTAATCTTCCTTTGCTTTAAAAATGACCTGGGATAAGTCTAGTTTAAAAAAAAAAAAAAAACAAACTGGTTTGCGTGGTTATAAACAGCTTTATTTCGGGCATGCAAAACTGCAAGATCGTGCTTGACTTTTAAGACTTGATTTGGTCTTGAAATGTGAACTTCCTGTTGGCTGTTGAATTTGAAGATAACATAAATATGGTTAGCATAACATTCAGGAGGCTGCTTAATATCTGGGCAATATACTTGTCCTGCAAACAGGGAGTTTCTTTCTTGGGAACCAAAACCTTTGGCCTCGGTGCTGGCAGTCCCCAGGGTATAGTCAATTGATATTTTACTGCAGATCTGTGGGTGGATAAATAGCAAAGAGGGGGTAACATGATAACAGAAGTGCCAGTGCGTGGACTCTTTATTTGTTCAGCTTAGTCAGACTTCAGCATCTAGCATTCTCTGGAATGCTGTGAAACTGAACAGAGGAACACAACACTAAAGGACTTTAAAATTTGGGTACAGTCTTGAGTCACTGATGTCTCATGTAACTGCAGCTCTGAGAGGGGATGGAGGTGAGTCGTGAGTCACGTGCCCAGCAACATAGTGTCTGTAGGGAATTTACAGTGCTGCACCTGAGGCCTTTAAGTGCTTACCTAGTTATTTGGGTGCCCTACAAACACCACCATTACCCCTGCACCTGAAACAGACTGAAAAACAAACCAAAAAAGCCGCCCTGCTTTGCCCACTTTCCTGGAGTGGGAAGAGGCAGTTCACAGTATGCTGTGACTGAAAAGTGCTCCAGGACTGTAAGTTCATGAAGAACTTTAGGAAGGAATTGATTTTGGTTAAATCCTGTGCAGCTCCTCCTTCTGTAGGTATTAACCTAAAAATTCAGTTCTTTGTTTTCTTCTTCTTTAAGACCATCAAGTTTACTTGTCTTGTGCCTCTTTTGAAGATTCCTGCCTGCAAAGACCATACTGTAAGCCACAGAATTGACATGAAGCTTTTGGACATACCTTTCCCTTAACTGTCTCTTTCTTTAGAGGGAATCTGAACATGGACAGCAGGAGTATCCAGAGAGCTCACTGAGAGCTTTGAACTGAAATAGCGTTCTTGCTAATAGCTGAGGCTGTTGAATTTAAAGACTTGGCTGTCTTGGCTTTGGGGCTAGTTAAATTTTTGCTCCTGGTCTCGCTACAAGGTCGCTAGCGCATTTGTGTCTGAATAGCAGCTTTGGTGGGTTGCACTTGTGATGTTGGAAGCTGATAGAATGGTTTGATGCAGCTGGTTCTCACATACTGTCATTCTCTTGATATAGTATAAAGAGCAGCTGCTTGTCTTGGGAGGAGAATGCTTCACTTATGAATTCAGGAGGCTCTTAGGCTCCCTCTGGGAAGCTGCTGCTATCAGGTCATCCGTGGAGACTCTGGGTGTGGTATAAAAAGGAGGAAAAGGGTGGCTGACACCTGCAATGGCTGTGGCCTTACTTGCTTGCCTTTCCTGTTCTTGAATGAGTCCATTGCTCTCTGGGGACAAAAGGAGCAGGAATTGCATGGAAGTAGCATAATGTGCTGCCCTTTGGACAAGTACTATGCAGACTCTGCTGCTCTGTGGCTGGGCACCTCACCTTTGCCAAGTGCCAGCTTAGCCAGAATGGAAATGACTGTGATGACGGACTCTTTTCCTTAGAGTGTCAGCAGTCATGGGGCAGCAGGGCGAACATGCTGTAAGTATACCTAAGTGTCAAGAAGGCTGGTTAAAACCCAGAGAGCAGAATGCTGTGCTGAAGATGAGTAGCTGAGTAACTGTTGTGGCTTAAAAGGTGCTCTGAGGCAACAAGATCTGTAGCGATGGTGGCCTCCAAGCAGATGGGATTTGTCCTGGGAGAGGAATTAGCTTCTGTGTGTCTCAGTTTTTCTTGTCAGAAACTTTTTAATGCACTCAGTTTTCTGTCTTACTCTGGGAGTTGTGCATTTCAATATCCCTTCATGGTAACTGTGAAAACTTGCTGGAATGAAAAGCAGGTACCTCAGGGTGCTATACTGCTGAAGTACTTGTCACTCTCACAGCAGGAATAACGCAGATTTTTAAGCCACTGGGGGATGTTACAGGGAGATAAACATCCGTTCTTAGCTCTTTTGCCAAACTGCTTGTGAGATGTAAACAAAGTTGGCGTGTGTTTGAGCTGTAGCTGTGTGAATGCATCTCCACAGGAAAGAACGCTCATTTAAGATCTCTTGAAACAAGAAACACCTGTTAGAAAATCAGCACATGCAGAGAAAATAACATCCAAATATGCACACGCTGATGAGGCATCGTACACACTGACTTCAAAAGATTGGGTCAGCTGTCTGGGTTGGGTGAAATCTTTGCGAACTGGCCAGAATTCACACTCTGCCTGATACCCTGGAATGTGGACTTGGAGGAGTTCCAGGAGCAGGACAGGCCCCTTGGAATATGCGGTATCATCATGCCTCTGCACTGCTTTCATCTTCAGAGTTAATGCGGGGAAGACTGTTGGTATTAAGCAGCATTCTGTTAATATCTCTCTTATGCAACCTTCTTGTGCTGAGAAGTATAGCTGCTCTAGGAAGGGAAAAGGTGTCTTTGGTTTATACTCTGCTTTAAAAAGTGCTCTTCTGCCTAAAGCAAAGAGTTACTTGCAGTAACTGCAATACAGTAAGGTGATAGTCATCCACCTTTTATTCAAGTCCTGACTGTGGTCTGAGAAGTATCTGCTAAATTTGACGTTTAAATACTCACCACTAAACTGTAAAACGCCAACCAAGGCTTTATGGACCAACAGTTTGTCTAGCTGATCACTTAAATAACTATGAAACAGTTTGGCTCTGACTATGGCAAAGCTGTTATTGAGGGAAGCCTACTAACCTTGTGGGTGATTGGGTGTGGAGGGCTTTGTGACAGAAGTGTATTTAGCCTCCTTGCTGTAGTGTATATAGAGGTGGGCTGGAGAAGGCAGCATGGCCTTTTAGCTTCCCATGTGGCCTTATCTGCTCTGGTGGCCTGGTGAAGTCACTCACTTGTTCTTTCTATAGTTAAAGACTCTTTTACTGTCTCCAGTTGTAATCCAGTGCTCTCTTTTCTAGATTTGATGGCCGAGTGGTAGCAAAGCTTCCGTTTATTCCCCTTTCATACATCCAAGGTCTCTCCCACCGCAACCTTCTGGGTGAGGATTATACTGACTGCTCCTTCATCTTCCTTTACATTCTCTGCACAATGTCAATCAGACAGGTGAGTACATTGCTGTGTCCCTTGCATGCCTGGAGCAGGGAAAGCACGTCTACATCCATAAAGAAGAGTTTATTACTCCTGTCCAGTTTTGCTTGTATAATCTTTGATCTGTTTGTGATTTTTGTGTTTGCCTCCATTCTTGTGTTTCATATTGAAAGCAATTCTAGGTTGGGATCATAAAAACAACCACTATCCTGGACTGGTGTGGAAGACTTCACTGGAGACTTGTACCAGGGTGCTAGGACAGAGTTGGCAGAAATGGGTTCCTTCCTTGCGTTTCTGTGTCTGATAAATTTGTGGATTGCTGTACTAAAGAGATTGTCTCCATCAGAAGCCAATCTAAGTATTGCTTCTCTTAGTAATTATGACTTACAGAATATGAGAAAAGGGAAGCGTAGCATCTTCGGGGAAACTTTCTTGGTGGCTTGAGGTTCTATAAAGGTTCGATCAGTCCATAAATTTGCTAGAAAAGTGAGGAAAGAGTTAAACCTGTTCTTTTGGGTTTGTCCTTCCTGTTTTTGCTGACTGCCTGATTTATTTATTTTTTTTATCTGAGTCATAAGAATTTTACCTTTGGTGTCAAGTCTCTCCCAGTGTTAGGGATGTGACACAGAAAGGGGATCTGGTATCATAAGCCAAGAGTAGGCTACGCATTGGTCTTCAGCAAAGCTGCTTAGTCCCACTTTTTGAGAAGAGAAGCATCAGTGAGGATAAGGGAAGTGCCTGTTCAGGAAGGTTCACTGGCAGCTTAAGTGGCAGAACGGCTGGGGAGGACAAGTGGGCCTTCTCAGTGCAACCAGAAGTCTACTTTTTTTTTCTGAATTTCCCCAGAGAGTGCTGGGGATAAGTTAATAGACTCTGGGGGCTGGATGAACGCTGGTGCAACTAGCTGCAAATCATCTGCTCTCTGTATTTATATTTCCTTTTTCTTTGATTCGCTTCCTGAATTCTTGCTGCTTTTCTCCTTGACCGACTTGTTGCTTTTCCTCAGGGAAATGTCAAGGGACTTAGACTTAAAGTAGATCAGTAAAGGGAAGTGGCGTGTTATGCCAGCTGCTGTCAGAAGTTTGGATGAGCCTGATGGAGCAGCTTAATAATAGAGAGTTCCTTTAGTCACAAAGTGCATGCTAGTGAATCGAATTCTCCATAGTCCTCTGTATTGGGTGCTTGTATTGAAATGGATCTATCTGGACCTATGTGAAAACAGATGAGTTGTAGAGTAAGTTTTGTTGAAAGGGTCACCTCGAGGTCATCAGGCCCACCCCTCTCTCCAAGCAGGGCCAGCTTCAAAGTACCAAAGTCCAGGGGCTTCCTCATCCTGTTTGCTGCAAGGCAAATCTTGTTTCACTTCCCTGTAACTGGTGCCGTGTTTGCTGCTTTTAAAGAAATGAGACCCTTTTAGCAATTCAGATCATTTTCCTGAATTCCTGGGATCATAGAATGGTTAAAGTTGGAAAGGACCTTAAAGATCATTGGGTTCCAACCTCCCTGACATGGGCAGTGACACCTCCCGCTAGACCAGGTTGCTCAAAGCCCCATCCAGCCTGGCCTTGAACGCTTCCAGGGATGGGACATCCACACCTTCCCTGGGCAACCTGTTTCTTCAGGGTGATGTGGATGATGTGGTGTGATGCTGTTCCTTCAGGCAATCTTGTCTGGTGCTGCTCTGTTACTCACCTGTTACCTGGAAAATCTCTTCTTTCCAATGTTGCAGATTATTATATAAAACTAAATAAAAGTAGCAAACCTTTTCTGCACCCATTGGGTTGATTGGGGAACTCCCTTGCTGAAAAATCCCCTGTGGACTTTTTTTGTCCAAAAATATAATTCCTGTGGTTAGTTCTAGTCCTGGGAATTTCCTGGTGCCTCCTATTGTGAAATCAGTAGACAGCACGAACTTTGAGTGGTGGTCCAGTCTGGTTCTGGGCAGAAATGCTGAGCTGTTTGCAGTGGGTTGGGCTTTCAAGAGACATTCCGGGAAAAAATTGCCCTGTGCTTTAGAGTTCATGCTGATGGCCCTGTGGAGGACAGAAGTTACTTTATTGCTTTGGAGAAGGGTGTTTTTGCTCTGAAATGTTAGATTGCGGTCTTCATAGTGCTGCCTTATCTACGTGGTTAACTATACCTACAATTCTCCAGCTGTTAGGCAGCTCAGTTTCTTCCTCCTTGCTGCATAGAGGGAAGGGCAGAGACCAGCCATGTTAATTTGTGCAACAGCTAGGAACCAAAGCTGTGATTGCTTGCGTCCTGCTCATGGCTTTATTACTATTTGAAGCAATTTAAGCGTAACAGCATTGGGAAGAGGACTTTGAAGGGCTGAGAGAGGCCAGGGGAGAAGGGAAGAAGGTAATTAAGGGCTTAAAATTATGTCAAAGACTTGCTTTCCATGCTTTCAGTGACCTTGGAGGTGAAAGTTTTGTGACCCTTTGTGTTTCACTGTGTTGCAAAAGGGGGAATCTCCCCAGGTTGGCTTCAAAACAGCTGTTTGCCCACGGGTGGAGAACTGATGTGGGAGTTATTATTTGGCTGCTGACACAAGAGGAGAAGTGGAGGTGTACCAAAAGTAAGGGAGCAGGTTGTGAACAAACTAAAGAGACTATACATCCTTCAGCTTTCCCTTAAATCCTGGACCTGCCTGTGAAGGGATCAAAGGCAGGGAAGAGAGATGTCCCTATGGAGCGTAAACGTTGAGGAACTCGTGTGTGTGTGGAAAAAACAGTGACCTGGTGGGAAATGCAGGGGAGTACGTGAGGGTGGGGAGTCTAACTGGATAGTGATTAAACTAACATTAGTGGGATGGGCAGAGCAGCATCAGGCAGTCTCTTCACGCAGTCTTCAGGCATGTGGGGGTGATAAACTCTTCAAACACTGACTGGGAAGCTTGCTGCCTGTGACCTGGCCAGCATCTCCCAAAATAGTCAACTCACAGTGAGTAACTTCCTTTGCGCTGTTCCCAGCTCTCCCTGGCACGTAAATCCTGTCCCCTAGTTCCTCCTGCCTTCCTGTTTGGAGAGGGGAGGGTTGCTGGGAGAGGCCTTCCAAGGGTCCTTGAGCTGTTGGGTTTCAGCTGGGAAAGTCTGCTGCTGGGCTGGGCGGGAGGCATAATGTCAGGGTTACATCCTCTGTCCCCCTCCTGTTTCTGAGCTCCCAGCCTTCACCTGTGATGTTTGTGAAGAGGAATAATGCTGCTGTTCCTCAGGCATTTGCTGGTCTTCATTTCCTTTTCACACATGCCTGAACTGTAGATTAGGCTGCTTCTCTCTGGTAGGTGTTCCCAGTGGGAAGAGGAGCCAGTAATTATTCCTACTGCCAGGAATGCACTTTCCCACATGGCCTGATCTTGAGGCATAGAACCACTCGCTGCCTTGCCTTTGAGGCCCCTTCTGGGCTTGAAAACAAAAGCAGAAGCACCTTCTGTTCTTCGTGAAGTCATTTGAGGAGAGTTCAGATGAGGAATTTGAATCCTTAAGTCCTACAGTCTTCCCTCCCTGCTCCTGAAGGTGATGGTCTTATTTGTATTGGAAGTAGACTCTCAGGCTTCCTTGTGCAACATGGTGGACAGAAAATGGGCCAGGTTTCTGCTGGGTCTTCCCCCAACCCCCAGCTGTTGTAGACTTTAGGATTGCTGTCCAACAAACTTGATTTGCAGCTAGTGCAGGAGGCTTAGCTGCCTTCCACAGCAAGGAGGGGACTCCTATGGAAGGATAATGCTGAAAGGTGACTATAGTCTTGAATCCACATGCAGACAAGCAGTGATCTCTCTTCCTCTTGGAACTGCTAAAGCAGATGGAGTAAACTGTAGCACCACATTTCTCCTCCCTTGATACTTAAAGGATCAGGGAGGTGGCAGTGCTTTCATACATGCTCTGCTCCACTGGTGAGCCAGTGCAAAGCTGGTAGGATCCTGGTCCTGCCTGCTGCTGACCCTGCAGCACCCTCTGCTGTTGCTGTATCTGTCCATTTGCCTCCTTTGTTTCCTCCCTTCTGTCCATCTCTTGACTAAGGAAGCTCTGAGAAGAGGAACCACATGAAGGAGTCTCCCACAGCGAAATGCTATCGTACGTGTTCAGATGCTGAATATGAGCCAGTGGGTGATCTATGCAGGCCATGAACTAAAGCTGATGTAATTTTTTTTTCAAGTGTTCCTTTACTCTACTTTCATGCTTGTGTGTGGGCTGAAACCTTCCTTTCCATAGTCTCCACCTGGAAAGATTTCCAATTTTAACTTAGCTAATCTAGAATTCTGAATCTCTGTGTGCTTTTTTTTGTTCTCCTTCCATGATCAAAAAGTTCAAGAACCCTATGACCTTGCTATATGACCTATCCTGACAGTTATTTTGGAGAGGATACTCAGGTTTGAAGAGAATCCCCCTTTCATTGTCTTGATAGCCAGGAGTCCTCTGGTGACATGAGGGGGGCACATCTTGTTTTCTTCTTTCCCTCACATCAGACATCCCTATTTTGCTAGCACTGCACAAGCATCTTGAGCTGCAGTAATCTACAGCAAAGGTTGAAGCTGAAAGAACTGGTAGCTCTTTGTAGCTGCACTGCTGCAAAATTTAAAAGAGATTTCACAAAAATCAAGAGAAATATTGAACTTCTAAATATTCTGCTGTGAGGTTTTCAGGTAATGTGTGTCTCCACTGAACTGTTTTGTCAACATCACTAGTGTTCATGTTCATTCTGTGTCTTAAGCTCCTGAGTTGAAATTGGCACACACTCTGGTTGCCATGTTGCTGACCCAAATTCCACCTCTGTTAGGAGAAAATCTTCCTTGCCAGCTTGCAGACCCTCAGGCTCTGATAGCCACCATCCATCAGGGTTTCTGGAACATGTGAAAACTGAGGGCTGCGTTGGTTCTGCCTGTGAGCAGATGTTAGGAACCTGCTGCTGTGCATGCACTACAGTTAAATTGCAAAGATAACTATTGCAGGTTGATTTTTAAACCCATGCATGTAGACATTAACAAGGTACTTGCCAGCTGGCTGTGTAATGTGTAGCTGGAGGTGGAAAAGAACCCTCAACCAAAATGTGGATTTAATAATCAGAAGGTTTTTGCTGAAGTGGGGGTGAGTGGCCCAGCTCTAATTGTAGCTGTTGTGGATGGTTGTCTGGCTCTGTCCTCAGCTTTTTTTGAATGTATAGGGATAGAGGTCCAATATATAGTAGCCAGACTGGTAAGGCTATGTGGGTGAGAACCTAAATCTATTTAAACTAGTGGGAAGGCTGTACTTGTAAGCAGAGTTGGGGATTATTTTTTTTTTTCCCTCTTTTGGTGTCTCCCTTGTCATGGTCTGACACTATCCTGCTCTTCTGTTCTTCTTTTCACAGAACATCCAGAAGATGCTCGGTCTTGCTCCTTCACGGGCTGCCACCAAGCAAGCAGGGGGCTTCCTTGGCCCACCACCTCAGGCAGGGAAGTTCTCCTAAAGCACAGTTACAGCCTTCACTGAAAGTCTGACCAGTGCACAAGACTGCCTTTGGGAGGTAACAAGATGGGATTCTGCACCAGGCTTCACATGTCCTAAACCAGCCTTTGCAGTATTGGCCACAGTCTTGGAAACATCTTCCATATGGAGTATTCTACCAGCAGTCGTTTGTTCATCAAACCAAGAAAGTTCTCAGAAGATCACCTGACCTTTTATTTCTGAGAAATAAATGGCATGGGCATGTTGATTTAGATGTCTCTTAATTGTGCTGTGGGATGAGTAGAAATACATTGATGTAGTGCAGTTGATTAAGTCTACAGCATGAAAATCAACTTGGGTAGCGAGAGTAAGATCTGTGAACTAGGTAACTTGAAAAATTCAGAACCACCGTGCTGTGAGTGACTCTTGTCTTAGACACACTGGCTATAGTCTTGTGTAGTATGGACCTGGGTGAGAAAGTGTGCTTAGCAAAACCTCCAACGCGGAGGGTGAGTTTTTTCTTGGCTGAGGTGACAGGAGGCACTGGAACCTGCCCCTGTGCTAGGCTGACTTTCTGGAGTTTGCAAGTATTTCTGGGTGTCCTGTCAGCCTGGGGCAGAGTAGACCCCCACAGAGGCTTCTGTGGCATTATACAGCTTCTGTAAAAGTCAGTTCCTTAAGCTGAATCGTCTCAAGTGCAGAAACAAACCTTGCTTTCACCCTTTACTTGAGTGAACTGCTAAATTATGCCAGTGCCATCCACTGCTACTGAACCCTTTACTGCCTGAGTGGTTATGACGGCAGCGGTTTTGTTCGTGCTCCTTGCTTTTTTTGCTAAACAGCCTGATGACCAGTCTGCATCTTAAATGGCTTCCTCCTCAGACCAGGAAGCTCTCTACTCTGTCTTCTACTTTGCCAAATAATTCTCTGTTTTGGTCTCGTTGGCTGGAGCCCACTTACCTTGTTTAAAAGGGATGAATAAATCTTGCTGCCGCTCTCAAGTTAGGCTGATGTGCTGACCCATGGGGGCTATTGAGTTCTTGCTTCTGTGACCAGAGGTTTATCACGCGCTACCTCTTGCTGGGTGTTTTTGACTAGATGCGTGGCAAGAGGATGAATCCATGCCTTGTGGCAGTGTGGAGCACGTGCATTACCATATTAAATACTAAATAGTGGATTAATCCTTACTAATAAGTATGGGGTGCTTTTCTGTGATTATTTAAAGATAAATCATGAGTGTGGAACCTCTGTAAAATGTTCTGCCTCTCAAAACCAGCTATTTGGCAGGTGAAGGAAAGCATCTGGCATACACTGATGCTGCATTTTTGATTTACCACCGTGTCCAGTGTAGTTATAAATTTCAACCTGGAGCAGCCCCGGCTGCCTAATTCCTGTTTCGCTTGTGGAGCCTCTCGTAGTTCAAGGGTCTGATCCCACGGAAAAGCCAGAAACACCCCAGCCTGTTCCGTGCATGGATCTGCTTTGTTAGAAGTAGCTTATTCTGCAGCCCGTGGTTGTGGGATCCAACGGCGACAGCCAAATCTGATCAAGCATAATGACAAACTGCACCTTAACGACTTTGGAAGTGATATGTGCAGTACGGTAACCCTCCCTGCTTCTGTCAGAAACTCTCCCCTCCACAGATGTGCCCACCTCCCATCACACCACACTTTGACGCTTGGAGGGGGAAGCGCTTGCACGTCCAAAGATTACCTGAAAATTACTGTGCTGCTCTATTCTGCTTGCCTTCTGCTGTCGTTGGTTTGAGACATGGAATCACAGAATTGTCAGAGTTGGAAGGGACCTTCTAGAGAACATCTAGCCCAACTCCCCTGCTAAAGCAGGGTTGCCCAGAGCACATCACTCAGGA
>JAOXNO010000004.1:2941682-2962627 GCA_028565335.1 Limnodromus scolopaceus
AAGCTGGTGAAGGGTCTGGAGAACAAATCTTATGAGGAGCAGCTGAGGGAACTGGGGTTGTTTAGCCTGGAGAAAAGGGAAGACTGTATTGCTCTCTGCAACTACATAAAAGGAGGTTGTAGTGAGGTGGGTGTTGGTCTCTTCTCCCAAGTAACAAGTGATAGGACAAGAAGAAATGGCCTCAAGTTATGCCAGGGGAGGCTTAGGATGGATATTAGGAAAAAATTCTTCACTGAAAGGGTTTTCGAACACTGGAACAGGCTGCTCAGGGAAGTGCTGGAGTCACCATCCCTGGCGGTATTTAAAAGATGTGTAGATGTGGCTCTTAGGGACACAGTTTAGTGGCGGACTTGTTAGTGTTAGGTGTTGATTGTAAAGGTATTTTCTAACCTAAATGATTCTATGATTCTATATGGGATGCCTAAACAAGAAGTAGTTAAGCTGTGGGATTTGACAGAATTGTTTGATAACTATTGTAGGAACTTTTAATTTGAGCAGACTTGGAATTCTCCTTTAGTCCTTGCCTGACTCTTGCTGGTTAGCCTCACTGGGAAATAAGCTAGAAAATATAGAGATGTTGCTGTTGGGTTGCGCTCAGAATTACAGAAGTAGCTCTACTGTCGTTAGGCTGGAAGAGCCGCTGGCAGAAAATAAAAACGTGACCAGCAGTATATGGTTGATTTGAGATGATACTGTGTGTGCTGGGGACTGAGGTGAAACTTTCTGCTGTTATAGTTGGGGTTTAGTGATATGTCTTTATCTTTTCAATAGCTGCTGGAAGCCCATCTTTAACTTAATAGATGGGCAAAGTTGTCTTCCTTAGTTATTTGACATGTTTGCCCCATTCTCCGTTTCAGGCCATTTAGTTCTACTGTCTGTGTCTTTGCACCATTAAGTTTTGGTTTTGCTTGTGGATAATAGGATGAAGAGATGGCTAGTTTCCAAGATAGCTTTCAAAACAAAGAGGTTTTTTTTCCTCTGATAGCTGCTGTTGGTATGTGCTAGACAGGAGGTTCTCTAGCTACAGGACTACCCTAATGCAAGCTTTTTCTATGGCAGGTAGTATTATGCAAATTTCATAAATGAAAAATAACCACAAAAATGGGTAGAAGTATTGTTCTTCTGTGCTTTCCTTAACATGATCTTTAAATTTAGTCCTCTGTTATGCTTGTACCACTTCTTGACAAAATAGCTTTGTAAATTATGCTTCATCTACAAAATCTCATAAGCAAAGGAATAGAAGATGTATTAATTTGAGACTGTCTTGTCCTGATTACTAAAGTTACTGGTTGTAACCTCTTTGGGGGGAGTGATTGTTTTTTTTATCTGCTGTACTCTGACCTGACTGAATTGATGATCCTAAAACTGTTCAATGTGGTTGTGTTTTTTTTCTTTTTTTTTGCTTAGCACCATTCCAGTTGAGCATCAAGAAGAGGTCAGGCAACTAACAGATAACATTCGAGAACTGCAGCAACTACTAAGGCAGGACTGCCATCGGAAACAAGTATGATCTTGTTACAAATTTCTCTGAAATGCTGCTATGGCTTCTGATCGTGGGCATTCTTTATTTCTGTTGATTTTGTTCTCCTCCCTCTGCCTCTACAAAGGATAAAGGGGACTTTTCTCATTTAAAACAAAGATCATTGCAACCAAATGTTTTATCTAACTCAACTTTTCATTTCAATATAAGGAACGTGAAACGTACTTGAAATCAGACTTAATACACTTTTTTGTTCCTTTGGTTCGTTCTTTTTGAAATGCATTACTGCAATGACTTGGGAGATACCTGTGTTATTGTTCAGAAGTGTGATGTGTATGTTTCCCTGTTGATTTTTTTGCTTGGTTTTCTACCTGAATTCAAGAATTGGAACTGGAGGTGAGCTGTGGCAGGAAATGAGGCCTAAGAAGGGCCACTCAAGGGAATGCCTGGCAAAAAGAGTAGGATTGATTACAGAGATAACTTTCCAGCAATGCCAACTTGCCTCTAAGGTGTCATAAGTAACCTTTTCAGCTGTTTTGGGAAGGAAAAAAATATCTGTGGTGTTTTGGTTTTTTTTGTTACATTAAGTCCTGTCGGTACTAGTAATATTATTAACCATATGCTTGACTTCTTTATTATTTGGGACCTTGTATTAACTTAGCTTTTTCTAAAGAACAGTGACTCTGGTGAAGAAGGCTGTGTATATATAGTGCTGCCAGGGTCAGTAAGAGTAGTGGCAGTCCATCTCTTATCCCTGTTCCTAGTTACCTACTGCTGGCTGGTGCTCCAACTGGCTTTTGTATCAGTGTCCCCCTTCCCTGTCTTTTAAATCTTACAGACTGCAATTTTGTCTCCTAGTTATAGCACTCCAAAGAAACCATAAATGGGATTTCTCTTGTAGACAGATTTGTGATAGAAGGGTAAAGTAGGTAGCAGCTGTAGAGATGCTTATTTGAAGTTTGCTTTTTTTTTTTTTAGACAGCTTTGCAAGAGGCAATTTCACAAAAGAAGTCAGATATTGCAGAGCGTACCCGAAAACTGGTAAGTATACCCCTGTGTAGGTGTAGGCTGTAGCTTGCATCTCAGATAAACTAATAGATCATGTTCCCTTCTAGGATCAAATTATTTTTGAAAGCTAGGTAATGTTCAGGTGATAATGATTAGTTTTTAAAAAAAAAGATTTGGCTTCATTTTTTTTTCCCCTCCATGGGAGCAGTAGCTTGTTTTGTTGTTAACTTTAAATACCTATCTCTGCAATGTAAAGTTCTGTCTGTGTTCAGGAAGCTAATCTGTTACAGGGCAAGACATCTGGACTTCTGAGAAGCTATGGACTTACCTGAGGTGCATAGAATGGCTTAGGCAGTCACTGACTTGGTGGCGACAAAACAGGAGGTTTTCAAGATGTTGCACAGGAAGCTTCTTGCTCTATCAACCAGGTTGATACAGCTGGCTCTGAAACCCTGAAGTAACTGCCTGGGTTGCCCTAGCTGAGGGGATCTGAAGGAGAGAGCTGCTAGGAATGTGTATTAGCTGCCAGTTTTTTTGTGGAGTACTAGTTAAATGTTGTTCTTGTGACTTAGTATTGCACCCCTGTATGTGTGCTCAGGGATCAAAATGGACTGTTAACTGCTTTGATTGGGAATTTTAATGCTGTTCAGAGGAATCTTTTTTTAAAAACTTCCTAATGAGAAATGACTTCCAACAGAGTAAAGTACCTGTCTAGTCATAAGATCCTGGCAAACCATGCCTCACAATTCCTCTTTGTTCACCTAATTGCTAATATTGAAACTGTGTTTGTCTTGTTAACTAGAATGAGCTTAAGGTGACAATGGCTGCTTTGAAAGAAGAACAGGAGCAGCTGAAGTCCAAAATTGTGGAGAGTCCAGAGGAACTGAAAAATTACAAAGAACTGATGAAAGAGACTGTTAAGAAACTCAAGAAATCCAAGGTGAGGTTTTCCTCTGTCCACACAAAGAGGTATTCTATTAAAAAAAGCGTGTCATACTGAACTGTCATAATCTAGAACTCCTTCTTGAATGACTTGTACTTCTAGTCAAAATTCAACAGTACTGTGGTTAGTCTGAAAGCAAATCACAACTTCAGAGAAAACTGAAGGTTGGTTGTGCAGGTGTGTGGATTTTTTTGTTTGTTTGTGTCAGTGGCTCTTTTTTTTTTTAAAGCAATATTACAGTCACTGCTGCTTTACCCTTGATGAGTAACTGTTTATTTGTGAAACTAGGTGCAGAACTCTTGAATCTATACTATACCTGTCTGGCTGTTTGCTCTCAAGAGATGACAATATTTTGGCAGCTCACAAATGTCCTTGGAGTTAGAACACATGCTTCATAGTGTCTCTGTCATTCACTGTTTCTGGAATTGATGGCTGTTTCCACTAGTACATTGGATGCTGAGTTTCCCTTCCTAGCTTTTCTTTTTTAGTAATGTCCAGTCTTTAAATGGTTGCAGTTCATGATTGCTTATACATCAGTGGAGTAACTTTGTCTCCCTAGGTATTTTTGTTCCAAAGATGTAAACTTTATCACTGTAATTCCAGACATCTGGTTTTATGATGCTTTATATAACTCTTGTTTTACCAGTATAGAAGTTCTTCACTGTATAGCTCTTTCCTGTCCTGAAAGCTTTTATAACAAACTAGTTAGTTCAGTGTAAAACACTCGCACGTCACCACCTGTGCTTTCCAAATCAATGCTTTTTTTTTTAACAAACTGAAGATCTCATTTCAATAACTGCTAAATATTCCAGTGTATGTTAATGATACGTTAATGGGGAAACAGGTACGAAAGTCAATAAGCATTAATACTACACAAAATAACAAAATTTGCTGAACTCCAAAGCTGTTTTATTAATACTCTTTTTCTTCCTAAAGCAAGAAGTTATTGAGAAATATGAAAGTTACAGAGACCTGGTTGAGGTTCTGCCATCATGCCAACTGGAGGTGCAGTTATATCAAAAGAAGATGGAAAGACAAGGAGCAAATGTGGAGAGACTGGCCAGTGTATTATCAGAGGTTTGTGTTATCCAAATTATATCTGGTTAGTGAGAACTTCATGTGTAAGCAAGATAGGTGATCATCAATAAATGTCTGTATTTTGAAAGCTCCCATCTCTCCTCTGTCCCAAAAAGAAAGAATTTGGATAAAACTCATTCTTAAAAACATTAGTAAAGCATAGCTGCTGCTTTGCAGCATGCCACTAGCTAATGTACTATTGACCACTTTTAATAGTCAAAGCCTTTGTTGCCATAGAAACCTGACCTAAAATAGTTTGAACTGTCTTGGGGTTGTTGGTAGGAAATGATGGAAGAAGAAAAGTGAGATCCAGTTTCTTCTGCCTAGAGAGCAGAAACTAAGAGCAAAAATTACTGCCTTAAATGCCTTTAATATTACTAAGCCAGCCTTTCCCAGATGAAATGTTCATCACAATACAGTACCTTGATATTTGCTACCCAGTTTTGGGAGAATGCAATTGTTTGGAGTGTTTGAAAAATGCTATGCAGTCTTTTGGGGTATTTATATAGCATATGTTCAAGTTACCCATGGCTGAGAGCTACAGCAGAATTCATAGTAACTCCTTAAAAATAACTCTAAATGGTGGGATCTTGTCCATTTGGAAGTATTTAAAATCAGATAAAGACTAGGGATCTGGGATTTACCTGGGAGAATTAGTTAGCAATCAGATCTTCAAAAAGCATGATGCTAGATCTAATCTTAATAAACCAACAGGGTGTGTTGCTTTGATTGTGTATTTTGTGGTTCTTTTCCCCATTTAACTTATTTCAATACTTCTTACATACTCTAGGTCAGAAATCTGGAGGATCAGCTTGAAAGTGCTCAGATAGAGCTGAAAAAGGTGAAGACAGATGAAATGTCCTTAAAGAGACTGGTTACTGCAAAACATGAGAAGTTGTCTACAGCTGAAATAAGGATAAAAAAGAAGCGTGAAGATGTTGAGCAATATAAGCAAACTGTATTTGAGTATGGATGAGTTGACGTTTCTGCCTGATGCTACTTTATGTCTTCGTTATGTGCTACCAAAGTTTGCGTCTGGTACAAACATGCAGCTTAGCAGTAAGAAGAAAATGAGCGATGTGGGATAGCTTTGTATGAAGACCAGTAATGCTGCAGGCAGGGGACTTGGGGTCTCAAATCAATAATTGCAATGTGACTTGACAGCAATTCTTTTATTGGAGCACTAATTTAATTTATAATGCTTATTCTTGATTCTTTTATCTTCTTAAAGAGAATGTCACATTGGGATAATTTTCCAACTTATCAGACTTCAACAAAGCCCCATTTGCCTTTCATGAATTTTTCATAATTTCCCTTGCCACTTTTGCTCATTATCAAAGATGTTCAAGACCCATGGGGAAATGGGGCTTGTATCTCAGAGGAGTATTATCCTGACATGATGCTTCTAAAACAAAAGGAAAAGTGTCATTTGATCAAAGCCTCTTAGCCCATCTTCCTTCCTACAGTATGCTAAAGGCAAGTCGCAAGGCAGTGTTTACAGCACAGCAGTCGCTTCTGCAGCAGCAAACTGCAGCGATGTAAGGTCATGGCTTCACTGAGATTAGAAGTGCTGAACTGTTATAGAGAAAGCTTATTATATAATGGTTTTTTGGTACATGGATAGGAAAGAGAATATGGAAAATTATTGGGTGGGTAGATTAACTAAGATGGAAGAGAGCTTTTTCTACATTGCTGAAAGAATCAGCTAAGATTTAGTCATGCTGAAAGGCTTGTGTGGTGTGTAGAATGGCAGCAAGATCTGCAAGCTTCCTTTGCTCCTCATTTAGTGTATTGTACTAGCTAGAAGAGATTGTTATTTTTGTTCTTATTTGGAAGGAAAAGTAGCTTTTAATTAATCTAGTGCTCCTTTATGTTAAAAGTTGCTGCCTATTTGTTTTTAATGTGCTAGATATTTCCCTTGAGTGATGAAATTAGATGCTTTGATAAGCAAGAAGGAAATGGAGGTAACCTTGGTTTGGGAACAAGAGTTTTTGCTGGTGAATAAGAGAATGTGTCCTGACTTTTCCCTCAAGGTAGCAAGATGCAAGTAGGCTCTTGCTAAGTATGAGTGATTTCAACCATTCTTCAGAGAAAACACCTGCTACAGGTCCATCTGAAAATATCGTAAAAAAAAAAAAAAAGCTTAATATAAACTGTTAGGTGTGATTTGCACTTCAAGTCAAAGTAGATCTCCTGTTTCCCCACTAAGCTGTTGCTGGTTACATGGCAGCCCACAGCTGGAGCTATCTGAATTCACCTGCAAGCTGGGGAGATGCAATTTGGTCTTTGTTGGGATGCAGTCAAATGATGGACTGGAAGTTGCAGATAACATAGGTAGATGTATGGGATTAGAGCTCTGACTTGCTGGGAGGGGATCTGAGGCTAAGAAAAATGTGACTTTCAATTATGCTGAAAAACCAAGTCCAGCTATATTGCTTTTAACCTCGTCTAGTGGTTGGTCTTTAGGCAGGGGCCCAACTGTCAGGTCACTGACACCTGTGCTGTGTTACTGAAAGGCAGGAAGATGCACTGTCCATTGGGCTGGTTCCACTGGAGTCACTTGAATTGCCTTGATTGGCAACAACTGAGGATCTTCAACATATTCCCTTAACTCCACTTTGAATTTCACTTCTTGTACCTAAGTTGTTCTAACTGAAAAATTTGACAAATTTCCAAGCAAGTAAATTCTATGCAGCATTGCTTCTAGAAGCTGTTAGTTTCATGCTCATAAAATGTAAGCTTTGCTTGTGGTGGGGTTAAGTTTAATCTGGTATTAGTCAAATGGCTCAGTACTAATTTTTTTCTCCTATCTTTAGATATTGTAACAGAATTCAGGAGAAGAGGGGTGCTGTATATGATAAAGTGACAGCCATTCACAAGGAAATCCAACAGACAAGGTTCAAAATTCAGCAGCTGAATGAGAATGCTGAAAAAGAAGAAATGAAAGCCAAGGTGAGGGTTTGTTTTGCTTTTGCTTTTGTTTTTTTGTTGTTTTTTTTTTTCTTAAGGGAATCCTGTTTGGTATTCTCAAAACTGATTTTTAACTTGGGTTGTGTGAATAAAAGAACACTTGTTGGCCTTAAAAATAAGTAGGCTGTGCAGGTGGTGGTCTGGGTGGATAGTGGGAGGGAGAGCACGTGCTACTTGTGGTTCCACTGGGTTGCTAAGCCTTGGGCTTGTCTCTGCAGACTGTAGATGGCCTGCAGGAGAAATAGGCCTTCTGAGAGACCAGACTCTGGAATGGTGCGATTGACCAGTATTTTGGGCGTGAAATTAAGCTTGTCTTCCCACCTGTGCCTGTAGCAGATATTAAGCTAGTTCCACGGTGTCCATTTTTGTGTTATGGCAATTAGAGCTTTAAGCAGTCAATTTTTTTTGTTTTGTTTTGTTTTTTTTTTTGGCCACTGGGAAGTGAGCTGTGAGGCTTTACAGTACTGCTCATCATTACAACACAAATCTTATCTTCTCAACAGTCTCCCTCAAATACAGGACTACTTGCCATGTTACAAACCCTTTCTTTCTAGGGTTTCAGGAAGACGACTATCCATCTCGGCTTTGGAAGGAGGCAGAAATCCTGATGGGTTGGGAGTAGGGGATCACAGTCTGCCTGTAGTACCTCATCTTATCTGTTCATTACTGAAGTACTGTCCATGCTGGGAGGACAATAGTAGAAGTCGCTGTAGCAGAGATCTTGGTGACACAGGTTAACGCAGAATGGGGCAGTAGTAGCATGAATGCTGGGCTAGTGCAGGTGTTTGACCATTTTACTATTGTGACCACTAGAGTTAAACAGAACCATAATATTGGGATTTTGCTTGTGGCTTGTTTTGATGTTTTTTTCATTTTCTTGTGTTCAGTGAATGTTGCTTTTTAAGCCAGGCATGAGGTGTCTTTGAAATAACTTGAGGCCCCCAGACCACTCTTACTTCCGTACTTAAAAAGTGTAAATGTTAAGTTTGCTGATGGGTTCCACTGCCTTTATCTCCTCTTTGTAGGAAATATACCTAAATCTGAAGGCTGGATTGGAGAAGCGTCACGACTCTCTCATTAAGATGGCGAAGAGTTATGCAGCCTCAAGAGAAGATAAAATTGCTGAACTGAAGAAGGGTCTGCTTAAAGTTCAGAGTCCTGGAAGTAGTTCTTAGACCTGTCTTCACTTGTATTTGACTTCATTATGCTTATCCTGATACCTGAACTCAAGAATTTGTGCTTTGTATGGGATGTATTCCAGGAGAAAGCCAGCTTTCTCAGAAACCATGTCAGAACACATTCAGCTTTCTAGACAGATCCTGATTTCATAAGCTTGCTAATGTGGATAAGAAAACACTTAGTCTAGCCCAATTGTATTGTTGCAGTCAGTATCTGATTTTAGTGGTAATAATGCAAGACTTACTAACACCAAATTGTTTGACATTTAGACAGAATCCTGCTTTTTGTAGAAACTGTTCTGCGAATCTTGATTCAGGAAGACGTGGCACGTTGGTCTGGTCTGAATGGACACGCTGTTCAAGATAAGTCAGTAATAGATGATATTCCACTACCATTATTCAATTAGGATTAAATCCTGATGGAGCAGTAGCATCCATGTAAATGCCAACTTAGTCTCATCACAAATATTGGTGGCTGTAAACACTCAAGAGTATAATTTTAGTTAACAGTACAGTACCTCTAGATGCTTGAACTCATTGTGGGGTATTGAACCCTCATCTGTGTTTATTAGAAAGTCTGTGTTTGGGTGCTTAGTCCTATAAAAAATTATATAGATGAGTATTTTGTACTATAACTTGTGATGGCACTCAGTTTGCCACAGTGTTTTTAATTATTTCCAGAAATAAAGTGTTAATTTTTAAAGTAGTTGCTATAAGTATATTTAACCCTATTTCTCTTATGTCTTTTCTTTCTCCACTATCCCAACTGACTTGGTATAACATTCCAATTTAAAAAGTGTTGGTTTGTACAATTGTGGGAATATGTACTACTAGCAGTTTTTTATAACAAAGGGAGGGGAGGACTGAAGCCTGTATAGATAATATCTTTCTGGTTTTAATTCTTCAGCTTCTCTTATTAGCTGGAGTTGTTAGCAAGTCAGTTATGAACAGCAGGTGATCATTGCTTTTAAACCTCTTACTGAGGCATCAGACCCTTCTAATGTTTTCCTTTGAGGTTTTTTTTTCTTAAGTTGTAGCATGTGAGATGTTTCAGTGAAAGTCTGTGTTAATCTGCAAATTTTAAGCTAGCACAAAGCTTCTACTACAGTTTTCCAATTTCCACCAAATAGTCTGTGATAGGTGTGTTTAACACAACTTTTGTGTTTTTAAGTGAGTGGCCTCTTCATCCCAACAGTCCTGCAATGTCGTGCAGCAGGATCTGGTGTAGAGAGTGGCAAAACTCTAACTGCTAAGGGAGCTGATTTTTTTTTTAATTTTTTTTTTCTCCAAGAGCTAAAGACATTAAGTACATGCAAGGCACAGAAAAACTCTTCATGAATTTCATGCACTAGGCCACATGTGGAATAATTAGTGATGTTTTGGATATTGTGCTTCGGAAGTGAGTTTTCTAATGAATCTCTCTTGTTGTGCTGTGTGTTAAAGCATTATATTCTTCATGTGCAGGTGTGTTCTGCTCCCTTTGCCATAACATGGATTCTACTGTGACACGGATCCTATCTATAGGCAGATGTTGCTTCTCATTGGCAGTACTTGCTAATGAGCTTAATATCAGTGCAAAACTGTGTGATAATTTTTAGGCATTTCCAGATTTAAAATACTGTGGAATTCTTGGAGAGATGGCAAGACCTGTGTAATTTTCCCTGAGCTTTCTTGAGATACTCCTGCTTCTCATGTCAGTCTAGCCTATGTCCCATCTTGACAAAAAACAGGAAGCCAAGGGTTCCTTCTTTTATATTCTCTGAGAACTTTGGGGTGTAGCTTATCTTTTTTTTCTTCTTTTTTTTTTTTTGGTGATGCTATAGATATTCAAAGTAAACTCATGTGACTTGGTATTTTATAAATATATCATTAGTATCTGCTTTCTCATAAAGATTGGTTGGGGGTTGTGTTCTACAGCCTGGCTGTTACAGCAACTTCAGGGAATGATTCCCAAAAGCTTCAAATAGATATTGCAAGGGATTACTTCAGCCAGCAGGTGATTTTTCATGGGATGTTTACTGTTCTTCAGCAAACTGCATATAAAGATCAGGATTCTTAGGTTAGAGAGATCATGCTTGTGTAGTGTGGTGATTCGGAATTTGCAGGAGAAAGGAAAATGCTAGATTCTGGTTCTTGCTCTTGGGTTTTGCAATACTAACTGTTGGGTAAAATAAAAGGCCCCAAGTCGTGAAGAAATAAAACTGATTTCCAGGGACAGGTTTATGTATTTACAAGAGGCTCTTGTGCTGTCAGTGTGGCCTGTCTATTTGTTTGTACTTAAAATACCTATAAATAAAACACAACCAAAACTATATTTTATCTACTGATAATTGATTCCTAGGTGTGAGTCTACTGCTGCTTTTCAAGAACTTCTGATCTTGAGCCATATGGCAAGGCAGTGGGGGAGTTTTAGTGTCATCTGAATAGCAGTGGAGGGAGGCTGGCTTTGCTAAGGCAATACAGCTCAATTTCCCTCAAGAGGGCAGTGTTACTCAAAATTTTATTAGAATCATAGAATTGCCTAGGTTGGAAGGGACCTTTCAGAGCATTGAGTCCAGCCATCGATGTAACACTGACAAAATCCACATCTACCCATCTTTTAAATGCCTCCAGGAAAAGTACAGATTTTTCTTGCTGCGTTTTGCGACTGTGATCTCTACCTATTTCACTGCATTCCGGAGAAGCCTGGTCCTGGCTCTTCCTTAGCTCCTACATAGAGAAAGCCAGCCATCCACTGTCCTTATAGTTTGGGTTTTTTGTTAGTATTTCTGTCTAAATGCAAAGAGCCAAGGCCTAAATCAAAGAAAACTGCAGAACTCTTTTATTTTGAGACACCGGTGTGAAATAGCGAGTTACAGATGGACATCTATCGTGAAGCTGATAGAGGGGAATAGCCAGGCTAGACATAGTGGAATGACACTCTCACAGCCTTCCCTGTGGTCTGAGAGTAACTGAGTATCAGTAGCTGCGATACGGCTTGGCATAACACTGTTTAAATGTGTGTTTGATTTTATTTTTTTTAATATTTATTCTGTTTGCATGTACCTCAGTATTTAATGTACTACATAAAGCTTGTAGCAAATTTGCTTTGTGCTGCTTGGGCTGCACCTAAGTGATCTTCAGGAAATGGGGCAGGATGTGACCTCTAAACTTGCCTCTACGCCTCTGCTTGTATGCTTGAGTAACCAGGTAACTCTGATGCCATTTCAGATTAATACAGAGCAGAGCTGAGGCATTTGCTTTGGACTCTGATTTGGCATGGTCTGGGCTTTACTAGAGCTTTTCTTTAGGGAACCTGCATAGATCAGGCAGTAGCTTAGATCACCCAGAAGGTCAATATGAATATAGGTTATCACTCAAAAGGTTGCTTTCCAGGAGCAGGAAGTTTAAGATGAATTGTCGTCAACTTGTCCATAGCCTGTCCCCAAACCTCTTTCCTTAGAGCAGAATGGTTTTACCTTAGATTTTTTTTTTTAAAGTGTGTATGGGAGGAAGCAGGTAGAGGAGAGGGCATGGAGCTTATTAGCAGAATTGTCTTTGCAGCTGGATGAGTGCTGTACATTAACACCAAGATGAAAATACCTCCTCTTACAAGCTCAGACATATGAACATCCAGAATATATGTATAGACAGCACAGCCTGCACTTCCTGTTATTTGTGAGTATCCTTCCTTTGCACAGAATCCATGCCATAAACTATTAAAAAGGAAGGTAAGTGTCTCCTGCCCACGAGGATGTGTTGTCTCAGAGGGAGGATGGGGCTTTGTTCCAAAATGTTTGAAGAATGTAAACCAACTTCGGCATCTTTGCAAGTATAATGAGTTGTAAGATGGGAGATGGGTAGGAAACTTAGATTCTGGTTTGGCACAGATGGGGAGGGACTCTTTATCAGGGAGTAGAGTGATAGGTTGAGGGGTAATGGTTTTAAATTGAAAGAGGGGAGATTTAGGTTAGATATCAGGAAGAAATTCTTTACAGTGAGGGTGGTGAAGCACTGGAACAGGTTGCCCAGAGAAGCTGTAGATGCCCCATCCCTGGAGGTGTTCAAGACCAGGCTGGATGGAGCTTTGAGCAACCTGGTCTGGTGGGAGGTGTCCTTGCCCATGGTGGGGGGTTTGGAACTCGGCGACCTTTAAGGTCCCTTCCAACTCTAACCATTCTATGATTCTTTGAACAAAATTTTAAGAGGATGTGTGATGCCTTTTCCCCTGCTGGTATGTCTTCCTGCTTCTTGTGAAGAAAGGCAGATGCTTTTTCACTTCCCTGTTTTGCCTTTACTCAAAAATCTTGCCAGAAAGATCTTCAGAACTTTGACTTGAAAGCCCTTTTTGTGTTAGGCTTCGGTCGAAGTGAGTAGGGCTGGGTTAGGTGAGCGAGTTTTGTATTTTTCAACAGCAGTTCCTGCAGGCCATTCTGCTTTGGGATGTATGACAAGCTGGAAGAGAAGACGTAGGTGTGTTTGGCCACTTGGTGGGGCTGTTGGCACAGATAGCGCTGGTGAATTCACGTTTTGTTTCTGCTACAGCTTTGCTGAGGAAGCCAAAGGAAACTTGCTGAATCTGCACCCCCGGAGTAACAACTTTGCAGCTTGACATTCATATATTCTAGGATTAGCCAAGACCAGGTAAACTAAAAATTAAAACTTTTTTTTATATGAAACTGTCAGACAACTTGTGGTCAGTTTTGTTTGAAGTTCATCCAAATGACTGCAAAAAGCTGCTGTGTCCTTCTTGGTGGTGTTGTCTTCCAACTGGAGGATATGAAGGGTGTTTTGAGGCTGCCAGTACCTGGCATGTTGCACTATAGAGTACTGGGAGTCTGCTTTGAAGTGCCCTTTCACCTTTAGTAAAGCTTGCTCAGGCACGGAAGCCACCTTTAGCTGGCACTGAGTCTCCAAAGCTTACAGACACAGGAAAATAAATGGCTAGATAGCTGGGAATAAAAACAAGGAAAACTTTGAGCTGAATATCCAGGTTCCCCTTGACTGTGAAATGCCTTGTTTTCCAAAGCTAAAAAGGTAATGGTCTGTTTTTTGAGACCTAAATGGGGACAGAACTGTAAGTGACACAGTGAAACTCCATAGCAGCATTTAACACTCTTGGTTCCTTCCATGGCATTCAAGGGACCCTATTAATTTGTGGTATTTTTAGTGCTAAAATTTCTATGAAAATCATGCTGTATTTTCTTCATGCCACTGGATGCAAGAAAATAAATGGTAGGTGTGTATCAGCACTGCTGCAGTACGCTTCTGTGTCTTCAACCTGAAAAGTGCTCTCCTGCTGTTCTGCAGTCCATTGCTCAGTAACAGTAGGGTGACTCCAGGGTGGACAGAACTCAGTAGCAGTTCTTAAAAACTGCACTGGTGTCTTGCAAGATCGAGACCAAGCTTTTATTTTGTGTGTCTGCATGACTCGATGGGGATTGGATTGGATTGGATTTGTTCTTCAAATTCTGTATTGCCTTGTGTCATTTCTGGTTTTGTGGTGCCAACGGGCCAGAATCAGGTTTGGCTCTTGCTGTGCTATGTATTGTATAATACTCCCTGATGATCTTTGTCCTATAGTGCTGACAATCTAAAAGAGAGAGTGTGACAGTTAACTGAAACAACCCTTCCAGGGTGTCACCAATGTCACCACTTATATGCTATTCTTTGCCAGTTGTAGTGGTACTGCTAGTTTCTCATTCTGGCATCCTCGAGTTGCCAGAGGATATATACTATCTATACTAACTATACTATAACACGTATAGTTACTAATGAGGCCTGGGCTGTCTAAGACAGAAGAATCCACAGGACCGTGCTTTGTTCCTCGATACGTTCATTGCTTCGATGTGGCTGTGATACTACTGCAAACAGAAAGTCCATCTCTAGGAGTTTTAGGTTGCTTTTTGGGTTTGGTCTCACTTTCTATGTGGAAAGTTGTGGGCAGAGCTGTTGCAATTTGGGAGTAAACACCTGAAATGCCTAAAGTGAGACAGGTCCTTACAAGTACTAAAACACAATTATTTGAGGTACACAATGTTGACTCTGGGAGAAGGGAGGTTGCAGGTGTGGTTTCTCCCTGAATGAAGCCCAAGAAGGCTCAGTTTTGTTAACACGAGGCTTTTCTCCCCTTTTTTTTTAATCCCCTTGAGCAGAGAGCAAGGTGTCTTGGAGCTGAGTTTCCTAATGGGTAACGAATTATACAGCACTAACTGCAAAAGAAGAGTGTAGAGGCTGTGGCAGTGATATTGTGAAAGGCTACGTACCGAAAAATATATTCGCAAAGAGAAATGGACATTAAAAAAAAAAAAAATATTGGTTTTGCAAGCTGCAAGCCCTACCGGAGGGGGCTGGGAGAGGCCAGTGTTTGTAGAAAATGAACAAACAAAAGGAGGGAAAACCCGGGTTATGTTGAGGTTTCCATAGCAACACAATACTTTTCCTGGAAATCTCAAATGATGAGATCTAATCTATCTGCTATTTAACTCTTGCATGCAAAGCCTTCTCCTTTCTCAACTTACCTGCCGTCCTTTGCAGCATCCTCTCTGGTGGTGGGTGTGCTGTCAGTGTGCGGTGGTGGCCTGCATGGGGAAATGGTGTTCCTGGGACAAAGCTGTTCCTGATCTGTTCCCCCTGTTCCAAAGCCCAGAGGAAAGTAAAAGCTTACAAAGCAGAGGGAGCGTGTGTGCGAGGGGCTGTGTGTAGGAACAACCTACTGGTTGAGCTGATCTTAAGCTTCTGTTTCCTGCAGGTCCCAGAGAGGATGGGCTAAGCTGGTACTGAGAGCAGAGTTGCCAGGCAAGTACATTGCTGAGATGTTCTGTAGCCTGCAGGGTTTACTGCATGAAGATGTGTTCTCCTTGGAAATGATGCAGCTTAGTGCCTGAGATCTGTGGAAAACTTCTTGTGGATGTTTAGAGAGTTCATCAAAGCCTGACTTAAGTTTGTACCCAACAGTCTATAATTTGTCTGAAGAACCTCAGATTTGGGAATCCTTGATGGTAGGGGAAGCTTCTTGTGGAGGGAGGTGGAAGGGTGACAGTTTTTATCTGATAAAAAAGGACAACTGACAGAATGAACAGCATGACAAAAGTCCATGAAATCACTAGTGGACTCAAAAATGTAGAAAGGAGTGTCTACTCTTTCTTTCTTGTGGAGAGAAGCCCTGAGGGGATGTGAAAGACCCACTTCTGGTACAACACTGAGGAAACAGATTCTGTTCCCTGCCTTCTTCCCATAGCAGTAACATGCTTTGCTCCATCCTCTTCCTTGCCCGTGGTACGGCTCCTGGCAGGCAGGGTAGAGTGAGCTTTGCAAGATGGACTTCTGTTGGAGTAGAGAGCTGCCTGCCACAGGAGACAGGATGGTGGTGCTGGTGGCAGCAGCAGACTGGCATGAGGGTGGGTGTCCTGGATGTCGTGGCTCCTTGCCTTGAAAGAAGTGATCACAATCTTGATGGCTGTGGGAATGCCTTGCAATGACTGACCACTGTCCTGCTGCTTGGATCTTGCTCTTTGGAATTGCCTGCTTTGCCTCTCTGACAGCAGGGAGTTTGTAACTCATTCTGGAAGTATTCAGGAGGCTGTGATGCTTGCCTGGCCAGCGAGTGTGCCTGGGGCTGCTTCAGCAGAAGGCAAGTGCAGCTGATTTAACTGTTCAGGTCATTTAGCTCTTCCTTGCATTCCTCCTGCTTTTATAGCCTGTTCGGCTGTTAGTGGAAGATGGAAAAATGTGTTTATTTTTCTTTCTTTCCCCGCCACCATCTCACCATTGTATCTGAGGTCTCCTGAATGGTGACTAGTTAGGAGAGCGTGGTCCAGAGACAGAAGACAGGTCCTCCATACATGATGCTGTATGTACATTATATGCATATACCTTTATAACTGCATTTAGGGTGGAAGAGTTCTTGACCTTCAAAGCAGTGAAATTTGGAAACAAGCTTGCAAGCTGCCTGGTTAAAGGCACTTGGATAAACCATGGAAAGAGTCTTACAGCTGAAGAGGAGACTCTTCTAGAAGGAAACTCAGACTGGTTGGGAGAGGCTTAGAAGGAACTTGTGTTGCTGTTCATGCCACAAGTTCTCTGATGGAGGATTTCTCCTGGACGTTCCTTGCATGTAGAAGAGAGTCCCTTTCCACCCTGCCAACTTTATCCATTAACTAAGCTGCTGAGGTTTACTTCCCCAGAAATGCCAGAGTTCCCATCAGATGACAGTGACAGACACGGTTGTTTTACCTCTTTCTAGAGGGCATATGAGCTGAGGGCATATGAAGATTTTGGGAGACTTGCCTATTTCTGGGAGTACTTCTACTTTTTGTGCACTTGCATGAGTGCAAGCTGGAGTGTTGGTGTGCTTTGTCTCATGCTATGGCCCTTGTTATTGCTACAGGTCTAAAGACTTAGGATTTTGGGTGAAGAGCTGTGGGGTGTGTGTAGCATAGGCTGTTTTGGGTCTCTCCTGTTATGCCCAGCCAGGCAGCGGGGCTCTAGGGGCAGCAGAGGGAGTTCAATAGCCGGTATGGTATCCCCGGTTCTGTGACTCTCTGGCTTTCAGGGGAAAGCAGAGCCTACAGAGTATGATGTATAGTATGACATTGGACTTCTGTATTTAGATGTATTGTGTTACAGCCTTGTTAAGGGCCTGACTCGCCAACCCCTGCAATATTCAGCAAAAGCAATATTCTGTTTTAATAAGTGGTGGGCTTTCACTTTTTTTTTTCCTCTGATTGTTGTTCTGTTATTAACCTGTTAATGCTTATTGAGCCCTGAAGATCTGTGGATAGCAAACAACCTTCATTATAGTATTAGAAGAAAACCAGTTCAGAGGGGTTCAAAGAATGGTAATCCATGTATGTGCCAATAAATAGGAAGCAGTACTTTAATTTCTCTTAACAAACCATCCCCCATCTTTAAACATTTATTATATTTCCTAATATTTCTCCTGACAGCCACCTGTTCAACTTCTGACCTGTTTGTAAAAACTCGCACACCATCTATCAGAGGGATATGCGCACTTACAAACTTCTGTTCTGTAGGCATTAAGTAAATTATTTCTTTAAGATCATATGGCAGATCTATAATTAATTAAACCCTCCATGATATTAGCGCAAAATAATTTAGCCTTTCTAAAAAGGTAAATGTAATTTGCCGATCTTGTATTTGGAAGAATGCTTTCCCCAAAATCAATTCCTTTAGTTTCCAGAGAATAGAAATGAGAAGCAATCTCATTTTAATTATATCTCTTTATTGCTAACAAAGGAATGATTTATGCAATTAAATTAACTGGCTAGAAAATTATTCTCAGCTGGGCTGTCCTAATTCTTTGCTTTCTGAATTGCAGGCTCTTACACTTCTCTATGTAGATTAATTTTTCTGATATGCAAACAATGCTCCTTGTGTTCATTTTTAACATTTTTTATTCACAGCTCCCCTTTTCTTAGTGTCAATGACATGAGTAATATTTGTGCACTGCTGGGCTCTGATTCAGGCTTCTTTTTATGTAGAAAGATTGGAAAAAAATCTTTTCTTTTGAATCTCATTATTGCCAGTGCAGAGCAAGGTTTTGAAGTTTTCTTATCTATTGCTGAGAAACAGCAGCAGGAACATGGAGGGACTGCAAAGATGTCAAAGGATGCAAACTTCTGAAGGAAAATGTATCAGCATTGAGAAGACAGGTGAATTTGCAGCTAGTGTTAAGAAAGCATTTTTTTTATGTATTCTTCTTAAAACCCTGTCTCATTGCAGCCAGGCAAAAAGCTGAAACTCAAGGCAAAAAAAAAAAATATGTCTTGTGTTGTACACAGACTTAATAGGGAAAGAATTTTGGATTTTCTTCCTGCCTGGGCTTACCTTGCAGGGGCTGGGCCAGAATGTTAGCTAGTGATATTTGGGCTGAGGGGAAAATTACTGTGTAACAACACATTGTGACCATGTGCCGACACAGTCTGACATCTTCTGAATGGGGCATTGGTGTAATCTCCTGTTTTAAAACAACAGTGAACATATTGCGGAGCACGTGTTAGCGCTGTCTGAGCTGTCCTGCCCTGTATCAGTAGTGATGTGTCAGCTGGTCAGTGTTTGCTGTGTTGGCACTCTTGCGTTGCTATCAGATGGTTTTGAAATTTAAAAAAAAAAAAGGCAACAAACAAAAACCAGAGCTTTGTCTAAGTTGGTATGTGGTGCTTTGGGTACGGAAAGGTCCGTGCCATTTGGTTTCTGAAGACTTTTGAACTGCCAGACAGGAAGGATCAAGCTACGATGATTTGGGTGGGACAAGAAAGCATTCTAAGCCAGTTTCCTTTGAGTGTGGATCATCCAAGGGGAGTCTTCCTTCCAGGCTGGATAGCTGCTGGGTGGCTGAGTGATGGGGTAGTTAGTGCAATGCTTGTTGACTGCAGTTGTTGGCAATATTCTTGAGGACACCACTGTAAAAGCAGAACAAACTGAATTTTCTTAGGTTCTTCCAATAAGTGCGATCCCACTTTCTTTCTCAAAGAATAGTTACCCTTGGCTTACTGTCAAAGAGTGGGGGTTTTTTAATTATTTTTTATTTTTTAACTCCCCCCCATCTCCCCTTAGTCCTTCAAGCCTTCTGCACTGTGTCATACAGTTCTCCATTAATACCTTAGTTCATACAGGAAAAGATATCTTACAGTGCCTGAGGAGGATGCCATTGGGGCCGAGTTTACAAGCCGTCTGTAGAGCAGGCTTTGAGTTCAAAATGATCTAGACTGAAGGAATGGTTAGAAATCAATAAGATGAAATTCATACAAACATTACCTTTAGGGAGGAAACATTTGATTAAAAAAATGAGAAACGACTGCCTAGGCAAGCAGTACTGCAGGAAAGGATTTGGGTTCATAGTGAATCATAGCTAAGTGAGTCAGAGTGATGCTCCTTTACAAAGAAATCTTGTTCCTGGAAATATTAATAGGAGTGCCATGTGCAAGTTGTGGGGTTGGAGGAGAGATAAGACTACCCTGTGTTACTTGGTGAAATCTAGGCTGGCAGAATGCATCTGGCTTTGCATGCTGCATTTCAAAAGCCAAAAATGGGAAAGAACAGAGAAATAGTGAACTGTGGGATAAGTAATGACAAGTCTTACAGAGGGACAAAACCAAACTTCACTTATAGCAAGGGAGAATTAAGCTAGTACCAGGAAGACCTTAATCATAAGCTTCAATGCTTATATATAAGGTTGCCAGAATAAAACCCTGAACCCACTGGATGTGTCCTTTGGGTCCCCCAACTCCACCTGCTTCTACTTTTAACTCAGCAAAACTGAGTTTTTTCCTATCCTGTGGTTTACCTGTGTTCCTACAGCCTGTGTGGGTAGATGGTTTCATAACTGTTCCTCATCTTTGCTTAGCTCCTCTTCCCTGCTACCTGTTCATTCTACTTCGCCAGCAAATTCCAGTGGGGACTGGGACTGAAAGCTGCTTCTAGTGGTGACTATGGAAAAGGTTTCACTTCTCAATGCCAGAAATCCTCCATTACTTTTAGAACAAGGAGTGCATGTAAACATACAAGGAACAGAGTAAGCAAGAAGACGTGCTCATAGTGGAAGGGAATGAAAGATGAGGAAGGGAAATAAAAAAAAACAAACCCAACCCCCCCCAAAAAACAAACAAACCACAACATCATCACCACTCCCTCCCCCCAGACAAACAAAAAACCCCACCAAACAAAAAAAAACCACAAAACCAACCACAAACAAACAAAACCTAGCCCAAACATAAACCAGCTCTTTTCCTACTGTTGATGGCAAGGTGATGCTTCACTGGCATCTCAGATTGGTTCCCTTGCAAAGGGCAGTGTAAACTGCAAAAACAAGACAGTGCTTTTGCTTCATCCTATTGAAATAAGGGAGTTGAATGCTGTGGTACCAGGAGATGTCCAGTTGCAGGTACATCTCCATGGGGTTGCTAAGGAAGGGTAGGGAGAGTGAGAGCCAAAGCCCTCAAACTTCCAAAATGTTAGGAAATGCAGAGTCTAAAATGCACCTAATCTTTCACATGACAATATCTTTAATACCCATCTGGAGTCTGAGTCAAAATCAGATTCGCTTTCTGTTAAAACTGTGAACTTGGAGAATTACACTGTGTCAGCAGGGGAGGGGGAGAGAGATTTTTTTGGTAAGATGATGAAGGAGATGTGGGTACAAAATGGCAGCATTAAATCTTTGTCAGGGGATCTTAAAAGGGTAATGTCTTGCTACACAAAAAAAATACAAACCCGAAACAGAGATAATGGACATTTATATGAAAGCAAATGATACATAATTTTTGAGCATGCTGGAATTTTCCCTGGG
>JAOXNO010000004.1:2971586-3044202 GCA_028565335.1 Limnodromus scolopaceus
TTTCAAAGGGCTCTGATGCTGTATTTCTGGGGGGAGTTTTGCTGTTCAAGTAGGGTTGTGCTGGAGAAATACACCCCCTGGCTGTCCTTAGGCCTCTTTAGTATCTCTTTCTCTCCAAATAGTCTTTTTTTTCCTCCTTTCTTTCTCTCTCTCTCTCATGCCCCATGATCCTCTAGTCACACCCCCTCCCACTCCGGGAAGCAGCCTGGAAACCACAGCAATGTTCCTGGAAGGAAATGTCTGTGTTTGCTCCGTGCATAAAACTGAGAGGATGGGGATATGGGATGGCACTGGAAAGGCATTAAGCAGTGGAAGACTGCAAGGAGTTCCTGAGTGTGAATAATTCCTGCTCCTCTTTGTGGTTTCTTTTTCTAGCTTAATTATGTTCTGATTACTTTAAAAAAAAAAAAGTGTATCTCCCAAAATACTAGGTTTTATACTCCCACTTCATCTCCTCATCACTCATGAATCCTGTTTTTTTTCATTGTATTTTTGTCATCTATTTTAATTTCTATTAATGTGAAGAATTTCTAAATGGTATAGCAAGCTCTTGTCTTTTTTTTTTTTTTTTCTTACATACCTCTATTTGTACTGGAAGACAACTTGTAAAATGTAGTGCAAAAATATCCTCATATTTTCTGGTTATGCTGTGTCTGTCTTTCGCTGTGGTGACCCTCTGACCAAATAATATCCTCAGCCACTTAGATACCCTCTCATTATAACCATTAGGTTAAGTGCTGAGGACAATATGTATATATAGTACCTTAAGTTTCTAATCACAGTGGCAGAGTTTAGATTGGTACTATCTTTTTTTTTTAATGACAAGCAATTCAGTTTCTTGGATGAGGTAGTTAATTGGTTCTTTATTGTCTATAGCCTCAGCGAAGCTTTTTTTTTTTACTTTTTGTTTGTGAAAACCTCTTATCCTCTACTTTTAGTATTATCTTTTTTTTTTGTAGAGAAAATGCAAAAAAAAAAGTCTACAAAATGCATTTTTTTTGTGTGTGGGGATTTTGATCTAAAAATCATTTTTCCAGTGCAATGAAAAATCCCAATGAAGCAAGCATCTGTAAACAAATCAAGTTCCAGCTGAGCTCTGAGTCATGTCTCTAAGTCCTAAGGTGAGGAGAGGGGCCATTGGGGGTTATGTGGGGGAGTGAAATTTAAGGAAAATTCCATTTGAGACTTTCCATTTATTTTTCTGTTGGTTTCAAGGACTTCACAGCCACAGAGATTAGAAACTTATAATTATCCTTTAGCACAATTATGATTCTCATGTGATCACTTGCTACCAGCAGCTGAAGCTTGGAAAAAAGCTACTCAAATATTTTAAGACAAGGAAATCACGAGGATTTAGGAATATTGCATTAGGCTCCTGAACTTTTATCTGTTTAGAAGTGCTGGGGAACTGCTATTTAGTGGATTTGGCCTGGGGTGCCAGGTGAATAAGAGGCCTGGGACGTTTGTATACATGGAGTAACTGCAAAGTAAGCTGTTTCATATTAAAATATGAACTACAGAGTCATGTATACTTAGATGTTGGGTATGGTGTGTTGGTCATCTAAGAAAAAATCTTGTGAGCCGGGAGAGCTGCAGTCAGATGAGCTGAACGTGAGCTAACATTCCCGCAGAGCTGTGGAACTGAAGGCGGGCATGGACATGCTGGTTAGTGAGCATCATCCCAGTTTAATGCCCGAACGTCAGCCTTGTAACTGGAGGTTGCCAAAAAATCACTCTGATTTTCTTTGGGTGGTGGAGGGAGTGGGGTTTCAAGTGTTAAAGTGCCCGTTTGATTGAGAAGGTGACACTGGGGACACTGATTCGTTATGGGCTACCGAGGGCAGGAAATGCCAGGGCTGCACTTTTACCCTTTGGAATTGAGGTTGTTTTCCTTTCTAATCAAATTGAGGCCGTCCAGGTCTACTCTGAGCTGCGGGCTCCAGCCTTGAGAGGGTTATTCCTTGTGAGTCACTAATTTCGGGGAGGAAGGAGGCCTGGCATCTCTCTCCTGGGATATATGGTGGAAAGGTCATGTGCAAAACAGGGAGAAATATATTTGTTTCTTCTGCCCGGTAGCCATTCGATGTGTAAGCCCTCCTGTGCTCAATTAGCATGAGTGGTGTTGATGGTGAATCTAGCACTTTGAACTCTGTTGCTGTATTAACTTTTTGGAGAGAGTTGCACATGTGGCTTTGGGTTCCTGCAAACACAGAAGCCACAGTGAAAATATGACGAGTTCTCAAGAAAAATTAATCCAATCTCTGAAAGGACTTGGACTCTTAGCAAACTAAGTATTGGTGCTGGGGACATAGTGAGTCCTCGCAACTCAATGAGTTTGTCCTAGGACTTGTTGATAAAGTTGTGTTAGAATAAAGGGACAATGGAATTGGTGTAACACAGGGAAAAAAATCACTGCGTGGTGTTATTTTACAGAGAAATAGTGTAGGATGAAGTGTATTGTAAAGCAGCAGCGTCCTGGGGCAGGTTTCAAGTAGGACAGTGTGTGAGGGGAGTAGGCAGGGGAAGAAACCTTGGCGGGGGCCAAAAGTGTTAGCAGAAGGAGTGCAAGAGAGATTTGATTTGCATAAAGTGTTTCTGGTGAAGGGAGAGGAGAAGCGGAGAGAAACAGCTCCCTGTCTGGGCTGCCTGCAGGAGTGGAGCTGCTTGATCATCCTTGTACCCTGGACTGGCCCTAACATGCCGGGGAGCCTGATGTCCTCCCACGCCGCTGGAGAAGTGTCCCTATAGCTGTGGGCAGGTCTGAGCCTCACAAGAGAGCAGCTATGACATGCAGAGGACCTGCCTTCCAGCCTGACTGCTTCCTATGTGGTCTCTGTAGGAACTTCTCTTTGCATATGTAAGCCCGAGGTAGAGAAGCTGGTTTGCAGTCATTCTTAGCCCCACGGGGAGCTATGAACACTTATGTTAGCTGTGCTTACAGCACGTTATTCCTTAGCTCTGCACTTACGCAGCACCGCTAAGCACCTGCTAATGCTCTGGAGGATTTTTAACCATGCATAGCTTGATTAAATACAAACTGAGCCAGATATGCAAGGAAAATGCAGCTGTAGTCACACAAAGTCTGCAGGCCTGTAGCTAGATGTAGGTGACCGTTAAGTGGGTGGTTTGTATCCAAACAAGCTCCTGGTGATAACGTCGCATTTGCTACCTGTGATTGTCATTGTTGGAACTAGGTGGGGCAAATGCTCCTTCCAGGCATTAAACATTTTCTTGCTGCTTTACAGAGATTAAACAAAAGCAAGGGATGTTTTTCCTGATCCCAGGCAAGTCCCTCTGATTTACAGCCACGTGAGCAAGAGCAGAGCCACTTATACTTGGAGAGCAATTTATAGAAGGAGCAGAACGACAGTGAAACAGCCCTGGACTCTACAAGGTGCTGATGAAATGCCTCCCTTGCACTCTGTTCCCACTGGGATGTGCTCCCATAGCTACTGTGTAAATTGTTTGAAAATCCTACTGGCTTTGAGGCTTAGGACCAGGTATATGGAAGGGCTGGTGGCCCCAGGCTCACAGGGAAAGGGGTTATTTCACTGGAAAAGCTCAGATGCTGGGTTCAGCCTGCCCCTGGGCTCTGCTGAGATGGCAGGTACTGGTGAGGCTGGGCTGGAGATGTTCCTCCCTGGGAAAAGGCCATCTGAATTGCATGTGAGGGCCACGGCGAGAGAAGAGCGTCGTTCTAAGTAAATTGTCAGCCTCCTTTCTGTGTGTCCTCCCCTCGCTCCCGCTTTCTCCTCACCGACATATCAGCGATGTTTATTAAGAGATGACAAGTCTATCAGGCCTCATAAGCAGCCTTTCACAAGGAGGAGATCTTATATCCAGAGAGCATCATCAATCTTGTCTCTGCTCTGCTCTTCTGAGCAGCTGATAGCGAACAAGGCTCCATCCTCTTCCCCCCCTCCTTCCCACCCCTTCCCCTCTCCTCCCCTCCACCAACCCTCTGCAGCACAGCGGGAGCCAGCAGAAGAGAGATTTGATTTGCATAAAGTGTTTCTGGTGAAGGGAGAGGAGAAGCGGAGAGAAACCCAGCTTCTCTCTAAGAAATGCAGCGCTGCTTTGGGAAGGCATCCCCCAACTGCTTGGATCGGGGGTGCTCCAAGGATGCACGGTGAAATGCACCCCGATCTGCTGCCCAGGCAGCACGCAGCTGAAGGCTGGTTAATTCTGGGGGGATCAGCACCAAGCAGGGTCAGTGGATAGATAGAGACCAGAAAATCCTCCTCCCTAGCTGAAGCTGGTGCCGTACCAGTGGGGGCAAGGTGTAGGAACGAGGTTGTGGTCCAGCTGTGCCCTCGTGAGCGTGTATCACTGCCGGCCAAGGAAGGGCCGTGCAGACCTGTTGGGTACACCTCCACAGCTCGGCAATCTCTGCTGGCAGCTGTGGCTGTTAAATGGGGGCATGGGCTGGAAAGGGTATCCTCTACAGGACAAATGGGTAGAGCAGATATGCTGCCCTTTGGTGTGCAAAAGGGAAGGGGCAAATCCAGGAGATAATGTGCAAGGGGTCAGAAATTCCATCTCAGAGCAGGAATCATTCTTGCTTCTATTTTACAAAATTCATCCTGTCTTATAAATAACTTTTCTTTGCATGTCCTCCACTTGTGACACTTATGGTGAGCTGATATGTTGGAAAACCAAGGTTACTTTTTCTCCCTGATCCAATTAAGTTTCTAGTTCTTTTTTTCCCCCCTCCCTGTTTCCTACTTCTTTCTTTTTTTTCTTTCCTTTTTTAAATTCTTCACCTCCGCTTTTATCTAAAGACCCTGACTGTTTAGGACTAGATTTTGTGTGCAGATTCAATCCTGAAAAGTAAAGAGATGTTACGAAAAGCCACCCCATGCCTCTTTTCAGTTCTCCTTCCATGGCTTTCCTCATGCTGGCAAAGCTCAGGACTCTGGGGAGAAGACATGGATTTAGTTTTGGGAGCTTGTTAGGTAGCGTAGCCAGTGAGTTTATTCAACAAAGATTTTTATTCCCTGCTCTTGCTGAGAGTCTTGCAGTGGTGTTTGTGGCAGAGAGGGGGTGCTGAGTGCTCTGTGGGGGAGTGGGTTTTAGCCCATGGCAGCTCTGAGCTGAGCCCTGTATGTCCTCAGCTCCCTGCCTCCCACTGCAGGAGACAGCTACAAAATCACCTTTATCAAATATATATAATCCCACAACCGAGGATTTAGGCTATCAGGCTTGCAAGTGTGGGACAAACGTTGACACATTGTGGTTAAAAATGTTGCTGAAACTTGCATATATGATACGCTTTCTTTTTTAAACTAAAAACTGTAGACAGCGTCCCAGATACAATCAGGATGCACCTCACCAAGTTTTGCATAGACAAACAGTTTCTGTCTGAAGAGGTATCAGAAAAGCAGGCAATTTCAGAGAGTTCCCATTAAAGCTTTATGATGAGAAATTGAACACAAACCTCACAGAATATTCAAAGCATTAAAACTAACCCTGTGTGAAATTTCCCACCAGTCCCTCTAGGAGGACATGTACTTCCAGAGGGAGGAGGCGGGAGTTTATGCTCCATTTTAAGACTCCTCGAGCACAACCCCGACCAGGATGGCAGCAGAAGCTGCCTGCGTTAACAGATCCTCGTGGGACATGCGGTGGAGAGAAATACGAGGCTTTTTTGGAGGCATTTGAAGTCTGATCTTGCTCCCTTGAGCTGGGTGGGAAATCTGTTAGTGCGCATAGCGCAGGCTGGGGTGTGATGAAAGGTGGGGGGCGCGGGGAGGACTGTGTAGCTCGGCGTGTGTTCCTGTGGGTTGGTGCTTGGACCCCAAACTGCCAAATGCATTTGGCTTGTATTGAAAGAGCGGCTGAGATAAAGAATTGGCAAGAGGAGAGGAGGAGGCAGAAAATGGCTCTCAACTGAAAAAAGGCCTGTTAGAAAGGAAATGATTTGCCGCGTTAATTTTTTAGGCATGAAGGGATGGCAGGAGTTGCACCAAGATCCACGTGACTCAGTCTGGTATTCATGATGACTCCAACACTGGGTGATGTAGTGGAAGGTGGAGGAAATTGTAGGGCCGATGGCTGTGGGACTTAATCCCATTCTTCTCTGTCTTTCAAAGGTCATTCGAAGCCCAAGGGTCTCTGTCCCTTCCAAAATTCTGTAGCGTTATGATTAGGTGTCATTACACTTGCTGCCTATAATATGCCAACATTAGCCTTTCAGTGCGTACACGTTCCCCGCTGTCCTCTTCCTCGGGAGCTGAACGGCCTGACGCATCTTTCCTCTGTCTTGCTCTGCCCTGTGCTCCCTGCATGCAAGGGCAGGCTGGTCGAGGTTTGCTTGTTGCACGAGGGAGACAACAGCGGATGCTGCAGGTTCTGTTTTTGTGAGGTCTGTATTTCCCCAAAGGAGTTAAGAGTGCTAGTTAAGAGTGGACCTTTTGGAGGCAAAAGACGTCCATTCCTGGCTTTGTGGGGTCTTGCTGCAGCCTTGTAGCATCATTTCACCGAGAGAGGTACACCGCGTCCCCTGGCCGGTCACTCCATTGTGGCTCAGCCTGGGCCACCAGCCAGAAGAGCAGGTAGCACTGAGGGAGATTATATATTGCAAGTTCACGATTGCACCTCTGTTTTGGTATCCAGGTGGCTTCTCATGCTTCATGTCTCTTCCCTTGGAGTAAATGGGTACAGGGCTTTTCTCACACCTGTGCAGGACTTGGCTGTTTATGTGTCTCTCCCTGCTGCTTTGCTGTTTGGGACATTTATTTCCCTGGGCCAGACCATTGCTAGGAAGGGGCTGGGGTGACTGGAACAGGTCACCTTTTGCTGTCTGGGTCTGTAGTTCATGACCAGCTGGCAGTGTCTCTATCAAATGGGCTCAGTGACTCAGCCCCCCTTGGACAGCAATCCATCATGGGGGTTTCATGACCCATGTGGGCATGGCTGGGGAGATGGGCAGCAGCAGCTTGGGAGAATGGAGATGGAATTACCTTCCTGTCCCCTGGGATCGGCAGGTCAGCAAAGGTTGCTGGCAGGGGAAGCTGTTAGTGAAGTATATGGAGAAGGCCCCAGCCAGGGCTAATGAGTGGACAGAGACAGAGCTCAAATCACTGATGCTGCAGTAGATGGGGTGCTGCTGTGTGCTCGTGTTTCCCTTGCTAAAACTAGAAGCCTGAGGTGCATAAGGGTCAACACTGGAAAGATGTTGAAGACACTTGGTGCAAAACTGGGAAAGGGTAAGGCTGAGCATGAGCACGGTGGTGGGAAGTGGGAGGTGGGAAGGAAAGAGGTGCAAAATGCTATTTTTGATCTGTGGGCTGTGCACAGGACACAAACAGGAGTGCTGGCTCGATGCTGAAGCCAGCACTGCAGGGCTTGGTAGTGCAAGATGATCCGGCATCTATCCTTAAGGCAACAGCCACCCTCTGGCCAGAGGCTGAGCTGGAGACCTGCATCTCTTCTAGTTGGAGTGATAACAGGTCAGCGTGGGTGAGATCCCTCCCTGAGGCTGGCATAAAATACACATATCCTTGGGCAGAGGTTTGTCTGCCAGTTAAAACCTGTGCTTTGTTAGTCCCAAGGCACAGGAGGGGCTGTGCCATGCCAGCCAAGTTGTCTTACCCTGCGGACCTTTCCATCTCCATGCTGCTGCAAGTGGCTTTCTTTGGCAGCTGCGTGGCAAGGGGCTGTCCTGTGCCATGGGAGAAAGCTCTGTGGGCCACAGGGAGACTGTGCCCCACATAGGCAAGGTCTGAAGAGCACGTGCGACTGCAGGGAGACCCTGATTTTTGTGGAGTGGCAGATCTCTTGGGACAAAATTGTGTTTTTCCTGGGAAGTACCACTGCTGCAGAAGTTGGTACGGCTTCTGAACCTGTTCCCCAGCTACTGTGTGGAGCCTTACAGCTTATGTCTTGCTGCATTAATGAGGAAGGGGTGAGAGTTTGCTGCATCACTTTCTGTTAGCTCTAACACACGCATTGGCTCAGGAGAAAGCCCCTTCCTCTATTAGAAACGCCACAGCGATGAGCAAGCCAACTTCATGGCTGGCTTTTGCTCAGTCTCTGAAGTTTGAGCACAGCGTTGGGGCTCCAGCTGCAAACACCAGCACGGCTGTGGTTGTGCTATGGCTGATGGACCCCGCAGCCATTAATGAGCTTGCGGGAGGGCTCCTCTCTCCTCCAAAATGCTGTGACTCACGTCTGACCGTGGAGAGGAGCAGCTGCAGCCTCCAGGAGAGCCTGTAATGAGGCCAGGATCTCCAGCACGGGGCCTGCTTTCTGTCAGCTCTTGGAGGAGACCGTGGGTAATTACCTCTCCTGTCTGCTCTTCTCCGCTGCCGGCTTCGCTTCAGGTTCAAACGCTCACTGACAGGGAGAAGGGTTTTCAGATACATAATTTAAAATTCCAATGGCATGTTGTCAGGTCAACATGCTGCAACATGGGAAGAGATTTTACATCATAAGGACTCCGGTGTCATTCTTGGCTATGCTGCTCGTCTGGCACATTTCTACCTGTTTGAAGGGTACATGGTGCGTGGATTTCTGGCTGCCTTTAGGTTTCTCTGCAGTAGGGTTATAGCTGTGCGTTATCTCTTCTCACCAGACCTTTTGAGGTCTTCAGTTGCTCCCTCAGTCTGGTCTTGTGTTGGGGATCGCACTGGATGCTCAAATTTATTTATATTGTTCTGTATTGGGCGGGATAAGCTGGAAATGGTAGGTGCATCTTGGAAAAAAGGTTTTCCTTTTGCCAAGAAAGGTTGGTCCAGATGATCCTTGAGGTCCCTTCCAACCTGGCATTCTATGATTCTGAGGTTGAGAAGAAACAAGTCCAGGCTTGCTGTAACCCTTCCTTTACCTGATGTTAGCACCTTTACAGTGGGGAAAACCTTTTATAAGGGTTCAATATGATGTTCTATAAGTTGGGGGTTTTTTGGTGCATGGGTGCACAAACTTGGCTTAGAGTTAAATCTGTGCTCTAATTGTCCTCTGTCTACAGCCTGTGCTTCCAGAGTTGGGTAATGTGCCCTTTGCTGTGCAAAGTAGAATCAGGTGTGAAGGGCATTACCTGGTCACGGGAGAGAAGGACCCTGGTGGTAGTCTCTTCACCTGCCTGTGGTAGGACCAGGGAGGGACGCTTCACCCTGTGAACTGCATCTTGCTCTCCTTGAGGCAGAACAATTGCCTGGATGTTTTGCACAGCCTTGCGGGAAAATACACCTAATCAAATAGCAGGGTCTGGTCTTGTTGTGGACTGAGGAAAAACTGCTCAGTCCTGCTCTGTACTCATGGACCAAGAACCTTTCTTTGGGATAACTGTCTCCTGCCATTTCTTCTGGCCTGGAAGGGAGCAGTTCCTGGCTGTCCCAGTGTGACTTGAGCTGAGCAGACCTTGGTAAAGGAATGTCACAGATCTTTTGGAGAGAAGGAAGAGCCCTAGTGCAAACAGATGCAGAAGTGGTTGAAACAGATGAATATGTTAAGCTGGGGGAGTAGGGTGGGTCTCTGCTGCCCATGAACCAGGTCCAAGTGGGAGACAAAGGGAGGAGGTGTCCTCAAACCAGGACACGGGGAAAGGAGAGTGCCAGCCTTTGCATGCTGAGCAAAGGTTCAGCTTCTGTCTCGGTGTCTTTCCTTGTCTGGTGCCAGTCACCTTCCCTGCCTCTGCATGGTGCGCTGGGCATGCATGTCCAGCTGCCTGTCTGTGACTGGGGGCATCTTGATGAAAGTCAGGGGTGAGCACATGTAGACCAGACATGCCTGCACTGGAGCCAGGGTGGCAAGGCAGGCAGCACTGCAGGCAAAACCCTCTCCAACAGGAAGATCCCAGATTTGGGACCGTGGTTAGGAGTGGAAACAGGGTAGTGTCTCTGTCTGGAGCAAACTGATGCTGAAACCTGGTACGGAGGGGCATCACACCTGTAAATCAAACGACTGGGATTTGGGGGTTGGTGTTTGGGTTTGTTAGGTTTTTTTTTTCCTTTTTATTTTTTTATTTTTTTTTTTCCTCCCCCTCTTGCTTTTCTCCAGGACTGTTACCCTTTCAGCCAGGAGGTGGCTCTGGAGCACGCTGTGGAGCTGGGCACAGCTCAGCGTGCAGTAGCCAAAGCGACGGGGAGAATCTGCGACCGTCACCAGTTCACGATGAAAGGCAGATGGCCTTTCTTCGAGCTTCCAGACGGGATGCGTGCGTGTCCTCTGACACACATATGCAGAGGCAGCTTCAATGAATTTCCAAATGCTTCTGACACTCTGTGCTCTGATGCAATGTTTAGGAAGTGGGGAACATGCTTCTGGTGCTGGTAACATAAGCTTGGCTCAGACTGTCCTCTGGGAGCAGGGATGACTCCAAACGCAGTGTCATACCAGATGTAGGCTCTTCTCAAGAGCTCCAGACCTGCAGAGAAAGTTGTTGTGCGAGGCAGCCGTTCTGAGCTATGGAAAAGAGGAGCTGTCTTTGTGCTTGCCACAGTCCCCAGGGAGGATGTAGGACATGAGGGGCAAAGCGGGAAAGCCTTGATTGACAGAAGAAGCATAGAGGAGCATAACTGCTATCTAGGAAGATACTAATATCCCAGGCTTTGGAGTCTGTGCCAAAACTTATGCCTGGGACATACAGCGCTGCCAAGTCTAAATGACTTGCTCTCTGTCATCCTTGGGTAGCACTATGCAGAGGAACACCTGACAAATGGAAAACTCTGGGCCTTAGTCCTTCTGTGTGAGGAGAACAAGACCACAGTAGCCCAGGGCTCTCTTTGTGGTTGAAGCTTTGGGGTGCCCTGGAAGCAGTGAGTCCCTGCTCTTCTGTTAGTCCTGTCATATGGCTTCTGGTGGGCTCCCTATGCTGAAGACTGTTGCCTGGGGAGAACTTGGCAAAATAACATCCACAAAAGCCGCCAAACACACACCTTTATATATACCCCATATGTGCCATTCTGAGGTATCCTTCTGCAAGAAATTTAGAGGAATTAGGCCTGGAAATCTAATTTACTTTGCACTTTGCTCCTCCCTAGTTGCTCAGAGAGGAGCTGGAGGGACCTTTGATTGTGAAAACTGGAATTCACATCGGTTTCCCTCACCCCATAGGGAAAGAGGGCTATTAGGTGAGAAGCTTTGTACCATGACAAAAGGGAGAAGGATGTGGGGGACATGGAAAGGCTGGAAGGAAGCCTGGCAGCTTGAGACAGAGGTGTGCTGGCAAGAGCTGAGCTTTCAAGGATTTTGAAGTCTCTCCTTCCCAAACCTCTTAATTCCAGTGACCTACAAATGTCAAGGCAAATCTTGGTTCTTGCTTATGCAGGAAGCAAAATCTTCTGTCCCTGTGCTTGGCTGGGCAGGAGGAGATGGGAGACTTTAAGGACATGTCCCTGACACTCACTTGGCATGGTGGCTGTCCTGTCCCCACAGGGTCTGGCCAACCCATGCAGCCCTAAGTGTGGCAGTTCATGGTTCTCAGTATGCTGTGGCCTCAGCTTATGTGTGAGATGCTGTTGGTGCTTTGTGCATATGCTCTGAAGACCTTGTTTCTTCCAACAATGGTGCTGGGTCAGGACAATGCCTTGGGGGAGCTGCCTTCACTGGCTGAACAGTTGCTTGTTCAGATGGGGACAAGTTGTGCTCAGCATTGCCGTCAGCTGGTTGTGGGGAACCCTGTGGCTTGGCATCAGTGTCCTTATTACCAGCTGCAATGGTAGGCTGCCGCAATTAGCAGCTAATTTGTGTGTGTGCCCTGGTCATAGGAATGGGGAGAAGTCATTGCGTCTGTTTTAGGTAGCTGTGTCATCCACAAAGCACAATGTGATCCCTCAGGCAAGATGTACCAGTTTGCCTAGACTTCTGCAGGCTGAAGAGACAACCTGTAGCAAGCAGAGGAGGGCAGAGTGTGCTCACTTAAACTACACTCTTACGGAAATGCATAATACAGTGTTGTTACTGAAGCAATGGGGAGCCTAGCACCCTGGTTCAGGACTTGTTAGACTGCACACAGGGACCGTCCTGCCCACGAGAAGTTCTGTCAAAGCTTTGTCTCTTTATCTCCAGCCCAGCTGTGCTGTTGGCAGTGCAGGCCAGACATTTGGTCCCCTTTCCAATGTCTGGGATTAATGGGGAGTCTCGCACTGACTTTGTGGGCTTGGAGATAAATTCAGAATGATTTGCCTGTTGACCTGCAGAAGTCTGTGGCAGGACCAAGGACTGCAGCTGAACCTCAGCCTTCTCTGCTGATCACCCATCTGCAGCCCGTCTAGTTTGGCTGGGAGCCAGCGCCTGCAAATGGGCCCTGCTGTGAGCTACTGATTGTTTGCTCTTCGTATCCTATGTACGGAGGTGAAAGTTGAAGGGAGACTAAGGGCTTTAATTCAGCTCTAGAGTCTCTGCTGTCTACTGGCTTGTGCTTTGCCAATGCTGTGTAGAGTGGAGAAGGCGGGTTGTTTTAGCACCACTGGTCCTAGTCTTCAATCTGGGAGAAGACTTCTGAGGACAGACCCCCACCACAGGCCCTCACTTGCTAAATGAGTTGGATCTAGAGTTATAGCTGTTTTGTTTCTCATTGAGGTCTATAGGGTGAGATCTACTTCTGCAGAATGAAGTTAGTTGCGAGTATTGAACTGAAAAATCCAAACTTGTTGCCATATTTCAAAACGCGCAGTGAAGCCTGTCTGACTTCTGCTTGTCTATGACTTCTTTTGGAGCTAGAGAGAAAGAAGAGATTCCCCAGGCTCCATGTGAGGTGCAACAGTAATTCAGTCTGGATTGCTGGATGCAGAGTCCGTTGTGGGCTGTTGGAGGAATACGTGCTCTGCTAGGGTTAAATGCTTACATGAAATCAATAGAAGTTTTATTGCCACCATGTGACTTCAGCTGGAACTCTGCCATCCGTAATAGAAGCTGTGCTAGGTCTCCCCCCCTCCAACTACAGGACAGATATATTAGTCTAGACAACTGAAAAATAGTGGTATATTGGAAGGCTGCGTTTTCATTATGTAAATGGAGCTCTGCAGGAGGATTAATTGATTATTCAGTTACTGTGGATCTGTCTTGGATGCCCTGGCAAGATGAGAGAACCTGATGGAAGCTCTCCAGTGATGCTCTATGGTAGTACAAAGGAGCCCTTGAGCATCCCCTGCTCTTCTCCAGACAATGCACAGCATGGGCACATTGCACATTGCTTCCCCTATAAGGGGACTTGTTTCCCAGAATGGTGTAGGTCCCTTCATGCTTTATGACTGGTGATTATATCCTGGTACAGGTAACAACAGCTTCCAAGTGATAGCCAGAAGCAACCTGTTTCAGCCCACAGTGTTGCTGTTTGGAGGGACTCACCTGTTGACTAAGGCCTTGACGATGGCAGCTGGAGACCATCCAGGGGGCCCGTGAGGAAATGTGTTGTTACAAATGCTGGGAGTTGTGTGAGATAAATCCACTTCTGGAGATTCGCTCCTAGCTGAAAAGCAAGTGTAATGCATTGTCTTAGTCTCAGCCCAGAAGATGAGTGATACAGATACAAACATTTGGGGGAAAGAGGGCATCATGATGGGGACAGGCCTGAAGATGTGTTTAATGGGCAGTGTGAGAGCTCTTAAGAGGAGGTCTGGTGGACAATGTGATACTCCAGGTGAATGTAGTACCATTTAGGCATCAGGGTCAGTGCCCACAGCTGACTATTTTGGAGCAGGGATCAGCTGCTAAGAGGAGTGGCTACTGAGTGAATGATGGTGGTGGTGTTCTGTTCTCCTTTCTACGTTGCATCCATACATGGCATTTTAAGGCAAAGAAAAGGATAGCTTTCCTGTATGCATGCTGAGGTCTCCACTGCTGTCTGCGTCGGGCAGGGTGTCCAGGTGTGGGGACAGCTCTTGAGCAGCTCTGCTCCCTCTGGGGCCACAGGGAGAGTGGAGTCTTTGTAGGTAAGCAAGCAGGGCTACTGCATTTTTATAACTAGGTACGTCCCTTCTGGCCAGGATAACACATTATAGCATAGAGAGTATTTTGTGAGTCAGAAATACCTGTAGTGCCCTCCACAGTGGTGGGAAATAGATCTGCACAGTCTGTTGGACTCAGGTTGCTGGAGGAAGAAAGGACAGCTGTGGTGAGAGGGATGCAATCACTTTCTGCTGTCCTGCTGCATGGGATATAATTGCTTTATCGTTCTCTGCTCTTCCAAAACCATTTTGATACTGCTGCCCAGATCAAATTTTGTGAAGAACATTTTAAAACAAAACTTAGCCTTTGGCCTGAAATACATCACCTGTGGAAAGTTTTGCAAACAATCCTGACATTTGGAGACTGGGCGTGGAAAAGCTGTGATACTGGACCAATGGAAATTTAGATTCTGTTTCTTATGGGTAAGTGCAATACTGGAACTGAGGGCAGTGTATCCCCAAACTTTGGTGGGAAACAACTCTTTGGGAGTTGAAAAGGTTCTAGTGATGAAAGTACAGTGATTTCAGGAAGGCCTGCTGGTGATAGAAAAAAAACTTGCCTCTCCTTCCATGCCAGTAAAATGGGAAAAAAAAGTTAAAATTCATCTATCTATCTGTCTCTTTAAATGTAACACACTATTCCAGAAAGTTTGGAGAGCATCTTGTAAATTCTGCTGAGAACAGGGCAAGAAACTTTCTGGAGACCAAAGAAGGGACCACAAGTGATGAGATCCTCCTTTTTGTATGAGAAAAGAGTAAACTATGGTCCACTACCCCCTTCTGACGGGCAACAGAATTGCACTAGACTACTACTGCAGTAGATCTGAGATGGCTTTATACATGCGTGTCCTGTTGTTGTGAAGCCAGCAGAGGAGACTAATTGTTAGACAGGCAGGTCTGTAGGTCAAGGTTTCCACTGAAGTTGGAATTTCTGTCATTTATCTCATTTATACTTGCTGATGCTGTGTTCAGCACTGGCTGTGTAGAGGCAGTTCAGCACGTGCTCTGTGTTGCAGACATGTCTTGTGCATCACTAGGTATCTTTGCTTTTTTTTTTTTTTTTAGAAGTCGCCAAGTGCCAGCAATTTAAGTGCAGTGCAAAACTCTGCAGACATGAGGCTTATTTGCAAGGCAGAGATGCATTTCCATATCCTGTCTCATGGATTCCCGAACAAAGATGTTTACAGGAAAAAAAAAAAAAAAGCACTAATGCTATAGGAGGAGGGGGGAAGCATAATGTATTCTTCAAATGTTTGTATGTCAGCAAAATGCCTGCAAACCATTCAATAGATTAATCCTGTAGCTGGCCTAAAAGGAATGGATTTCTAGCCATAACTGAGATTGGGAAAAATTGATTTCCATGTTCTTGTTGACTGAATAAGATAAAAACAACTGCCTTGGCACTCATTACTGGGCCAAGAATTCAGATCTCTGCTGCTGAACTGCATGCAGAGTCAGGTTGAATACTAGAACCACCTGTGCTGGTTTTGGCTGAGATAGTTAAATTTTCTTCATAGTAGCTAATGTGAGGCTGTGTTCTGGATTTGTGCTGGAAACTGTTGGTAGTACAGTGATGTTGTGGTTATTGCTGGGCAGTGCTTACACAGAGTCAAGGCCTTTTCTGCTTCTTGCACTGCCCCACCAGTGAGTAGGCTGTGAGGGCACAAGAAGTTGGGAGGGGACACAGCCAAGAGAACTGACCCAAACTGACCAAAGCGCTATTCCATACCATGTGATGCTATGCTCAGTATATAAAGCTGAGGGAAGAAGAAAGAAGGCAGGGGATGTTCAGAGTTATGGCTTTTGCCTTCCTGAGTAACCGCTACATGCGATGGAGCCCATCTTTCCTGGAGATGTCTGAACACCTGCTTGCCAATGGAAAGTGGTGAATTAATTCCTTGCTTTGCTTTGCTTTTGTGTGAGTGGCTTTTGCTTTACCTATTGAACTGTCTTTGTCTCAACCCACAAGTTTTCTCACTTTTACTGTTCTGATTCTCTCATCCATCTGGGCGCCCCATCCCACCGTGGGCGAGTGGGCAAGTGGCTGCGTGGTACTTAGTTACTGGCTGGGTTAAACCACACCATCAGCCCAGCCCAAGGACTGATGAAAAGGGACTTTTTGGGAGCCAAATCTTAACCCTTTCCCATTGTGGGAATGGGACTTGCAGCACAGCACAACTGCTAAAACGCCTGGTGGCTTTGTATAGATGTATGGCTGGATGCTTTGGTCTTTCAGCCAGAAATATAAAGGCACTTCTGCAAAATGTGAGAAAGGGGAGAGGACCTCGGCCAATCTTTCTACATCAGAGAGCTGCTGCTAGAGATGATGCATGCCTTGCCACCTTGAGCCTGGCTGTTAACTTGAGCTCTTGAACAATGTCTTAAACTCTTTGGGATAACTACTGCTCTTTGGCACTCAGTGCTTCACATCTGGACTTGGAAGATAGAAGTACTGGCTGATCTGTACTGGTGAAAGTGCTGGAGTGCATACCATCCAGTGGGCTTCTCTGAAGTTGTTCCCTGTAGGTCTAGATATGCACATTTCATTTCAAAAGGCAGTTCAAAAGAAGAAATTTAAAATATATTCAGATTTCAGAAAGGATATTTGCTGGTTTTACTGTTAAGCAGCTCTTAGCCAGGGGAATAATGAGCTTATGCCATGACTGGGTTGGAAATGCTCATTGTTTTCCCCGACTCTGACAAAAGACAGTAGAAAAGATGGCAGAAAGTATTGGGTAGGACAGAAGCTGACATCTGCAGGTGGGGCAGCCATGATACGCTCTCTCCAGACCCATCTGTGTTCCCCATGCGTGGGGAGTCACTGGCTGTGCTGGCCTGGTCTTTCCCAAGTTCTTTTGGGCTGGATGGGGTGCATCCTCCTGCTGGGGTGCTGTGTAGGAGAGCTGACCTCCAGCTCAGGGAGAGATGTGGGCAGCCATGGTGCCTGGATGGCTCTGGCTCAGTGGAATGCAGCTGGTATCATCACATGAAGGAAGTCCTGTACTCAGGAGAAGCGCAAAGCCCTGCAGTGCAAGAGATACCACCTGGGAAATGCTTTGCATCTTCTCTTTTGTTCACCACGATGAGTAGTGAACAGGATCTTTTTGGTTAAGCCTATTATCCCGTGCCTCAGGTTTGATTGATAAGTCTCCAAACATGACCAGTGAGTAGGACAACATGTTCAGCTTGAACTAATTCTTTTTCCCGCTTCTGTTCTTGTTTTTAGTACAGTTGGAAAAGTCTATAAAAATTATCCCAACCATCTCTTCAAACGCTTGGGGCTGAGGGAGATCTTCTATGCTTTGTTATTACGCCATTTCAGGAGCCTTCCTTTTCCCCCTGGGGCTGGTTCCCCTTGGAGCACCTTCATGCAGGAAGCAGAGGAGGTAAGCAATACAAACTCGGTTTGAGGTCCTCCAAATCCAAAGAAATGCCTCTCAGATCCCCAGTCTCTTGTGTTGTAGATTAGGCCCGTGTGAAATGGTAAATCCCTGTCCTGAAATTCCTCAGGCAAACTGGGAATCATGGCAGGTTTTTGACTGACTGCAAACAGATCACTTGATAACTCTCAGTCTTATTGACATAACTCTAAAAATACGCCGCAAAGTGTAAATAATAAATGTGTAGTATCTGCACTGGAGCAAGTAAACACCGCCTGATGTTGTCTGATATTTCACTGGCAAGGTGTCCTCCGTGATGCTCCAGCAGAATAATTTTCCAAGCGAGTGACTTGCGTGACAGGTGGATGTGCTGAGCTAATGCAGCCGCGCGCGGAGCTGGTTCTAGGAGGGGAGGCGCGCGGGGCCGCCCTGGCTTTTTGCTGGAGACGGCAGCGAGCGGATCACGGCGGGTCCCCTCCTGCCGGCGCTCAGCAGCTCGGCGGGGAGGTGTGAGAAAGCGCCTGGCCGGCTCGCCTTGGGCTTGCTGACACGGGTGTGTTGCTGAAAGCTTTTTTTTTTTTCCTGTGTGGTGTGGATACATCGGCTTCTGAGGCTGAATGACGCACCGATTAATAATTCATGCTGGCAGTATTGACTGTTGGGAGCTAATCTGAGAACGCCTCGGTGAAAGCCGTTAGTACATTTGCCCTGGGTGAAGAAGCTGTCTTCCTGCTCAGGTGCTGGGGTCATGCAGCAAAGACAGTCTCCTGCCGGCAAGGTGGCTGCTGCTGTGCAGCCAAATCCTTTCCAGGCTGGCAATTATGGCAGCCGAGACTGTGGTCCTTGTTACCCAGGGCGTGCGCCCATTCTCCTGCTTTCTGAGGTGTCCCAAGGTGACTGGAGACCCAGACTGTTGAAGAACAGCTTTTACCATATTTCATAGCTTGCAGGTGGACTCTTGTGTCTGCTGTCCCAGATATGCTGGGGTTTGAAATCCTTCTGTGGTCTCTGGGTCAACTCTGCAGTTGCTGCTCTGGCACGTCATTGTGTGTAGGCACGCTCTGTGATCTTCCCAGGGAGGTCCAAAGCACGAACTCAACTTGGCTGGCCAGTTTACTGAAGGACCCAGAGGTACTTTGGGAACTTGTTTAGCAACATGACCCTGGTGGAGTCACATCCACCAAGAAGGGGATGTGATTTCCAGGAACTGGGAAAACAGTTTGCATAAATTTTAAAGGATTTTAAAGGAGTGCATGGCTTGGAATGCTGCTGTGATCATGGACGGAGAGTGCCAACCTCTGTTGTGCCTGGTTGGCAGAGGTCTTCCTTCCTTGACCACATGGAGACAACAGAAAGTCTCTGAAGTTTCCCTGGGGCTGAATGCCCTATGCCTGTACAATAACGGTCTGCGATGTCTGTGTTCATGAGTGGCAGACAGAGGGGACCAGCGATATGTGTCCAGGCATCCTAGGGAAACTACTCTTAGCTACAGCACTCACACTCAAGATCTGCCTTTCCTCTCCCCTTGTCCTAGTGCACAGTGCAACATTGCACTGACCTTTCCAAATAAGATGTAAAATTGAGCTGATGGGCTTCTGCAAGCAAGGCTCTGTTAACAAGAGTGGGGATGTTAACCTTGGATCCCTGCCCAAATTGAAATGGATATAATCTCTAAATGGCTCATACCAAGATGAAATCCACTTAGAAGGGAGTGTTTGTTCCTCTCTCCCCTGCAGTGCTGATGTGTTGAGCACAGAAGGGACAGTAAATTGTGGGTGGGTGAATTTTGTGTTGAATGTGGTAGGGACTAAACCAGCACTATCTCATTTCTGGATGGATATTGTTCTGTCTTCAAGAAGATTTGACAAAAATTAGGTAGAATCAAGCAAAAAAACCCCAAAACCCCAGAACAGACCAGATCCTGATTGAAGTCTCTATTTTGATGGACCCTGAATGAGTCCCGAGTTGTGCTATCCTTCATGGAAATACCTTATGCTCAGCACTTTCCAAGATGCCACAGTCACTGGGCCAGGGTTGTGCTGTCATCCAGCTCTGTGTCACGGAGAGTGGTCCAGGCTGGAGTAAGACTCCAGAGCACTTGGCTCAGAGATGGTGTTTCTCTTTCCACCTTGGTCTGGGGGAAAGTAGCTGAGAACCTGGGGGCTGGGGTGAAAAGGAGCTCTGGGGACTTACCATGAGTAAAGGCTGTGCATCAGGAGCCTGGGGAAGGGCAGTGCCTTGTGCAGCTATGAGTTGTTGCCTGCCTGTACACCAGGATCAGGTTGCTCCATCACCCAGGAGGTGTCTGGTGGCATAGTTTGGAGAGGCAGTACTGTGCTTCACCATGGCTTACCATCTGGGTAATGGAGAATCTCTGCCTGTGTCAAACATTTATGTATGGCCTGTAGCCCTGTGAAAAGAGATGCCATGGTGGATATTAGCCACTGGAGGAACATGGCTGGGGGGGAATGTCACATACTTCCCTTCAGAGTCCTGAGAGGTAGAACAGGATGATGAGGCTGACCAGCACTGGGGAAAAGACTATGGAAGGAGCAGAGACATAAGGTCTGACTGCCATGGTCACATTCAGATGGTGTTCTTGAGAGGCAGGAGAAGTCAGGACAACAGGCATCTCCATGTGAATAAGGTGTTGAAGATAGCATTGTGTTAGGTAACACAGCTATGTATATAGGTGCAATAAGATGGAATAAGCTGGATATCTGAAATAGCAGTGCAAGCACTTGCTGCTGGGCTCGGAGGACTGTGTGTGCTTGATGTTGGGAGATGTGCTGTAGCAATGTAGGATCATGATGTATCTTGGTCATCCAGCAGGACTGGACCAAGTTCTGGGAAGATGCTTGCAGCTTCAGCGTCACCAACACTCGCTCTGGCTAATGCAAATGTTGCTTTGGAGATGCTGAGAGGTTTTTTTCCCCACCCCTTAAAAAGAGCATATGTTCTCACTACTAACAAGCAGGTTTGCAAAGAGTCTATTTTTAAGATGATTACAGGGTATCAGTAGCTGTTCCAGTGTCAACTGTCGGTTTTGTTTCCTTGTCGGCAGTAAACTGTTGGCAGGTTTGTGCACCAGAGGTTTACTCCTTCCCAGCTGTAATTGCACAGCACAGAAATTATCACTTGCTCTGTGCATGCCTCTGCTGGTTTCTCCCTCTGAGCCTGCTGTTCACAAGCAGCTCCTCCAAGCGCTTTCTACCCAGTGAAGAGCTGTGTCGTGGCATCTCCTGCTGGCAAAAGGCAAGGCCTGGCTAGCTCTGAACAGCAGAGATGAGACTAAATGTGGCGTTGTAATATACGTGTACTTGATATCGGTGCGTCCCACTTTGTTGCACAGAGAAAGAGCCCAGAACCCAGTTCTTCTCCCAGTAAGACAATTGCAGAGACTGGATTTTGCAGGCAGTTTCCCCTGTGTATTATATAAAATTATACCTACAGCCCCAGCTGGGATCTTCAGGGTATTGAGGAGAGGTGATCTGGTGGCTGAGTCTCCGGAGAGCTGGTGCTCTTCAGCTTGTGCACGTGGCTGGCACATAGCTTGGTCTTTCTGCACCTTGGGTCCCCATTTGACTGGTAGGTGGAACAGCATGGACGGTTCTGCCAGGCTTTTCTCCACGTGACCACAGAGAATTTGAAGTCCTCTGATGCTCTTGTGAAAGAGGATGTGAAGTCCTTCTGCTACAGCAAAGGCTGTGTTTGCTAGAGGGCATTGGAGTGTTAACTCACACCATCCCTTTGTCCTGCCACCACACTGCTAAACCAGAAGTAACTTATGGCGGAGGAAGCAAATAGCATCCTTTATTGGGAATTAAGGAAATCACATTGTAAACGATCGCATCCTTTTGGTTTTTTTAAGAGTCTGAATAAACCCATGTTAACCCAATAAACCATGACTGCAGCTCGGCATACAGAGGTGACGGGGGAGTTTAGTGGGAAGTACCAGCTAACGGGAGGAGGGCTCAGGAGTCCTTTCCTTACCCCACAGGGCACGTCCGGTAGGAAACAGCCACTTGAAGTGTACTTGTTCCTTTTCCCTTGACATGGTGGGCAGCTGGCATCACGACGACGCCTGGGTGTGAAGTCTGCCCTCTGTCCTTCGGTGGAAGTGCTTGGCACACCTCTGGGTTCAGACTCAGCCTTCTCCCCCACCCTGAAAGTTTCCAAGTGCCACCGAACCGATGGGAGAGAAACGATTGTTGTGTTTCCCGGGCTGACACCTCCTGCTGAGCAGCCTTCCCTGCAGGAACAGCAGTCCTCTCACGTTACTCTGGGGACACAGTGCCTCGGTACTGATGGGACCAGACAGGATCCGTCACTGTGCTGATGTGTCTCCTCCACAAAAAATCCTAAATGACACCAGTGTCTGAGAGACGAGGAACAAAGGAAAAACAAACAAACAAAAATTTCTGCTCGTTTTGCTCCCCTCTGGTCATCTGTCATCCAAATCTGGAGTGGGGACTGTGGACTTCGCTTGTGGAGGAGGGCTTGGGTTTGGGGGTTCTGCTGGGGATATGAAATGGGTTAGCTTTTTTACGTGAGACCAACAGGCCTTGCGGGTCAGAAAACTGCTTCTGCTGGGCTGTGTTTACAGACTATCTGTCCCTGATTTTAGCTTGTTTCTAGAATACAGGCTTTTCTGACTGGTACCATAACCAGCCCCTTGCAGTAGGGCAAAGAGGGGATGGGGCAGGGCTCAGTGTCACTTGTGCTACAGTATAGGGCCACAGAGGAAGAGGCATCAGAAGGACCTTGCCAAGGTCGAGTGAGTCTGTCTCCCTGCCCAAGGTAAGATCAACTCTACCTATGTTGTTTTTAGACTAATCTGTTTTTAAAGACCCTTGGGGATAGAGGTTGCTCAACCTCTTTCAGGGCTTCTAACAAGAATAATGTAACAAGCATAGTGTGTTGGGGTTTTTTCCCTCCCCCCTCCCTCCTTGTCTGACCTAATCTTCCTTGCCTCAATTTTTAGCCTATTGTTTATGTTCTGTGGTGGATGTGGCTGAAAAAAACCTTTCCCTTCCCATTTCTAGCAGGCTGTTTGAAAGCTGTCCTTGGATCAACGAGGACCAACTGGGATGGCTGTGCTCCTGCGCAACGTGTGTGACAGATGTGGCACCTCTGGGCTCACTCTCTCCAAATGGTCCATTTCTGTCTCAAAACAAGTTAGCCAAAAACAGAATACCAGATTTACGATGAAAATCAGCCTTTCACAGTGAGAACCTGAGATACTTTTGCTTGAACAAGATGGATGGGGAACCTCGCCCAACTGAGGATGCTGACATTAAGCCTTCAAGGCATTGTGGTCTTAGCTCTTGAGAACAGCTCGTTTCATTCAGCTGGGCAAGGAGATCTCTCCCAGATGTGTTTTCTGGTTTTAAATTGGCTGGCAGAGCTTTCCCCTCTCTTTACATAGACAGCTGCTATCTTCTAGCTTCAGCAGTGGAGGTACTTTAAAGTTGGGTGGGTTAGTGCTTGTGAAACAGTCTAGGCTGTTCAGTTTCATAGGATTTAAGACTGACTTACTCTTTGTGTCCTCAGTGTGCTAGGAAAATTCTTTGCTTTGCCTGGAGGCCATTTCACACTTAAAAGTAAATTGTTGGCTTGACTCTCCCTTTGTGTAAGTCTTTCAAGTAGAGAGTTGTGTTTTCTGTAACAATCTCTTCTTGTTTTTGATAGCAATGTTTTAGGAGCTGCCCTGATGGCTACTTTGAGTGGCATCGCTTTGAAGTGTGCTGGAGCTACCTGTTTTGGAGAGAATGGAGGAGAGATGGCCAAGGCAACCTGAAGAGTGTGCTGTGGAAAATGGCAGTGCATCTAATTGAGGTAAGGAGACTACCAAGAACAGGACAGCCAGCCTAGAAACATACAAATTATGTAAGGATAGCTGGACTAAAACCTTGCAAAATAAAGTCTTTATGGCCCTGTAGGCTATCCCCAGGCAAATGATTTTCTGTGGACCTCCCATAAGAGTTGTGAAGAACTGGCTGCAGAAAACAAAACACAACTTACATTAACCTGAGATAACAAAACATCCCGTTCTTTAAAAACGCCCCAGTCTGAGCAGCTGAAGACCTGGAAAACAACCTTAAAAGTAAATAACCTGTGGCTTTGACTAATTATACAATAAGGCCACCACCTTCCCTACCACAGGCAGATGAAGTGAGTTGGAAACTAAGGGTACTGGTACAGTGACAGCAGAGCTTGCGATGAAAGCACTGGGTCTTGTCCCTGGGCAGCCCCAGTTAAGAAAGAAATACATCTGCAGGCACCAAGTCTGCTGCCTGCTACTGAGACTGCTCACTGGTGATGACATCTCAAATATGTTTTAATAACCAGCGGCTGTTAATAAGCGCTAACTACTTCACCAGCTTAGATGCATCTCTTTAAATTTAAACAGGATTAGATAAGGTAGGGAGATTATTAAATACCCAAATGAACATTAAGCAGATATATTGGAGGCTTAACAACTCTGCAGCAGATTGTTAAATTGCTCTAAATATTTCCCTACTAGTCTGGGGGTATTTAATTAAAACAACCCCTCTAGTCCTCTGTAATGTGCCTAGCAGGCCTACGAGCCCCGCGCAGGGCGGGACCCTAATTGGCAGCGTTACCGTAAAGCTGAGCTGTGCTTGAGGACAATTAAAAAGCCAACAGCCCCCCCACCCCCTCCCCATCCCACCCCACAAACCACCCCAAGCCCCTCTAATTAGTGTGAGAAATGACGACAAAACAACTCCGAGTGTCTCCAGTGACAGGTGCACAAATAACAAGGCTGATGAAAGATTTTGCAATTAAGATTGCGCTATGAAGATTAATGGGATATTTTCATAAACTGATGTAAGATTGCCTATAACCCAGTCGCCTCCACGTAACTCCATCTCCTTCTCACCAGCCTTTCCGTATCTCTTGTTTCTCAGATTTCTTTTGCCCCATATTTTCCAGGTTTGTGTGGGTTTTTGTTCCCAGCTCTTTTTCAGGTTTCTGATGTTTCCTGGTGTTTTCCTTCTCTTGTTTAGGCTGGTGTTGGCTAAATCTCAAGTTTTTTCTCCATTTAAACTTCCTGGGTAGGGGTGGAAGTGGAGGTGTCCACATGGGACGTCTTTGCAACATTACTCCATCACAGGCTGTGTTTGTGGAGCACAGGGCAGTGGATGACTTCCAGGTATTTTTGAGGTAGCTCAGCTCTGGTGCTGCTCATGGTGTTGTTGCATTGCACAAGAGGGACTAGGGCCTGCCAAATTGCCTTTCTAGCATGATTTTCCATGATGGTGACGTTTCTAATGTGGTGCTCAGCAATTACTTCACCTTCCCATTTACTTATTTTTAGGTGTTTTTTGGAGCCGTTTAAGTGGTTTCCCCAGCAGTGATAGATCATGATCTCACAAGGATTAAGCCACATGGAAGTGCATGGCTGGGTAGCAAAGGGAGACTGTTAACACCCTACTGGGGAAGGGCATACGGTGTATGATCAACCTTTATTAACACCCTGAGGATCCAGCTGCAAAGCACACATCTGGCTCTAGAGCCGCCTGTGCCCGTGGCTTTCCGAGGCCCATGGGTCACATTGCCTGTGCCTCTTCCCAGTGATGTCTCCCTTGAGCGTGCCAGCGATCCTATTAACCCAGATTAACTGTGATACCACCACTGCTTGGTTAGAAGCATTAAACTGGCGGAGAAGTCAAGCGAGAGCTGGACCAGACAGCCCTTCCCATGCACTCTTCAAAGAGGGAGGGAGATTTGCACCTATCGCCCAAATCCACTCTTTTCCCAGACGTGCTTGCCTGTTGCTGCTGTCATTGTTACTTCATTACTCCTAATTGCCTGTTACTCTTGATATCTCCAAGGCAGGCTAGTACACAGGGAATTTACATTTTTAATCTAGTGAAGGCAGTGATTGGACACACAGCCTCCGGTCCTGGTTTTCTTCCTCTCTCAATTGCTGCTGTACACCAGGTTTGATGTCCGGCTTCCCAGTCTGTCCGTGCTTACTGGCCGCCCCTCCGCCCTTGATTTTCCTTGATTTTCCTTCCTGACCTTGTCCTCAGCCCCGCCAGTGGTTTTTTGCCGTGACTTTCCTGTGAGGCCTTGGAAGGTCTTGTTAGGAGAATGAGTCACAGGCACTGGGGGGAGGATGTTAGTGACATTAGTCCTGCCTGGCTGGAGTGGGCTCTTTCTCACCAGCCACCGTCCTCAAGGCTGCCCTGGACATGCAGAACTGGGGATGTATAATCCCATGTGTGGGGATTTCAGGATACCCGGAGCACCAAAACCAGTACAACCACTCCCACACTGTACTGGTTGTTAACTCTTGCTGGGGAAGTGTGTAAACAAGACCCCAGTGAGTTGCTGTTTGCCTCCTGATTCAGAGGCTCTCCTCTGTGTTTCCCCACGCCTCTACCCCTAGCGAAGGCACTGTAAATTCTTCCTGCAGTTTGTGAACAGTCTCTAAATAAGAGTTAGTGCAGGGACAGCTGCTTGTTTCAGCCACTTGTTTGTGCAGAGGGATGCTGTGCACTCCAAGCTCTGACATGCTTTCTGGAAGGTCCATGTAAAAAATCTAGTCCAGCAAAAAGGCAGGGGGATTGCAGTCTCCTAAGGAAGAGCCGCTAATTGGTGGTGACACAGAAATGTAGTTTTTCCTGAGCATGGTATCTGTCTGACAATATTCCACTCATCAAAGCAAACAAGCAGAAATTAGGTCTTTCTGTCTCTTGTCCATGAGCCTTTTTGACTTGATATCTCATTGTCTCTACTCTCCTTTTAATTGCTCGGCTGTTGTCCTATTAGTGTCAGTGCTTGGCGCAGCGCAGGGGTTATAGCTGAGATGCTCTGGCTGGCGTTATGCAGGGTGTCAGCCTGGATAAATACAGTGGTTTTTCCTGTTCTCACAAATCTCCTTTCCCATCCCCTTCTCACCATCAAGATGCTGAAAAAAGTCAGCAAAAAGTTATTGCAGCTGGAGACTTCAAACGTAGGTAGTCCTCCCTCCCAGGTCCTTGACTTGCTGGTCCTTGTAACCGCATTCAGTGTGTTCCCAACGTGACAGGCTCTTTGGTGCTCAATGTAATCATTGCTGGGTGAACTCCACAGCTGAGGTTATGCTGGAAACCAGATATGCTGAGCACTGAGGCTGGCTGCAGTGAAATGAGACTCCTCGGTTTGGGATTAGAAAATGCTCTGAAGACTTTTGAATCAGAGGTGCTGCTGTGGGCCCTGTCTCACTGGGTGTGCAGATTTCCAGGACTTCTGAAGGTACAAGCTGTCACCCATCGCAGCCTGACCCCTTGGTCTTGTGTGTTAGCCTCATCTCTGTGTGGTGATCTCGAGTGCCTGGCAGCAAGCCGGCTGGCTGGCAGCTTGCCTGTGAGCTTTTTTCCCCTCTAGCTGTCCTGGTGGTTGCACTGATGCTTGGTTCCAGCAAGTTAACCTTTTGGGGAAAGTCTTCACCTTGTTAGCTTCTTGCTTGGGCTACTAATAAGTCCTAAGAGGCTAATGCTTCACAGTGATCCAGAGCAGCCAGGTAACCTGCTTTTTCTTCTCTGCTATCGCTTTCTTGGTGATGGTGGGTATGTAGGGCAAGGATGGGAAGATACCAGAGTTCAGATCTACTTTAGGGGCTGAGCTGTCTCAACAGACTGCATCAGCAAGGGATAAGGCAGCAGAACATGCTACGTTGTTCCTGGAAAACTGCTCTTGCCAAAGGCTGTGCAAAAATGCTTTCCTGCTCTGTGGAAGAAGCACAGATGGTGGTGCCAAACCAAGCCTGCCAAGGAGCAAATCCCATTGTCTTAGTCACCTGTGGCTCTGCTGTGATCTCTGTCACTCTCTCCCTCTTTGCCCTGGTGAGCTCCAAGCAATGCGTGATCAAGCCTCCCTGCTCCTTAGAGAGGTGGGGGCTATCCAAATGGATGTGCCCTGATCCAAATGGCCCCTGTACTTAGTGCCAAACGGGTCTAAGCAGATACTGGGGCCCAATGTGGTAAGAGGTGTCAGGAGGTACAGCAGCAGAGCCTTGGGGACCTCTTTGCTCAGTCCTCAGCTTGGATGAGTAAGAGGTCCTGAGGAGCAAGCAGGATGTGGCCCTGCCATTAAAGATGCTTTGAAACAAGCAAACACGTGGGCGGGAAGGGAATTTGAGTTGTAGGGCAGATTTAATTCCTGGTATTTTATAACCCGAGTGCCTGACTTCTACAAATGTGGTTTTACTATCCCCTCCCATCTTAATAGCTATTTTATAAATATTATTATGAAGAAGTCTTGGTGGTAATGCTAAAGGGAAGCTGGGCTTTGTTTTATCTGAATAGTGCTTGCTTCCAGCTTGGGATAAGGGCTGTAATGCTGCAGAATGAAGCTGAGCTGGAACAAAAGGAAATCTATTCATTAACTTAAATCGTAGTAATTTTAGCATGACCCAAGAGGAGCCTGGTGAATCTAACCCTCTATTTTCCCACATCCTTCCTAGCAAGTGCCTTTCTTTCTAGCTGAGGTTTGAGAGCTGACTCACTTCTAGACTAGAGTGAAATCTAGGGTGGATGTTTTTTTTTTCCTTGAGATTAGAGTCAATGCTGTTGCAACAATTGCAGTGGAAAGAGGAATGATTGTCATTTCTTATTTTGATGTGTAAAAGCCAAATTTAAGTTGTCCACTTACCAGTTTCCTAGTTATTGGATTTATTTTTTTCGCTGTGCTTAGTCATAGATCTCTGTAGATGCAGCTGCCCACCCTGGGGTAGGAATCACGGCTGAGATCTTGGTTGCTCGATCCCTTGTGACATTAATGGCTCTTTTCTCGGTTTTTGTAGGACTCTGCATTTTGTGGTGGGAGTACGAGGCCAAACCAAGACGTAGAGGAAGAGAAGTGCAAATGACTGGGGCAGGGTGAAAGGGACCTGCTATTGCCAAGGCAGGTGAGGATTCCTGGCCCTGGCCTCCCACAGTGTGACCAGGCTCACTAAGAGACCCTGGACCTTTCCACCACCATGAGCCAAAGCCAGAAGTCATCTTCCTTTGTCAGGTTTTTATTGTTGGAGGTTTTTTTTGTTGTTGATGTTGTTTTTGCAGAAGCAGCTACAGTTGTAAAGATGAGTGGACAGAGGAACACCTCAGAGGAGGAGGGTGCTCCTAGAAGGTAGAGGACTAGAGGACTGGGGACGCAGGATGTCACAGGTGTCTGTTTTCTGCCCACTTTCTGCATCTCAGTTTCCCAGTCTGTAAAATGGGGGCAAGGAAGTTGATAACTTACATAAGAGCTACTGGCATGCAGTTTTTTGTAAAGGCTCCGATAAAAAACCTTCTGGATGGCAAAGCGCAATGGGAGCACAGACAGCCTCATCACTCAGACAGCAAACTCCTACGTGTGAAAACGTGAGCTGGGAGTTTGACGTATCTGCTACCCAAATGCTAGCAGGTGACGAGCAGATGGGGCCGCCGGGCGCTTGTCTGAGGTCTGCCTGAGCAGAAGGTGGAGGGGGAGTGGGGATCCGAGCGCCGGGGCTTTTTTTTTTGTGTGTGTGTTGTCAATAACTGACACGTGGTTCTCACCAAAGATGTAAAAATAGAAGCCGTTGGCTTGTGCGGGGCTGTGGCACGGCATTGCTTTATCTGGGAGTTTGGATGTCACGCTCTCCCAGTTATTTATAGGCAGCAGGCAAACCTTGGGAGAAGGACGAGAGGAACAAAATGTGAGAAACATTTCATGTAGTGGTTTTGGGCCACAGTGGTGCCTACTGGGCTATGGGGACTGGGAGCCCCAGGTGTTCTCCTAGGGGTGCCTCTGTCAATCCTGCAAGGACTGACACAGGGAGGGAAGTCTGTCCTCAGAGGGGCTTTTCTTTCTCAACCAAGTGCATGACCTGCCTTGGAGATGATGTGGATTTAAACACAGAAGGAAAGAGTCTGGGGGTGTATTGAAGGAGTTTATGAACAGCTCTGCAAAGGCCAGAGCTGGCAACCGGCTAAATGGATGTGTTGTGCTTTGGGAGTGGGGATCTGCTTTTCTGGTGGGTAAACCAGCAGAGCAGCGTGTGTATCAGAGGGTTATGTCTTGCTGCAGTCTGGCATGCTTTATCTGAGCCTCTTGCTGTACCCTGCGTTGTCCCAGTCGTCTTGCACCATGCAACCTCCCATACTTCTGTTATTCTTGAAATCCCAACTATATGCCCCAGTGCAGCCCTCATGATGGAAGGGAATTGGGTGTTAAATGGAACAGCCTTGAGACACACAACCCTGAAATCTGGTTCCTAACACAGATTCCTCTCCTGAGGCTTTGGAGCTCTGCGTGTGTCCACGCTTTTGTCCCTCTGCTCCAACGCAACCTCAGCTGAAGGTTGCTGGCTGGCCAGGAGAAGCTGGCTGAGGCTGTGGAGGGGGGCAGGATGGCTGGGCTGTTGAACACATGGGAGCAGAGGGCCAGACAGACGAGAGCCAGCAGTGTAGAGGGAGCCAGGGTGTGTGAGCTCTGCCGTGGAGCAATCTGTGAACTTGCTGGGAGGTAAACTGAGAGGTGCAGATGGATGGTAGGATCGATGACCTCTGTGAGCTCAGCCACTGACTTGTTGCTTTACCCTGCTCAGCTTCTCAGACACAGGAGAAACTGAGGCAAGACGATGAGGCTGAGGCTCCAGACACCCTCCTGCCTGGAAACCTGGAGAAACCCACTTGTGCTTCCCTGGGAAGACATCCAGCCCTTCTCGGGCTGAGAACAAAACCAAGATTGCCTCCAGGCTTCCCAGTGGGATCATCCCCTTCCCTCCCTTTCCTCACAGCACCAAGCCACAGCAGTTCGCGAGCTGTTGAGAAATAGATGCCCACAGGTCCCCAGTGCTGCTGTTAATGTGATGGGGAGAGGGGCCCACACACCTGATGGTGGCTCGGAATAGGAGGCAAATGATTACAGCTGAAGAGGTCGTATACCATTGTAATCGCGAAAAGAAACATTATGATTCATCATTCCTGATGTAATGTCATCTGTTTAATAAAGCCGTAATTCACTCTGTGCTCATTTTTAATGGGGCTATTTAAGTAATGGCGTTGGGTTTTCTCTTTCCCAAGCTCCCCCCACTCCCATACTAAGTAGGGTTTGGACCAAGCACTTGAAAAGAGCTATTGGAGCTGAAGACTTTTTTTACATTTACAATATCTTTCAGGCCGTAGCTGAATGGGGTATTATTTATGTCAAATCACTACTTACCCTGAAATATGGGGAGAAGGAAAGCCAACAGCTGGATATGGTAATGAGTAAATAAACCATGTGTCTCTTTAATGATAGGGACATGAATTTGTGCCGCATGGGGAAACGGCCGGTGATAAGATGTCTTTGACTGGGGCTGACCACAGAGCAAGGGCACCCCAAAATTTATGTTGCTGGAGGGCTCCCTTGGCAGCTTGCTGGGAAGAACGATGGTCTAATGGTTTGGGGTTGGCTTCACTGCCTGTTCTCTGGGGGGTGTTGGCCACATGCAGACACAGCAGCATTTGCTACCTCTGGCTTGGTGGCACAGCTCGATAACCATGAAAACCTGGATCTGGAAGTTGTGGTTTCTTTTCGTGTCTTAGAAACTCAGGGTTCTTAAAAAAAAAAAGTAAAATCCAGAAGGGTCATTTTTAGAAGAAGTGGTGGGAATGGGAGCCTGTCCCCAGTCCAGAAGGAGAAAGTATAATTGTTCTTATTGTCTGTATTTTTTTCAGAATTATTTTCTGTGTGTGGAGAGCAGCATTTATGGGAATATGAATTTTGAATGCAGGTGTTTGACCATCAGACCTCTGTGCCTTTACTGGCGCAGAGTGGCGGGAATGTTTCTTCTCTGGGGATGTGCTACAAGGCCAAATCCAGGGAGTGAGCGACTGATGCAAACAGTTAAAGGAGAGGGGAGATGGTGAAGGGAATTACCTGAAGACAGCGGAAGGCAGAAGACTGGATTGAAGTAGGTACACCAGGGTCAAACTTCTTTGTGCATTCAGTCTCCTGTGTGAGGGAAAAAGAGGTATTGCCACAGAAAGAAACTCTGCGGCAAATCAGGGTTTATGCAAAGTTGGTGTAGGGTAAAGCTTGGGACTACAGCCCTTATATTGCAGCTAAGTTTCATACACCTGGACATGTGCAGAGGCTGTGGGAGTTCTTGTGGCTGAGCATCCCGCTGTGCTGCGTGGTGTACATACACAGAAGGTCCCTGTCTCAAAGAGCTGATGCACCACTGGGTGAACACTGATATGTAGCCAAGTGGGCCCATTTCTCTTGAAGTCAGTTGTATGCCTGGCTCTCTATGCCTGTAAGAAAAATAAGAACTGCCAAATTGGATGGATCATTTCTGATGTAGTAAACTCCTCTTGACAGTGGCCAAGAGCAGATGCTTTGGGAGTGTATGAAAACTGGGCATTTATGGACAGATCCTTCCCACTATATCTACCTGGCTTTTGGCAGCCCTTGACGTAGGGACTGCCCTAAATAAAGGAGTCTCTTAATGTCAAAAGAGAGTTGACTTTCTGCATGAGAATTATTTAACCTTTTGAAATTCATTCGTATGTGTTCACTGTGCGTACGGTTTATTGAAAAACCAAGTCATCCCTGCCCTCTACCTTAGTCCTCCTGAAAGAGAACCAGAACTGTAACTTGTTACAGCTCCTTCTAAGATGCTTTGATTTGGTGTGAAAGGGCCATTTAAAATATTGCATCTTCCCACCCGTAGATTGCTTAGTTGGGAGCCACACATGAAGGCCAGAAGGGTTTTATTTGAGAATGTGCTGGTTTGTCTGGATTTTTTTACCTAATTCAGAAAGTGAGGTCACTGGCTTTAAGAAGCACAAATTAGAATAAAAATATCCTCAAGATCTGTACAGTTTTTGTTGCTAGCTGCAATTTTTATTTTTCCCTAGACTTTTTATCTAAACAGGGAGTTTCGAACTATCTCTCCTGTTGTCATACCAGGAGCAAGAAAGTAAACAAATAAGGACATTTGGAAAAAAAACCCATAAACACCTTAAAATACCCTATGCTCAAAGCAGTTTCTACTTTTATCCCATCCGGTGGTAATTTATCACAGTGGAATTAGGCGGATGCGGGAACTAGCCCTCTGCTCTTTGGAGGGGCCAGGAAAGGCGGAGGGCTGGGAAGGTGGGTCCTGTCTGGAGGAGAACAGTGGTACGTGTTATGGGGGTCATCAGACTTCCTGCAGGCCCCTCCACCATGTCTTACAGGCTGGGTCTCCCATGTGGATCCCTCTGGAGCTGCATCCTGTTTGCACCATGGGATTTGATGCTACATGGATCTGAAAGGAAGGTCAATGGATGTCGCGTGAGGACACTTGGACTCTTGCCCAGCCTGTGGAGGTGAGAGGATGTCTGGTTATGAAATGGTTAGTAAGGTATTACGTGCCTGTGGCTGGGGACATGGCATTTGGGACAGGTCCTGGGTTTAATATCCCTTTCCTCCCCTTCCTTCCTCATGCCGGTCCTTACCTACAAAATGGGTGTGATGGTTTTCATCTACCTTTTAAAGGGTTTTAGATCTGACGTGCTCAATGGCTGAGACTTTCGTAGGGGAGTTATTGCCAATTTCCCTGTAGACATTAAAAGTGTTCTTTGCTCTTGGTATAACTCAGCGTAGCTTGGTCTGAACACCTGTGCTCATGTCAAATGCCACCTAATTCCACCCGCGGTTTGGGTTTGGGCTCAGTGGAGCAGAGGACTGGTCTTCATTACCCCAGCCCTGTATAAGCAGCTGCTAAAGCTGGATACCTTTTGAGCAGTGAGAGGAAATTGTTTCTGCTTGCCTTTTATGTCTGCACTATCACCTGAGGAGCCCTCGCCGCAAGCTACCGGGGCTGTGCTCACATGGCTTAGGGTGGGAACTGAAACTAGCATGTCTCTCCTTAAACAAATACCAAAAATCACATCTAATGAATGCTGTTGAGAATGTGAAGTTTGTGGGTAAATCATAACATTATCCATCGGGTCGGCAGAGAAGGATAAACCTGCCACTTACAGATGTTCAAGGCAATAAAAAGGGCCTGTAAAGAAAAGCCCCTTGTTGCTGGGCAAAGCCACAAGCGCAGAATTGCTCCGTGCCTGGGGCCTCCCGCTTTCCCGGGAGGTAGGGAAGGGGTTAAGTCTGGAGCCAAGCGCTCAGCTTGCTCTGTATTATGTCCAGGTGGCATGACGTGTGAACAGACGAAAGATAAAAATCGCAGCGGATAAAATCACAGAGGAAATGGCTCTGTCTGAGCCCGGATCACGACGCCTTGCGCTGACCCCACAACCTGAGCTCCATCAGTCAAGTTGTCCTTCCCTTGACTTCTCACCCCATGCTCTGCTGCTGCTGCTACTCCATAAAAGAAGGAGGGTGGTGGGAGGAGGGGAGAGGCGGCTCAGCTCGATGACTAAGAGGGTCTGAGGACACGGGTCAAGTTCTTTCTGCTGGAGTCTGGAAGGGAAAGCTGAGTACTCTACCAGACCCTGCTATAAAACGATCTTCCCCATAAAAGGACCGAACAAGTAATCGGGAGGCGAGTGCAGTCCTCGTCTTGCCTCGGCTGGGGATGGGGCTGGTGGAGCAGAGCCAGGCTGCCCTGGCTGTTGGAGACCCTCACTGCTCAGCAGGGAGAGCAGTAGCAATGTTAGGGCCTGGGGCTTTGCTTTTGAAGCCTTAAGATCCGTGACTCGTCTGTCAGTCAGTCCCTTTCCACCACCCCGGCCACCTCGGCAGCTGTGTTAGCTCTGCAGCTTGGAGGTGAGGGGAGAAACCAAGCCATCTTGTGCAAGGATGCCTGGTCACCTTTGAGAGAGAAAGTCTGAGGGCTTTGATCAACTATGTGGGCATCTCTGGGGGGAATGAAACTCCTCAGTCTCCTTGTTCATCCAAGACAGGTGGCATCAGTGACAGAAATAAAGTGTGCCATGGTCCCAGAGCCAGGCAGCCACAGCTGTGGGGAGAGGCACGCTCCAAGCTGGATCATGCCTCGCTCTCAAAGGAGCCATGTTCGCTGCAAGGACTGGAGGATGCTGGAATTTGCTTCCTTTGTCTGATCCAAAAGAGCCTAGTTTTGGGGAAGGCCTTCTGGGCACGCTGCATAAGACATCTGTTTTACAGGGTGTTTAGGACGGGGCTCAGCTCAGGCTTCCCAGAACTGGGAAAGGTTGGGAAGAGGTTCCCAGCGGTAGCTGGCTGAGTTCCCTTGCTGTAATTATCTTTTGCAGCCCTGGGATTTGAGTGTGTTACCAATGACACTCTGCTAGGGCAATAAGAAGTGGAAGGGAGTTTTTAGGTGATTAGACTCTAAACTACTCCATGCCCTTTAGAAAAAAAGAAAAAAGTACTTTGTCCTCTCCTGTGCTATAAAGATGCAGGGGACCACAGCTCTGGTGACTCGTGGCTTTGTGTGTGTATGGAAACTTGTATTTTCAGGTCAGCTTTAACTAGTTCCCTGTGTATTTTAGTTTACCTTAACTCACCCTGGTTTAATTGGAACTTATGCACCAGAATAACCAAGCTGGTTTATAGCTGGCACCCCCTGAGCTGCAGGTGGGCTTTGTTTTTAGAGATGCATGCAGAAGTACAGGAGACTACCACTGTCTCTAACTTACTGGGACCAGAGCTACAGCAGCAATGTGCTTGGGCATCAGTAGGTGCAGGTGCTGAGGGGCGTTCAGTCAAGGGGGGAGTGTGATTTTGTTTGGGTTAGGCATCTGCTGAGTTAGTCACCTAGTCTGTGTGCATGAGGCCTGTGGGCACTGGAGGAGCTGTTGTTCTGATGTCAACATATGCCATGATAACCCATCCCAGGGCTGGGTGCACCTGTCATGATGCCTGGGGCTCATGGTGGAAGGTGAAGGCTTATAAAACCCTCTCTTTCTTGGAGCATTGCTCCCCTAAGGCTTGTGAGGGCTGCTGGCCATTGCCTGTTTTATCATTGCCCGCTTGGAAGGATGTACAGTGACAGGGTGAGCACCTCCAGACTGAGACATGACCTGGTAAAAGAAGGATGCATGTGTCCATTAAAAACTGATTTAGAGCTTAATGAGCATCATGCCTCTGCATCTCTTTGCTATAAGGAGGGTCAGCATATAGTTACTAAACCCTATCTGGGAGAAAAGGTGTGTCTTGGTTTGAAAGCAATCTATCGTGGCCTTTAATAGCATATGTGGCAAGAGCAAGCAGGCTCAGAAGACACAAGCAGTGATTGAGAAGACTGAGGACTTCGTCCTTGTCCTGGCTGAGAAGGGAAGGAGTAACCCAGGAGTAACACACTCTGGCAAGGATGTGGGGAAGGTCCTGAGAAATGGATATGAGTTTTTTGGGGGGCAAGATGCTTGTGAGCAAAGCCCCCTTACTGTGTGGAAGATCGGGCAGCTGCATTTTGGGTTCCTGGCAGGCTCTGTAGATCATCTCCTGCTCAGCGAGCAGACGGGAAAGCCCATCCGCACACATCTGTCCTCCCAGAGAGGCTGGAGAGCATCACCACTTCTCTTCCTCGGGGAAGGCAGCTCCGTGGCACGACCTCCCACCTGGGGAAACGAGATCAGCAAATGACTCCTAAGTAGCGTGTCCATCACTGTCAAATTGACCATGGATGTCAAGCGTGAATCGGCTGTCCCCGCAGCGCGGCCGGAGCCAGCCCCTTAGCTGGCTGAGTCAAGCTGTGCTGACTCCCCGTGATAGCATTTTAATGTGAGGGATGACAGAGGCCTCCAAGTTAATGTCTGCAGAGAGGTGACAGTTTTGAATGTCAGCCAAAGTGGAAGGCCTGCCTGGAATTTTGCGGAGAGTGAAGAGGATGGGCATGAAATTAGCACAGGCAACTGCATCTGCCAGCAGCCTCGTGGTGCTGTGCTCCTGAGAACCAGCCACCTGAGCGGACCTTCCTGCTTGGACCTCGGAGGGCCAACCATGTGTCTCCCAATGTGGCTCTTCCCAGGAGTGTCTCCAAGGACTGGAGGAGGGACTCGAGCCTGGAGCTTGCAGTGTCTCCCTTGGAAGGACCACCGGGATGTGGAAATGGCGATGTAAATGCTGCGCTGGCAGTAGGAGGTGGAGGTAAGATTGGGGCTGAGCTGGTGTCTGCCCGCTGTTATTAAGAATAATCAGCACGTGTATTTAGATGAGGCCTGGCTCTCAGGAGCTTGGCTGGCTGCCTGAACAGCCCCATGGAGTACCACAAGGAAGGCACTCCCGGTGATTAAAATCTGATGGCAGAGAGCATCCAAGCAATTCCTAAACAGCTTACTCACGAGAAGGAGCAAAAGACTCCTGATGCTCCTTGTGCAGATAATGAAATAGCCAGTACAAATCAGCCCAGCCCAAATGAGCGGGTATTCCTGTCCCCCTCCCTGACCTTGGGCCAGGCAGCTCGCTTTTTTGTGCCTCAGTTTCCCTCCCCTCCATGGGAGAAAAGGCTGGGTTTCTTTACGGAGAAAGGTTGGGGAAAATAAATGGCTCCAGGGTCACACAGGGCCTGAAGACTTGCAGGTGGGAGGCATTCCTGAAAGGAGACGAAAGCAATGACAAGATACTGAGCACAGCCAAGAGCTAGGCTGGATTTATTAAAGAAAAAATGAGGGAGACGTCTGTGGTCAGCTTGATAAATCGTCTCCCCCTCAAAGCTGTATTTCTGTGTTATTGTTCGCCTGAGATGGGATCTTGACAAACTCTCCCCGGGCTCAGGGGCTAATTGCTGAGTTCACAAAGTTGCAGAAGATCTTCTGCACTGTCATCTGAGCTGGGACTGGGCTGAACTGGTTTTAGATTGGCCACTGAGAAACCAGTAATGGGTCTCTTTGGTAATGCAATACAAGGTACTATAGTCCTTTTTAATCCAGTAGAGCCCAAACCCCTTCAAAGGATAATTCTATTCATAGGTAACCTTCAAAACAGAGAGAAGGGCATATTTCTGTTTGGGTTCTTTATGAGATATTGTCTTTAGTGTGCAAAAGGATTATCAGAAACCTGGTGTTGAGTGGCCAGGAAGATAAGGGAGCAAGTGCTCTGCCTCTCCTACCTGCAAAATACGTTTATGTCCCTGCTGCAAAAACACAGGGAGGGGAAAAAAGGACGGTTGATTTAATTTAAGTCTCTGTTCCAGCAAAGCCACAATTTAGGGACTGTTGTGTCCTTTTGTGGTCCTGTATGTGCACACTTTGACCCAAATATTTGGGAATTCACAGATTTCCCAAAGCCAAATTTGACAGGGAGCTGTTTAAATAAAAATCTGTCTTGCTATTTGCATGTAGATAAAGCAGTGTAAGGAGTGACAACAGCTATTGCCTGAATTGGGGTTGGCTTGTGAGGAAGAGGATTGTGGCTGTAGTTATGGGTAAATCCCTTCAGAAAAGGTCACCTGCATGTTGGGAAGTCCTGGAGACTCCAGGAGCCAGTAACCTCATCCCTGTGTTGCTAGGACAGTGCCACAATGGCTGAGGTGGTGTTAGCAGAAGTAGTGAATTGTGGGTGCTCTTCTTGCCAGAGATTTACCTTTAGCTGCTATGAACATGTGGAAGTGGAGATGAGGAAGGCTTTGGCCACCTCTTGTTTGAACATAGTCCCACTTTGCCATTGCACTGAAAGCTGCAGGGTAGCTGCAGGCTGGTTATGCAAAATCCCACCAGACCTCTTCATAGATATGTCAAATTTTGATTATATGTAAAAAAAACTCCCAAAACAAACAACACAAAAACCCTCCCAAACCCAAGAAACAAATCTCCCACCACACCCACAAACCAAAAAACACTTCTAAAAGAAAACAAAAAGCTGACTGTGGACCACCTAGTTCTCAGCACCCAAGAAGTTAAAGTTGGTGTTGGCTGTTTTTTTGGCCATGGAGAGTCAGGCTGATGTTAGCTGGAAACTGAAATAAAGTGGTATTTGTGCTGAAAAAAAGCCTGCTTAAAATAAGGGAAAGAAAATGTCTAAAGTGAATTTCAAATTTCTTATTTTAAGTTTAATGCTGTCTTTACATAACTGGGCCATTGACTAGAGAAATCCTGGGCTTTGTTTAGCTATTTTTCTTGGCAGCACTTTGACCTCTAGGTCTCTCCTGGTCTTGACCTTAGCTCTTTTCCAGTGGGACAGCCTTGGAGGAATGCTGCAATTTGCAGGCTCTTAATTCCAGTACATCAAATGCCAGTCATGCATATGCTGAAGTACTGACCCCGGTTGTCCCAGCCGGTGCTCGTCTGCACTGCTCTGTAGCTTCAGGTCTCTTTCTTCCATAGTGTTGAAGGACACCAGTAAGCTTGTCTCTCCCTGGGAGGATGTGGTATTGGACCTTCTCCTCTGGACCCAGTACCTAGGCAGCTCTTGCTGGTCTCGTCTCACTCTGTGGTGGCACGGGAGGCAACTTGCAGGGAGGCTCTAACTCTATTGAGGTCCACCAGGAGGGTGTCTCTTATCAGCTTGTGGTTTTGGTGGAGGAGAACTTTCCTGCTGTCCCTGTTGCTATGCGGAGTACCCATTTTCCTTCCCACCAGTTCATTTTGCACCCAATCTGGAGTCTGTTAGCTCCCAAAGTATGGATGGAGGGACTGTGGGAGAAGACCTACACAGATTAAACTCCCACTTCCTGCCATTCCTGCCTCCTCTGCTGAAAGCTGGGACCCAAGAACGTTCCTTCTCCTCAAAGTCGGGCTATGAGCTAATGTAGAGGAGAGATGTGTGCGGTCGTTTATCCTCCTCATCGACAGATGGGATCCGACAGCTTCTTCCCTTATGCAGTCACAGACTCCACAGCTTGCATCTTTTCCCCTTTTCTGCCAGGAATAACGTTAGGGGGGGCTTTAAAAAATGTTTCATTAATGTTTCTGGAAATGTTGTTTTGTGTGTGAATTGCAGGAACTATTTACAGCAACTTCTTAAATGAACCTTGCGAAATGGGAATAATTTCACTGTGTGCAAATTTCACAGCCTTTTACTGTTCTGATTTTTTTTTTTTTTTTTGACAGCTTCTACATTTTAAAGTTATGGCCCCAGGCCTAAGAAACCCAGTGTCTTTTTGGGCCAGGTGAATTATGAATCAGCCTTGAACTCCCTTCATAGCACTGAGTATTAATGTGTCCATATTGCAGAGGGTTAGTGACTTAACCAGTGGGTTGAGCAGAGAGCAAAGAGGGGGCTTGAGGTCTCTAAGTGTTTAAGGCAGGGCACTATATTCTTTCCCTGCTAGACAGATGGGAGACAGTGAGGCCCATGGACCTTGGAGAAATTAATGGGGCCCTCTGAAAAAACATCCTGCTTGGAAATGAAATGTTAGCTGCACAGCCGTGCGCTCTGTGTGGCTGCCTTTATTTTTATTGGCCCCTCATCCGTTAAAGTTGTCACCTCCTGCCGTCATCCCAACTTTCTCTGTTGGGAGAGGCTTTGGTGGTAGAGCTCATCCACCAAGTCTGGGAATACTTGCCAGTTGTGCTGCCTGCATCTCATTTTAATGGGGGTCGTTAGCCAATTATCAGCTTAACTGAAGATACTTGCTGAAAATTTAATGAAAACTGATTATGTGAGGTGTGCTTTTTCTTGGCTGGGAAGCTTCGGTTTACCGTAAGGTGGGAGGCAGCTGGCTCATGAGCAAAGAGGCTGCGGGGGCGAGCAGTTGGCTTGGATGTATGATTGAAATGGTAGGTAGCTGTCAACGGTGGTCAACAACCCCCAGTTTGCAGGACCTCTTGGTATGGCTGGTGTTTTCCATGGAGTTAAGGTGGGTCTAACAGAGCTGCAAGCTCTGATCTGGTTCTGACTAGTGCCCAACTTGGTGTCCCCGCATGAGATCTGGGGGTCCTATATCTGACCCCCTGGCAGCCAGCGGGGCTCTGGCTGATCGGGTCTGGGCCACATCTGTAGGGTTTATTGACTTGGGGAAGAGGGGCAGAGTCTCCTTTGTCCTGCAGCTTGCTGTCCTTGGATTTCTGATAGCCACATACATAGTGAGGAGTTTAGAACAGATCCTGCCATGTATTTTGCTTCAAGGCTTTTTAAAATAGTTTTAGTGCTTCTGAAAGATGATGCTTTGAAAGGAGTCCTGTGCAGACTCCTCTCTTTAGAGGCTCAAATACAAGCATGGCAAAGAAAAGTCTGTCTCTGTTTCCCCAGCAGAAGGAGGGCTGCTCCAGGCACAAAAATGCACGTGACCACCAGTTGTGTTGGTCTCTGTTCTAGCAGAAAACAAAATACTGTGCTGATAACTCTCTGTTTATTCTGCTTTTGTCCCCTAAAGAGACGCATGACAATATAGCAAATGTCTGGTACTGTTTTCTCTTGAGCCCTTCTTAAATATTTTGAGTTGGTCGGTTTTGTTGATCTTTCCTAACGTATATGAGTTACCTGCAGATCCAGGGTTTCTGGAGAAAGATGTTTTGGATAATATTGCAGCCCTTCTTGTCCCCAACATCCCGAGACTCCCTCCTACCTCCTAAACCAACCCTGCTGACTTCAAGTTTTCACTTGCCTTATTTATTGCTCTCTTCTTTCCAGCAGCCCCTCTGGTAAAGCCAAACCTTGGCTTGTTGAGCTTGGCTCCTTGGCAAGTCTGAATCTTACAAATTTGTCCAGGTTCAGAAGAAAACCAAACATTTTAGGGAATGCAGGCATTTCATTTGGATAATTGATAGATTTTTTTTTTTTTTAAATAGAAAATAGCATGGTTATTTTTGTTGATACTTAGTAATAAGTGATGAAATGCTTCTTTTTGAAATATAATTTTAATTGAATTTGAAGCAAAAGGCATTTCAAGATGAGGAAAACTGAACTGCTAGGCTCAGAAATATTGCAGCTAGACATTCTGAGTTTGCAGAATTAAAACATTTTGGTGCAAAGAGCCTTCAACGTGAAGGAGTCAGGAGTGGTTTGGGAAGTATTTTGATGTTACTGAATCTGCATTTCCTCCTGGATACATACATAGTACGTGTGTATGGTAGTGGAACGTTTTCTACCTGCTTCCACAGTAAAGGAGTAGGTAGCACAGTCCTTTGCTGTAGAATTTAAATGGACAAACTGGCAAGTTATTTCATCTCTGGATACTTTTGCCTGCCAGCAAAAGAGTAATTTTTCACTTGCCCAGCTCAGTCTTTGGCCAAGCCAAGAACTGAAGCTGGGTCTTCTGAGTCCTTGTCCCGTGACAAGATCCCTGTCTTTTCTCTTTGTTTGTGGTTTGTGATTAATCACCCAAGTCTCCTGATATTATTTCTGTTCTGCTCCCTGACTGTATGATTTGAAACTTTATAAACAGGCCATAGCAAATGCATGTGACATACAAAAATATGGGTATTCATCAAAGTAGCACAGCTGCTCCTGAAACAATGGTGCTAAGGAAGCCCATTCATACTAATTACAGCAGCACAAAGAATTGTGTCGCTAAATTTGCTGGCAGGTCCAAAAAATGTTTTGGCTTGACCTGAAACAGTCTCTTTTGGGGAAGAAGTTTTTGGCAAGTTGAAACATTTTAGTTTCACTCTAGAAGAAGCATTTTCTTTTGAAGTTAAGGATTTGCTTTAAGTAGAAATTAAGAGTTAGAAGACGGAAACATTTCTTTTTAAGCTGGAGGGTTTTTTTATTTTTAAGGAAAGAAAGTCTTTCTCTTACCACTAACAGTTGGATAAAAAGGAGTAAGTGTGTGACCTGTTTTAATAGGGTTAGGATGGTATTTTTGGCAACCTCTTCTTCCGAATCTGAACTCTTCCGCTGCTGAAGGATTGCCTGATCCTTCTGCAAGTGCCCAGGAAAAACACCCCACCTGGGTGTCTGAAGCTTGATGGCCGGGTGACCTGTTGCTGCTCTGCTTTGCTTCCAGCCTGAGGTGCTGAGCAGGTAACCCTGTTGTGAAGCCTGGAAACTCCCTACATGATGCTGCTTGCTGAGGGGAGAGAACGGGGGAAATTCCTCTCCTAAATGTTGCTGAGCCCCAAAAGTACAAGGTGTAATTACACTCTGCTTACTGATCTTTCCATGCACTGCTGTGATGGCACTCCGATCATACAATAATATTTTCCTTTCTGAAAATAGCATACTGATTTAGTAAAATCCTTTAATGTTTAGAAAGTCTGGAAATGCATAATTAAGGTATCCAGCCAGTTCCCCCTTTTGCCTTGTAATTATTGTTTGTTCGTTATCACCCCAAATGACTTCCACCACCCACTCAAGCTTAACTTTGCCCCACAAATCTGTCAAAATAGAGACACATATCAACATTGAAAATTGCTATTACGACAGAAGGAACAAACTTCCTCTTTCTCTCAGATGAATCAATTTTCAACATAATTTCACAATCGTGCAGTAGGTAGAATGATTTCCTGCTGCACAATCTCCGCTTGCCTTTCTCTTCAAAATCTTACCTGCTCAAACCTCCAAGTTCATCATTGTGTCTCAGGTACCTAAAACACCCCCAAAGAACTATCACAATTCATAACATTCACCATCATATCAGTAAAAACTGTTCCCAAAGCTGCTTGGGAGATGGGACAGTGAAAGGATAGCAGCCTCACTCCAGACACCTGAATTTAGGTGGAAAAACAGAATGTTTCCAGCCCACAGCAACTTTGCTGACTTCACCAGGAGCTGCTTTGTTTATGCAATATGGGGCTCACTGTAGTCCACGTGAGTTGATGGGAAAACTGCATTTCACGTTGTTTCAGTCCCTGCTTTTATTAAGCAGCCATTTGGATGGCATATGGAAATTAATGTTATATTTAGGTATGTTCCTGTATGTCCATGAAGACAGTTACAAAACTATTTTTAACTCTAATACTTGTACTAATCCTCCTAAAACTCACCAAGGGGCACTAACTCTTCTCCAGCAGCAGAGGAAAACTCAGTCTGGTCTTTAGGGGGATATTTCTGGATAGGAAGATATTTGCCAGAATAACCCCTTCAGTTCGCTCTGGTTCTGCTCTTATCTCAAGTTGCACTGCCCTTCTTGCCAGCATCCTGCTGATTCCTTTGGCTTGCGGTACCCACAACCTTGCCGTAGCAAGTCCCGGGACTTGGCAAAGGCCTTGAGCTGCTCGTGGCTCTGGCAAGCACCAGCAGATGTGTTGCAGATCTGTTCCAACATACATCTGTGTGGGGCTGTCACTGTATCTGCTGTGTCAAAATCTGGGACGCTGCTGCTTGTGCATGCCTTGCCGTGTTCCTCCAGGTGTTTGTTACCAGTTCCTGGGCTGCACGTACCTACCTGCCACACAAAGGTTGCATCAGCTAACCAGCAGCACCCTTTCTCTCTTTTTAAGAAGGACTTTCTTCCAAGCCTTTATGGCACCGAGAAGCCATAAAGACTGGGTTAACAGCTGACATTGCGGATGGGCCATCCAAGTTGCCAATGGTGATACAAAAGCACCGCTGAAAGCTCCAACATTGATGTCTCCAGTAGCTTTTGCAGAGAGGCCAGAGGCGGTGTGCCAAGATCTCCTGGGACGGCTCCTGTCTGGGGTATTACTGCAGATTCCTGTTCATGAAACCCTTGTTCTAACCCGCTTCAGTATTTTGCGTGCTGCAGGATGTCTCCAGAAGGATCTGTACCATGCTTCAGGCACGGCCTCCCCCGAGGGCTGGCATGTCACAATAATGTAATTTCTCAGCTTGATCCAGCTGGTGGGTGGGTAAGGAAGGAGCGCTCTGCTCCCCGTGCAGCTCCGTTCAGCAAGAGTCTTTCTGCTGGGATGCCAACCCTGCTCAGGCTCAGATAATCCAAGGGAAGGGCCTCTATTTTTGGCATTTTGTCTGGGTTTTTTTTTTTCATTTTATTTTTTTATTTCCTTGACATCTTCTGCCACCCCACACCGTGTCTAGGCCTCCCTTGGGAAGCAGCTCTACCTGTGATGGGATGCAGTATGCTGGTCGTATGCTGGACGCATGGACCTACATCCATCGTCCGTGGAGTCCTGGAGGGGAGCACGCCCCGTGGGTCATATGAATTTCTCCAGGACAAAGGAGCAAGACTGCCTCATCCCCTGGGTAGAGGGCACTTCCTTGGTGGCACGCACTCGGAGACATGCCTACGTTTTTCTGCGGCTGTGCTGTGGGCAGCTCTGTTGGCCAGCGTGCAATGATTATTACATTGCACTTCTGCACTGCAGTGTAGTGATGACTGCAATTTATCAGGCTATTCCCTGGTGGACTGGATTTGACCTGAATGCTACAGTGTCTCGGTGCTTCCAACTAGCTCCACTCACGTGGTGCCCACGCCGGCTTTCCTGGAAGACAGGCTGATCTGGCGGGAACTGCCTGACACATCGCCATCAATGCGTAATAACCTTTATTTAAAAAAAAAAAAAAAAAAAGAAAAAGAAAAAACAACCTTCTGCCCACGATCCCATGGTAACCCTAGCAATATGGGCATTAATGTCCAGAGAGCTTTCTCTGGGTTTAGATTATTTGTGGTTATCTGGATTTCAGATTGACACCATAAATATTCAAACTCGGAACCTAGCTGGATGCAGCCGCTGTTGACTTTTCTGTGACCTAGCTGGAAACTTTAAATCAGCTGTCAACTTGACTTTCAAGGGAGTGAAATGCTCCAAATCCACTAGATAGCATCTCCTTGGTGTTTTATTACCTCCTGAGAACCTCACTTTGGTAGGGACCCAACTCCAGCCTCCTCTCAGAAAGCAGAGCTTTGTTAGCCTTGCAAAGTCATTAAACCTGCCATGTGGGAATAGGGGTCTCCTACCTTGTGGCAACACACAGGGCTTATTATATAAAACGCACATGATTAATATACAAGCGAAATGAGTCCAGATGCAAGCCTAGCACTGGGTTATTAATAGGCTAACATAGATCTCTATCAATGGTGCTCTCTGTTTGCTAGATCGCACTGGATGCTGCATTTTGGGTGGTTTCTTGTTTAAAAGTGTTCCTTTGTCTTTTGAGATAGATACATAGGGCTTTTCTGCAGGTACTGAGTATGTTTTGCTCCCACTGCACAGTGTGCTGTCCTTCTGGTCAACAACCCAGGGCTGCTTTTTAAAGCGCTGAGGAAGTCAGCAGTGAAACACCGTGAGCAGCTGTGAGGACGGTTGGGGCCAGCGGTGCCACACCAGTGACCGCAGGTGGCTGCGCCGGCGCAAGGCGCTCTCTTGGCTGGTGACTGAGACCAGGGCAGCCCTGCAACACCAGATTCATCATAGCAAGTGGTGTTTTGAGGGCCACTGTCAGCTTAATGGATGTCGCAGCAGCCACAGTGTCAATAAAGGTTACGGCCTTTGCTGAAGAAAGAGACCCAAACACCATTTAAGTAATTGCGTGGTGGTGGTGGTGGGGAGCAGCAATGATGTATCTGTCTGCTTGATGCATGCATCCTCCTCTGAAGAGCTGGACAGTGCATCCAGAGATGATGCTCTGAAAAGTCAGAGAGGTAAAAAAGTTGGAGTCAGATGTTTTGCTGGAGTAGACCTGTTGATAAGGGGACCTGCAGCATGGCTGGAGTCAAGATCTCCAACTCTTTGTAGCTCCATGGGAGATACTGGAGGGCTCTTTTCCTCAGTCACCTTGGCCCATCTTTCCAAAGGTGTTGCTGGATTCAGTTGCCTGGCTTTGAGGCTGGTCTGGTTTTGCAGCAGTGTGGGACACTCAAATACTGACAATCACGTGGTGTGGTGTGGTCTCAGGTCCACACAAAGTGTCTGAAGCGGACCAACGTACGAGCTGGTTTTGAAAATGCAGAGGCTGGCAAGTCCGGGCTGACATCTTTTAGACTAATTGGTTTGACGGTCTAGTCCTCTAATGTAATGTTTTATTAGGTCCAACAGATTTCTGTTCCAGATTCCCTGGGGAGCCCTCCAAAGTAACTGTTCAATGAATAGCTTTTCCCTGCAGCTAAATGAGAGGCACTGGCAATAGAGAGATTTTGGCAAACCGGCCTGACAAAGACTTGGAAAGGCTCTGAGTCCAACCTTACAGATTATCTCACACCTCCTCCGCTCATCTGGCTGATACTGAAAGCAAATCACAGGCAAGTGGTTCGGTCTTCTAGTGGTCAGGGATGCCCACTCTAGGTCTTCATTTCAGCTCCACCTGTGTTGTGAAGGTGCTTCTTCCTGTGGTTTCTGTTCTTGATGCATTGAGGTCTGCAGAGGCCTGCAGAAGCCCTCAGAGATGTGTACTCTCCTGGAGAGCACATGCAGGGATTTGGAGGCCCTGGCATGGCAGGCAGGCAGTGGGCTCTTGTAGTGACGTCTTCCTCCAAGCCCACTCTTGGTTATGAAGATGTCTGGACTCTCTAATACAGATTCTCATGCCTTGTGCTTTTAATATCATGTATGAGTTGCTATCTGCCGACTAAGATTAATTGAATATGTAAAACAATAGGTGCTAAGAATTAATACAAGGCTTTGTAATACAAGATGACTTTTATTCTAGTTTGAATACTTCACACAGCAGCTATAAGTACATTAGTTTTATTGATCTATATTCATAGAATTATTTAAATGTACCCTCTGGTGCTGAGTGTCAGGGATTTTCCAATGCTTGCCACTATGCATTTTTCATTAGAGGCTGGTGAAGGCAGATCCAAACTTTGACTGCCCAGGCAAGATTAATTTCAGCTTGACAGCCACAGGCAAACACAAGCAGAGTGTGTTTTGAGAGCTGACCACTAACCGTGGTCTCACACCACGTACCCCCGAGCGGTTTCCCGGGCTCCCTGCTTCAGGCTCTCCTGCATCGTCAGTGTTCCGGCGCTGCCAGGATGTGCTGGCTACCAAACAACCTGGCTCTACCAAGGCTTTTTTTCTGCATTTTGTTTTAAAGAATGAAAATGGATCTGTTCCTATACATAGCTGAAACTCTTATATTAAAAACCTGTCTGTACTCTGCATACTAAACCTGGCCTGATCTTTCAAGGTCAGATGTTTGGCGGGTGCCAACTGTCTGTAGCTGGTACAACGTTTCTTCCATCCAAATGTGACTGGATTGTCTTTTATTTCATCATATTTTTTTCTGCTTTTGTCTAAAAATGCTTAATTCATTTTCTTGCCCTTCTCTATTGGGGGATTAAAAAAAAAAAAAAGAGAAAAAAATACCAGCAACTTCATTTCTAGTGAAAAGCTTTCTCAATTTTTTCTTTTAATGGTGTTTGATTGTAGTCACTGGCCAAAGGAGATTGAACTTTTTTAGTTCACAGGGAACTTAGGATGAAAAGAATTAAACTTTCCAGAGAAAATGAAATGTGATGGGTTTTAGTGTTTAGAAGTGAGGCAAGTGGCCAGGCAAGAAAGGCAGCTTTCCCACAGGTTTGTCTTGAGATTGGGTGAGGGGTGGGAGCTCTCATAAACCCTCTTTCCTGCACTGGGTTGCTTGTTAAAGTCATGGGAGTCTCTGGTGTCTGCTGAGAGGCTGAGCTCATACTGCAGCCTTTGCTCGAGGGAGGACACTAAGAAGGTGTCTCTCCTGTAGCTGACAGCCCAGTGAAACTAAAACTATCTGAGTTTTCTGTCGCTCCGCTAAATTGGGTTAAAATTAGCTGACAGGTTCCAAAGTGATTGGAACACACAAGCCTACAGTTTAATTGCATAAGCCGCTTTCCTTGGAACCAAGCTGAAAAGCATCAGTATGTTTTACAGCGCTTATTATAACAATCATTTTGCATCTAGTTCAATGTTCACGGTGCAGCCTGAACATGAACTACAGGATCGCTGGAGGGGTACATAGCTGATGGGCCTCTTTGGGAGGACATATGTGGATGTGTGCGTGCTGCAGCAGAAAAGCCTTTAGGATTTGGGAGCCCGTCCCTGCAGAGATGCTTTTGTCAATCTTGCTGATGTGGCTGCGCCTGTTGATACCTAAAGCCTCTTCTGAATCTGGCTTTGGTCTCTCTGTTGCATCCTTGAGTGTGGAAGAAGAAGCTATGAGGGGATGTTACTGCCTCCCTGCTGTGTTGTTGCAGGGGCCACCAATTCTCCATGGAAGGGTTATCTCTCCAGCTCTCGTTCTTTCAGCGTCAGGGTCTCCTCTGGACCTTACAGAAGGGAAGCGCTGCCTGGTTCCTTGGCTCCAGTTGAAGGTGGCTGTCACACTGTCCCTGAAGAATGCTGTGCCTCTGGGGCCAAGCAGGGTCATGGTTGCCCCTAGCCATGCAGTGCAGGCAGCCCTGGGGTACAGCTGCTCTCCCCCCCTGCAAGTATCATGCTCCAGAGTAGGCTCAGAGCCACACAGAGCTCTATACAGTGTAGGGAGATTGCATTCAGTGGCCCCCCCTCACTGCTCTGTGGGGACTCAGAGGAGGATCTAGGCTTTTATTTTTAAATTTATTTATTTTTTAATAAATGGAGGAAGGGGGCTGGAAATCGGCCCTGGCGTCACCTTCGCTCCGTCATTCAGCATCCTCCTCGCAGCAGGGCTTGAGCTGGACTGAACATTGCTCTCATCTACTTTGCTTCTCCTGGGCCATGGCTCCACTTGTGCCTTGTGTGGGGACAGCTGACCCCAGATGTTGTGTCCCAGGCACTCAGACCCTGCCTTGCGCTCGGAGAAGGCAGCTTTGGTGGCGGGTTCGTGAACTTTGCTATGTTTTATAGCCACTAGAGGGGGGTCAGAGACTGCTGGCTTGGGCTGCCTGCAGCCAGGCTGCCCGGGCTGGGGGGCAGCGCAGGGCAGCCCAGGTCGGGGGCTGCAGGCTGAGCCCCATGGTGTGCAGCTCGGCCTTTCCTTGCCCAGAGCATGTTTTCAGCATCTTTCCCAGCCTCGGTAAGAATTCCTTTGGGAAGTTCAGCGCTGCCAGCTGGGATGTGCTGCCATCTACTCTGCTTTCCACCTATGCGAATGTAGACAAATGGACAGGGAGCACTGGGTTAGCAGGGAGTTGAGTTGAGGGGTCCTCCTATCCTATGGTGGATTTATCAGCTCAGTTCCAGTAACGTTTTGTAACTTGGGAGCCAACTGGTGTCACCCAAAGACAGCCGTCTTGCTCGCACACAAGCCTGTAACCACCTGAGGCAGCTCTGTGCAGGACCTCATCAGGTCTTCTGGCTCTTGGGTGGAAACCCCCTTGCTTCATGCCGTGCTTTTTTGCAGATCCAAGCAGAGAGTGTGCCCTTTTGTTCATGCAAGGTGGCTGCAAAGTGACAGTGGGGGAAGGACTCTGTGGGTCCGGTCCAGGGCACGTGGCATCGGCTGTTGGCAAAGGGGAGGCACCGAGATTTGCCAAGGAACATCAGCCATTGGGATTGCTGGCGCTGGAGCAATTTCAGCTGGCCAGGTGCAAATCTGTTTGTCTCTGAAACCAGGCATTCGAGGTGCTGAATTTCCTTTGCTAGCAAAGCGCAGACCGGTATTTTGTGCCAAGATGAGGAGAGATTTTAAGAACACTTTTATAGCTCGGTGTTTTCCCTCTTGGACCCCTATATATGATTTTTGTAAAGGGAGAGAAAGTGCTGTGTTTTCCATTTCTAGGTACTGCTCTCCAAATTCTGAGCAATGTGAGCCGTAACACTTGGTAACTTCTCATGGACACCTTGGCAAGACTCAGTAAACTTCTGAAGAGGGAGAAAAAGATGAAGAGAGTCTACAATTGCCTTTATCTGAGCCTGGCACAGTATTGAGAGGGATTTTTTTCTTCCCAGGAGCGACACACCTCTGCTGCCGTTGCATGGTGGATGTTCCTGGTGATGCTGGAGCAGGATGCAAAAGCAGGTATTTGATGGCATCAAGCCAATCCTCTAAGGTCCCCCACTTGTTGCTGAGAGCACCCAGCCCCTAACACATCATGGGAATAGTCTGTTCTCTGTATCACTGGGAAGTGATGGGGACTGGTTGTGTTAATGGATGGGAAGGATTTGGCCTCCCTTGACACAGCTCTGGGATCATTTTAAGTGCAAGGCTGTGGATTATAAATTATACAGCATTTGTAATCAGGAAAACATCTGCTGGGTGCTCTTTCCAGTGGACAGGGCCAGCCGAAGGCTCCAGGACACGATGCGTAGGGGTTGCACCAATCGCCACCTGTCTTCTCCTATAATCGAGTTGATTTTTTATGATCTTGACATCAGCTTTCAAGGCGCATGATCTATGTGTTTATTTAGCTGTCTTTCCTGGCGTCCCTTAGTTTTGAACTCCTGTAAATCCTCCCACAGTTGGATTTCTGCACTTTTCAGAGATTACGTTTCCTGACAGTACATTTCTCCTTCCCCCTCACATCGGTGACAGCTCAGGCGAGGCTCCAGGGACCAAAGCATTCAAACCCAGCTTTGGAAAGCTGAGCTCTTGTCACAGAGCAGGTCTAACTTTCCAGGGGCCAAGCAACTGGTACTCGTGTAAGTGGGAGGGGGGCCCAAACATGTTGCTTTGTGGCTGAAGCCCCCCTTCAGGTCTGAAATCTGGTCCAGGGACTGCGTCATCCTCCAGGACTTGGTGGCTGGACCAGGAGCTGGTCCCTGTGAGGAGACCTGCTCAGGTCCTGTCTCCACATCAGGAAGGAGAGTGGAGTCGGCTCAGACAGAACAGCAATGTTTTGTTAAAAGTCCCAAATTCTGACTGCTGGGGAGTGAGATCTTTGCGGTTCTGTTTGTTCAGGTCCCAGTGGCCCGTGCTCACTGATGTTACCCCATGCAAGAGCTTCCTGGATATCCCAGCTCAAGTGATTCCCAGAAGGACACAGTTATAAATGCCCTTGGTTTTCAGAAAACCATGTCGTCTTTTGTCCTCTTCTTTTGGGGAAGTGCAGCTGGTGCTGAACTCCACCGGCTTCCAGAAGTGTACAGATGGACAAATACTCTCTTACTAGTAGGAAAGAGTACACAGCAGCCTTTGCTTTTTCTGCTTTTTCCTACCAGCAAAGCAGGAATTGTTGCAAAGAGCTACAGCCAAGAAACCTATCAACTCTACTGGGTGCTTTCTACAACCTTGGCCTCCAACTCCAGTGGGAAGACATGATGTAGGCTGATCTGGCTTTCCAGGTGGGGTTTGCAACCACTTCTCCTTTCTCAGCTGGTCCTAGCACCCTTCACCTACTCCTTGTTCATTTTTGCTCCCTCTGGCCTTTTTCTCATCCCCCTCACAGGGCTTTTCAGCCTGGCTCTCACCCCTCTTTCTGCCCGCCCAGGTCCCTCCTTTCCCTGCTCTGATATAGAGAAGGAGAGGAGACAGCCAGGATCCTAAGCCATCCTGGCTCTGCTCCACGTGGTTGCTTATGCCTCTTGATCCCTGCCTCTCTCCTCAAACTTCCCAGCCACCACTGACCCGTGAATTAATTTATTTGCAGTATTAGTCCCTCTAGGAGTTTCTTGCTTGACTGCATGCTGAAGCCATCCCCATCTCTTAGAGAGGATCCCTGACTCCAGCAGGTACCATGCCTGATATTTTTCCAAAGCCAATGTGAACTTGTCCCTGGTACAAGTTCATATTTTAGGCCGTCGCACTTGTGCTTAGCTCAACCCGATTCTGAGCACTCTGCTGCCTGTAACAGCACTCGGAGGTGTCCTGATAAAATGGGTGAAAAACATACATGTATGTCAGGGCATCATTTTCCAGCTCTCTTACCAGAGCCCAGTGGTACCCACTGTTACACTCAGCCTGCAGTGGGGACAGTGCTGCCTCCCTCTCAGTGGTGCAATTTTAAGAGTCGAGGAGGGACAAAGCTCCTGGCAAGCCCTTAGGGTTCCATGGGCTTGGGATAGAACCTTCTAGTTTTCACCAGCTAAGGATCTGTCTAGGAAGCTGAACGTGTAGGTAGGTGACAGCTCACCTGTATCCATACGACAGCCAGATACGTTAGCTGTCTGTCACTGCAGTGCTTAGTGGAGGATGCCTTTGCTGCACCCTCATGCTGCGACCTGGGGCAATGGCTGAGAAACCCCTAGACATCACAAGGGAGGCAGAGAACATAGCCTAGCTGATGTCTCAGTGCCCGCTTCTCCTCCTCAGCCTTCCCAATATGGTCCTCTCTACTGGGTCCTCTCAGCCAACCTCATCCAGTTCAGTAGAGGGGCCGAAAAGAATTGATGACTTACCATGGGATGATTTACCCCTCTGTTTAACGAGATGTAAAAGGATCTCTTTCACACTAGGCTGGAGGCTTGCCTTTATGGGCATCTCAAAGCCTTGGCCTTGAATGGAAACCCGTCTCCCGCTAGCAGAAGATTGGATACACCTCATCATCACTTGTGCATATTTTTGCCTGCCAGGCAATTGCAGGAAAACAGATGAAGAAAGATTGATCTGTAGGTCTTAATTTTATGGGCTTGTGTGGAATCCACCTCCCATCAATTTACCAACGATGGTTAGAAGAGCCAATGTCCTTATCATTCCCCTCATCGTGGCTGAGAATAATCTGCCAAATGAGCTATCCCTTTATAAGGGTGTTATCATGTAGAAGAGCGAAGCGGATTTGCACCTCTGATGGCTCTGTGGTTATTTATATTGCATTAGTGCCTAGCTGAAGCCTGGGTCTTGTTGTGTTGCTCCTCAGGACAGAAGAGCAGCAAAACTGCTCCAGGTGGGGCAGGAAATGGAAATGTCCTGGGAGCAAACAGGTTTCATGGTGGGGCAGCTGTGAGGTTAGAGCACAGGGGTCTTTGCCTCTGGGTAGCTGCCAGCCCTTCCATACCAGGCTGCTTCACCACAGTCATATGTAGTTGGAGTTGCCTTTGCCCTTATGGGGGTGGTTGAACAATGCAAAGGCTGTTCTTGTGATCTGCCTGCTTTGTGTGTGTTAACGCCTTTTAAAAATGAGTCAGATGGAGCTCGATCCCACAGTGAATTCCCCGTTGTCAGTCCCCGGGTTGCAGAGCGCTTTGGTGACCTGGGTGCTTGGTTCAGGGCTGGTCAGCCTTGCCTGGTCCAGCTCTAATGGTCAGCCTTCGCCTTCCCATCCCACAGACTGGGACCTACCCCTACCACCAGGAGCTGGTGACACGGCTTCCTGGTGGTCTCACAGCCAGATTTTGCCCTGAAGGTCTCATGTTTGGAGCCAGTGCCCGTATTAGAAATACAATAATACAATCCCTCTCTTCACAATTTTTTTTTTTTAAAGTATCACAGAAAACTAAGGCACAGACAAATGCAGCCCTTTGCCCAAGGTCACTTACCAGCTGCAGAGGCTGGAGTAAGAGAGCCCTGATTTCCTGGCTTTGTGTCATGAGTGTGAACGGCTCCTTGCTCTGATGACAGCAAGGGCTTTACAGTAAGGGGGGAGAAAAGAAAAAAAAAAAAAAAGCGCCATATTTCAACGAGCTTCTTGCTCTGTCCCCAAGTGCATCCCCCAGGGTGAGAGTGAAGTCAAGAGGCTGCTGTGAAAGGGTTATAGCCGACCTCTGATCACAACCGATTAATGACAGCCCCAGGGAGCGAGAGCCCTTGAGCTGGCAGGAAGGAGGTGAGTCCGGAAAAGCAGCGAAGTTTTAAATGCGGCAGCCATAGAGCAACAGCAGGGGAAACAGCCGTGCTCGGACCCACGGCAGCAGGGCAGAAATGGAGGGGATTTCTCCATCCATCCCCAGCAGTTTGGATCCAACCCTTTAACCATCAAAGTCCGCTCTGATCGGACTTGTTGCTCTGAATCGGCTGGTGATGGTTTGGGGCTTTTAAAATTTGTTTTGTTCAAATTAAGCAGAAAAAAATTGCTGTGAGAGTGGGATAGTATTTAACTCCAAGCAGATGATAACAACAGCATGTGGCTGCTTCCCGGGAGGGTGAGGAGCACTGTTGTCAAACCAGGGAAACTGAGGCAGATCGTCAGGATGGAGTGAGCAGGGCCAAGACCAGGAGGAGCCCCCTGCTTCTCCCCGCGCTGCCGTGCATCCAGCTTTGTGCTGGACTCAGCAGAAATTCTTCCCTTAACGTAATTAAAGGATGAGCAGAGACGGCTGCGAGAGGAGGCGGCTGTTTACGAGAGCGGAGGAGGGCATGCCGGGAAGATGCTCCATTCCCCGGCTCGAACCACGGCACGGGAGCACGACCCCCGGGCAAGGATGTGCGCGGCGCTCGGATGCTCTCCAGCTCCGGGGAGAAGGGCTGAAAGCAAATTGGCTGTTAATGCAGACAGCGGCCAGCTTGACTCAACACTCCCGGGCTGTAAGCGGGCTGCGGGATGGATGAGGAAACCCGTGCTCCTTCTCTAACAGGTCCGAGCCCGCTTGTTAGACCTGGTCAATAGTTTGCTGTCAAAAGCAATTCTCTGTCAAAAAGGCATTGTTTTTTTCCTTTTCTGCCAGAGCAGAATTTTTCTCGGAACATGTCAATTTTCAGCCAAATTTTTTGCTTTTGGTGCTTTCTTTTTTTTTTTTTTTCCTTCTTGCTTGCTTAAAAAAAATAGCAGCACTGAAAACAACGTGGTTGTCAGCTACTGAAGTCTGAATCTGAGGGCTCAAGCCAACAAGGTCTCCAAGTCTATTTTTTATTTTATGTCAAAAAAAAAAAAAAAAGTGGAATGGAAGAAGGTTTTTAAGAACTGGTTGTCATGGGGGAATAACTTGTGTTAAAGGACGTCAGAAAAATTTCTGGAGGCTTGGTGTTCGTAAATCTCTGCTGGTCTGTAGTTGTGAGTCTGGGAGTGGTTCAGAAGGAGCAGAGTGCTTGGGGGCAGGGACGGTGGTAGCTCTGGTGACATCCAGAGGTCCCTGCTGGTGTGTCCCGTTCCCTGTGCGGGTTTATACTTGGGTTACAAGGTCTGCTGTGTCTTCCTTCCTGGTCCAGCTCAATTGGCAATGTTTGCATTCAACATTAAACACAATAGCTCCTCAATGTAATGGAAGATGGGCTGTCTAGAGAAACACTGCCTGCTTAGGAAAGCATTGGGTAGGTCTGTGCTCTGTCCCACAGGGCTTGGAGTGGCCAGCATGGCTGGTGCAGGTGAGGGGACACAGCTACTGTCTCACCTTGGAGGAAGCACAGGCACAATCTCTTTATCCTGCCCCGGTCCTCTGGGTGCCTGCCTCGTTCTGTGTGAACATCCATGGTGTCTCTGGCAGCACCAGAGCTTCAAGTGTTGACACCCTTGCTGCGAGTCACGCGTGGATGTAGCTAAGACCCACGCAAGGAGGACCACACCAGGACCCAGACTCTAGAGGGTGCCTTGTGCTGTGAGGATGCATGGGGGCAGGGGAGAGCTGGTGGGGACCAGCTGGAGAGGCCCTGTAGCCCCAGGTCCCATATGTGTTGGCTTGGCAGGGCTTTTGGGTGTTGCCAGAGTTAATGCAGGGAGCGTGTGTGCCTCTCTCGTGTGTGTTTATGCATGCAAAGAAGTGCCTGCTGGGGGAAGGAGTGGAAGGCTTGTGATTTATCATTGTTCTGTAATGGGTGCCTTGCTTCTAGTGAAAGAGGTCAACCTCCCTGAGAGATACCAAACCCCCTCCTTATTAACGTCCTGTTACAGCTAATGGCTTGGGGTAGGGCAAGCAGGTCTTACAAGGAAGGCATTAAAGAGCAGTGCTACTTGGACGGGAAGCCAAAGAATTTACAGCAATATTTACACAGAGGCTCTCCCCAGAGATAAGGAGGTACACGGTCGGCTCAGCAGATAAGCAGAGCTGTGGGACGAGGCGGAGCGGGCACTGTTGGTTGTGCATCCTGAAGTTCGACAGGATCAAAAGCCAGAGCAGCGTGGTGTCGAGGAGGGGGACGTGATCGGGACCACACGTACCAGCTGGGACCCAGCATCTGGGAGGGAGAGACCTTGAGTTAGTTCAGTGTCTTGCAGTGAGAAATGGGGCCAGCAGCACTACCTCACACTCCTAGACCTGAGCCCTAAACCTGGGTTGGAAGGTATGGATTAACACAAGTTAATGAATGCTAATTGCTTGTCCTAGTGAAGATGTGGAGATCTGTCCTAGGTAAATGTCCCTGGCAACCACCATCTGCCCTGTCCACCATATGCTTTATGATCTGCAGGTTGACAGTTGTTTCTCCAGCGGGTCCCGCTAGTGCCTCTCTGCTCCATCTTTAAGAGCCCTGCCTTGACCCTACCTGGATGTGTCCCCAGGGAGCCCCACGGACCCATCTCACAGGCAAAAGGAAAAAGGCAAACCTCCTCATTTTGTTTGAGGTGAAATATAATTCCTTAACAAACGTGTCCCAGAATATAGGTTGTAAGGTCCCACCTCCGTAATACTTTTGCTCCAGGCACTTTTTCACACACCTTCCCCATTTTCTCTGACAGACCCGTGGTGCATCTGCACTCAATTGTCCCTCTCCTGTGCAGGCTGAAGATCCCCCAGACCATTCTCTGCCTCCTCCATCCGCTTCCTGCCAAATAAACCAAAATCTCACACCTACCTGCCTCATCCAGCAAAATCTCCCGATCCAAAACTTGCTGAAGACAAAAGGAGTTGCCTTTGTTTTTTCTCATTGGCAGCATCGGGCTTTGGGTCTAGCTGTGTCTGTGGCAGTGAAACCAAATAACCCCCTGTGCAGCAATCCATAATGAGACAACCCCATCTCCTCCATGCCCCCTTCCTGCCTCAACCAGAAGCCTCCCTGTGCCTGCCATCTCGGTCCTGGCTTCTTTTTATGTGCTCAAATCACCCACGGCCACCACCTCATCCTGTGCTAGACCACATCTCCACTTCACCGACCTCCCCAGCCCCTAATAGCACTCGGCCACCGATCTCCGAGCACTCCATCCATCATTTGACTAGCACATTATTTATTTACCATGGGGGAGAGAAGGGAGTTGGGTTGTCTGGAGAACGTATTAAATTTTCATTTGTTCTCATTGATTCCTGAAAGGAAATTGCTGAGTTATGCCATCAGGGTGGACTAGTTATGATATGGAGAGTATCTCCTAGAGGGGGGCACTGGATGGGAAATAGGGACAGAGTTAAGGTTATTTTGAATTTTAAATTAAAATTACAGTGACCATTTAGCTAAGCAACCTCATGAAATGTATCTGAGCATGTTTTCTCTTCTTCCTTTAGTCTCTGCTGTAGCTGCTTGCCCAGTCTCTTGCTGGTTTATCTTGCCATATGGGACATGCGTGGTATTGCTTCCTCCTGGCTGTTGGGCGAGTAGCTCTCGCTCACGGGTTTCTCCACTGCCTCCGTGTGCGTAGGAGCAGCTGCTGGCTGGGGCTTGTCCCCCGTCTGCAGGAGCTGCTCAGCCTCTTCCAGCTCATCCCGTTCAGTTTGGAGACAGTTGCCTTAAGTATTTCATCTCCAGACGCGTCTGGGTTCTCTCCCCCTGAATTTCAGCTGTGATAGTTAGCACATTATTTATGGCATTTTTTCCTATTTTTTTTAGTATGTACTAATATTATAAGTTGCACAAAAATACTGACTTTTTTGGATAGGACTCCTTATCATCTAAAAGCTGCTCATTTTCCTCCCCTTCCAGAACTGGCATTCCATCCAACAAAGATGATTATGATTCAGGTTATCCATGCTTTGAGGCCACCAAAGATTGACTTGGGAGTCTCAGCTGAGGACTGGCTCACATAGCTTGGTTAGGAAACTGGTCTAAGATGAAGTAAAGCTAGAAATGTTGTTTAATCCCCATCAGACACAAGGGTTGACCTAACCTGCTTTCAGAGCACGTCTTGGTGGAAATGGTGCAACCTTCTCATGTGAACAAGATGGTGAAGCAATTGTCCTTGAGGAAAGGTCTTGGGGCTGGGATTATTGAGGAGACACAACTTTCTAGGTTAAAATGGAAACTTGTGACTCATGATACCTGAGGACTGTAGGCTGGGGAAAGTCCCCACATCTCTGAAGAGGTCACCTCCAACTCTGGCCCTCCTGACCCTGCTCTCTGCCTCCTGACAGAGTGAGCCCTGAATTCAGGGAAACACAGCGTAGAAGTGGGGTGTTTTTTACTGGGGTTTTATTTTTGCAGTCTGGAGGATAATCAGGGGTCCTTGGGTTTCTATGGGAGTTGAAAGAAAGGACAGAGCAAACTGGCACTGTTCCCAGGCCAAAATGTTTTCACTAATTGCATGCAACCTTCCTTACAAGACAGAGAGACTGCAAATACCACCGGCAGTTTAATTACCACTGCTGGTTCACATTGATCTTATTTATGCTGCTCCCAGTGCTGCCTGGGTGCAGAGTGTGTGTGTGTGTGTGCAAGGGAGGAGCGGGTTGTGTAGGGAATCATGAGTCGCTGGAGGGGGAGGAACTAAGGAGCACGTCTGTGTTTATTTAGGGGCGTGGGGTCTTTCCAGAGAGCCCCAGCATACCAGACAGCCGTGCCCCCCGATGCCCATCAGTGGCGTGGGTGGGAAAAGGGACCGTGTGAAGGTGAACACGGGTACAGGGGACACGCGTCAGGGTGAGACTGGTTGGATTCCCGGGCCCGTTTCCCAGAACCTGCTTGGCTTAGCCACCGCTCTGGCTTAACTCTGAGCCCCGGCGGCGGATTGCTTCCCCTTTGCTAACCTTCCCCTCCTCGAACGCGATGCGTTTCCTCCCCATCCCGAAGGGGGGGAGAAAGCGGCACGGGAGGAATCCGACATGAGCAGGCTGATGGCTGCCGTCCCAGTGCAGGCTCAGCAAATGGGGCTCGTGATGGATGAATGTGCAGGGCAAGAAGTAATAAAATGGGCCCCAGTCATGTAATCTTCCATTAAAATGAAATGCATACCAGAAATGAGGCATTTCTGCAGCTTGTACCATCTCCCACGGAAGATCATGAATAAAAGAGGCAAGTGTACTGTTGACAGATGCCGGCATGCATAAAGGACAGTTCCTATAAAGGCAAAGCCCCGGCTAACAGATGGACTAAAGATGTGAGATGCAGGAAGATTTACCAGTCTAAATAATTCAAGGGAATGTCGTATGGGGAGGCAGTGCTGGAGAGGGGAGCCGGCAGAAGGTACAGATGGAAAGGCAGGCCAGGCCTTTCCCACAAACCCATTAAGAACGTCGCTTGTCTGAGTGACAGTATGTCGCACAAGGCACCGGCAGAGATGGGTGGATTTGCCTCTAGCACTCCTTCTGCAAGGTCAGGAGAAGTGGTAATCGCAAAGGTTGCAACTTTTCGAGGGCACGCTTTGCCTCCCGCAAGGCTGCTTTCTCCAGCCTTCTTCCTCTTTCCCCTCTTCCTCACTGTCCCTTTGCCTGCTGCTGTGGAAAACAGGGGCCCAGAGGTCATGCTGAAGCCACGGGTGGAGGTGGCAAAGGCATTCAGCGCTCCCATTGCTCTTGTCAGTCCTGCTCAGGTCCCTGGTGGTCCTTTGGACTTCGAAGGTGCCTGGGGAGTAGTGCTGGGTGACCTGGCTGTCAGCAGGGCCAAATGCGAGGGGAGGCTCGGCATAACCCTGAAAGGTGTGTGCATTTGTGCAGGCAGAGGGACACCGGGTGCTGTGTGGGAGGGAAAGGGCTGCAGCGAGAGGAGCAGCTGGCGTGGCAAGCAGAAGGGATGCTGGAGTTGTGTTTGCGAGGATATCAGCACCCCAAAGACGTGGCTGGGAGCTGCAGAGCGAGACACAACCCATTCAGACCTTAATGCCTGAACACAGTCCCTCTTGAACCAAACTGCTGGTGTGCATGGGGCAGCTTGGAGCTGTGGGAATGCTGCATATCCAGGTCTTACAGTGGGGAAGTGCGAGTGTGGGTCTCCCCGGTGCGACCCTACCTGCCTGTGAGTGCAGAAATTTAAGGGGTTGCTGTTTCACAGTGGGAAAGGGGGCTGCCTTGGCTGTCCCCTCTTGGGGGCTTGGGTCCTCCACGCAGGCATCAGTCTGTGGCCTCAAACACTGGTGGGGCACTTGGTGGCCCAGCAGAGCTTGGTGAGGGGATGTGGCTGCTGTGTGCAAATAGAGATGTTACCCTACCCTGATACCAGGGTGATGGGAGCTGGAAAAATCATATTAATCTCCCTGGCCATCAAGATGAAGGCTGAGAAGGGCTGGCTGAGGGTCTTGGCAGTGCAGGATGCAGAGGATGAGCTGCTGTAGGAAGTGGCACAGGGGACAGGGCATCGCAGCAGCTGAGCAGAAGGCTGCTCATCATCTCTGGGGGGTGCTCAGGCCCCCTCTTCCCCTGTCCTCAGGGGAGCTTGGGGTTGGCTTGGTGAATGTGAGGCATTTTGGGAGAAGAGGGAAGATAAAGGGCAAGATGCAGAGGGTTAGATAGAAGTCAGCGGCAGCTGCTTGGCAGAGATTGTGCGCGCTCTCCGCTCGGAGAGGACGCCTTCCCTGGGCTCGTCAGCCGTCTGCAGCACGGCGATTAATCATTGGTGTCAGAATCCCTAATCCTATTCAATGGAAAACAAACAGCGCGGCATCCAGCCCTGTGCTGAGCCCAGGCAATTAGCATGTTTACATGGACTGGGGAAGCTCAACAAAGAGTGGCCAACGGGGGCCACGGGAAATGAACCCTTGTCAGCCCCTGATGTTCGAAGTGCCCTGGGATCCCTGGGCTCTGACCCAGGCCCAGGCTTGAAATGTGGCTTGAAGCAGTTGAACGCAGCTACTTGCTACCAAAAAAATGATTTTTCTTGATTAGGGCTCAAGGGTGTGCAAGTGTGGGCAGCCGCTGGAGTGAGGGGCTGTGTCTGATAGGGATGGTCAGCTGGCAAAACAGGGGTCTGGAGGGGATAATGTGTTTACTCATGGTTTGGCTTTGTCTCAGTAGCAAAAGTAGCAGCCGAAGCCTTTGTAATTCCAGCAAACTCAACCCTCCCGCCAGTCCCTTGTCCCCGTTCCTCCTGCCCCTCTCTGGCCTGTGCCGCTGGAGCTACATCTCTATGGCTGAAATTAGTTTGATGTCTTGTGCTTTGGGGGGGTGCTGAACTCTGCTGGCCTCAGCCCATTGAAGAGCAGGGCTGGGGACGTGTAGGACCAGTGTCCCTACTGTGCAAGGGCTGTCCTTGGAGGGCTCAGGCCCCTCGTACAGACTTCAAGGAGGTTTGAGAGGTGGGCTACAAGGAGAGATACAGGACTAAACAGATACACATATGTCCCCGATGTGAGTCCCCAGTGGCTTGCAGCAGCTACCTTAGATGAAACTGTCTCCCAAAACCAAGAGCAACCTAATGCTTCTTCAAAGGCGATGGTGATGATCTGCTAAGGAAAAGGCCCTCTGAGTGTGGCTGTGTTTTCTGCTCGTAACACACGTACCAGCTCTACACCAGCCAGCCCAGTGCCTTCAGCAGGACTTCAAACTGCCCACGTCCTCTGGCAATCCTATTTTTAGCATTGCACAGTGCACAATTTCTTTGGGACCACCTGCACCCACTCTATCTCCCATTGCAGGATCACTCCAGGGGCTGGGTGAGCTGCATTTGGCGTGAAGTCTGCCCACTATAGGAGAAGATCAGGTTCGAGAACATCAAAGAAACCTGAAGGTATGTAAGTCCATGGGACCTGAGGAAATCCATCCACAGGTCCTGAGGGAGCTGGCAGAGGAAGTTGCTAAACTGCTTTCCGTTGTATTTGAGAACTTGTGGCAGTCTGGTGAAGTTCCCACTGATTGGAAAAGGGGTAACATAATCCCCGTTTTCAAAAAGGGAAAAAAGGGAGACCCAGGGAACTACAGGCCAGTCAGTCTCACTTCTATGCCCAGCAACATCATGGAGCAGATCCTCCTGGAATCTCTGCACATGGAAAGTAAGGAGGTGATTGGTGACAGCGAACATGGCTTCACCAAGGGCAAGTCATGCCTGACAAATCTGGTGGCCTTCTACGATGGTGCTACAGTGTTGGTGGAAAAGGGCAGAGCAACAGACATCATTACTTGGATTTATGCAAAGTATTTGACACTGTCCCACATGACATCCTGGTCTCTAAGTTGGAAAGGCATGGATTTGATGGATGGACTACTTGGTGGATAAGGAACTGACTAGATATCTGCATTCAAAGGGTTGCAGTCAACAGTTCGATGTCCAAGTAGCAAACAGTGACGAGTGGCGTTCCTCAAGGGTCAGTACTGGGACTGGTGCTGTTTAACATCTTTGTTGGCGACATGGACAGTAGGATTGAGTGCACCCTCAGCAAATTTGATGATGACACCAAGCTGTGTGGTGTGGTCAACGCACTGGAGGGAAGGGATGCCAGAGGGACTTGGAGAGGCCTGAGAGGTGGGCCTGTGCAAACCTCATGAAGTTCAACCAGGCCAAGTGCAAGGTCCTACACCTGGGTCACGGCAATCCCAAGCACATTCGGCAGGTGTTGAGGTAAGCCATAGTGCAGAGAGAAGTGCAAGAGGGGATTATTTACACAAACACAATTTCAAACAGGTAGCAAACAGCAAAGCAAGGGGAGCAAGACATAAGTTACATTTCTGTAGGACTTACCAGATGCTGGGTGATGGTTTAGGTATGCTGGCAATGGGAAAAACAGAGTTTATGTTGAAGCTTCAAGTGACCTGTGGAGCTTCGGGGCTTGGGAGGGTGGGAGTGAGACAGCCCTCACAAGTACTTGATCCCTCTTGAAATGAAGGGGCTTTCCTGGGTATGCAGCTTTCCTGCTGCCCTCCCAGAAATACGTCTGATTTTGGGGGGTGGAAAAAGAGGATTGATTCAAATAAAAATGTATTTGTATGAGAAAAATTATTTCCTTCCATGAGAAAACACATAGTTTGAGGCAAATTTATGGCTTTGGCCTGGTCATTAATATCTGGTTGTCAAAAAGTATTGGTTTGAACAAAAATATGTTGTAATAAAAATGCATTGTTTTGAAGAAATTTATTGTCCCCATGAAAACCTATTCAATTCAGAAAGATATGTTGATTTCAATGAAAATCTATTTGTTTTAAGAGACAGAGAGAGAGAGAAGTTGTACTCTGCTGAGAACCAGGGGCTTCTCTCCATACAGTTCACTCTGCAATCCTGCAGTAATTAGGATGGGGAAACCCAGAAAATCAACAAGCAGACAGAGAAGGAAGCCTGTAGGTCCTGCCTGACCAGGGCTCTTGCCTGTGCTCAATGGTCATCCTCCCAGTTGGAGAAATGTGCCTCAGCACCCCCAGGGTAACAAAGGTGATGTGGTTGTTTCTGTTCCTTATGGATTGGATGGCTTCTCCCACAAATGGCTCTTCTCACCCTGCAAACCTTAACCTCGTTCACCAAGTGCACATCCCAAGAGGTGGGTGCTCATGTGAACCCACCTCCAGCTGCTACATAGAAGTGCAAATCTTGCAGATGACCTGAGGAGCATGCAAGACACTCATCTCCCTCTTCATGTCTCAAGCCAGGCCAAACGTGAGCAGTGAGTATGTGTGTTGATGAGTACCTGAAGGTGAGATAGATGTGTCCATAGTGCTACTCATAATATTTCTGCTTTGGTGTGGCAGCACAAGGAAAGGGCCCCTTTTAGCTAAGGGGAGCTGCATGGCTTTGCGGTTCTGCCGGCCCTGCTCTGGCATTGGCCTGAGATGGGGCTGAGGTTTGCTATCTTGCCTAAGCCTCTTTCCCCACCAGTGGGGACTGGATGAAATTCACTCTGAGCTTCAAAGCTGTAATGCCGCCTGAGCCGGGATTATGAGAGGAGCCACCGTGGTATCACCTGAAATCCACCTCCCGGTGCCTCCTGTTTAAAACAATCAGCACATGTTTGCAGTGAGCTTTTTCTTTCATTATGCTCCAGCTCTGCTATTTAATCAGCTTCTTCCTTCCTCTGTTTGTACAAGGTATCGCTAGCCCATATTAAAGGGGGGGAAGGGAAGGTTCAAGATAAAAAAAAATAAAATAAAAAAATATCGCCTACCCAAGAAATGTCACTGCCGCAGTGTTATCCCCTCCCTGCCAACACACGCTCGGGTTCTGGTGTCAATGGAAAGGTTGCCTCTGATTAATATTAATAAAGAATTAGAGCTGTGTTTGTCATGATCACCTCGTTTGGTATTGCTCTGTGTGGCAGGGGAAAGCAGAGGAAGGAAGGGAAGAGGTCTGCATGACATTCATTAATCATTTCATCAGGAAGGAGTTCAAAGCAAAGCCCTGCCTTAACAAGGGCTGCAGACAGGGATGAGGCCATGTTTATTCAGATGTTCCTCCTTGTGTCTCTGACCTCCCGCCTGGTCATCAGGGGTGGGCCTCCAAAACTAAGATGCTTTTCTAGGATCCAGGGCATTCTATCCCCAAACATGGGCCGCTTTGGTCTTGGCTAGGTCAAGGTGATGTTGTATGAAAGTCTGACATAAGTCCACCATCGATATTTATGTATTAGTTAAAAAATTACTCTGAATTATCAAATAGCATCTTTGGTTGCCCTTCAAGTTAAGAAGTTCAAGAAACAGTGATGAGACCACCCTTTGAGAAGCTGTGTTTCTCTCGGGCAGTAACCTTCTTCTGCATGCTGGGATGAAGACCTCCTCAGGTCAGGGACTTCTGCTTGGTCTACAGGTGGGGAGTAGCCAGGAGCTGGGATACATCTGTGAGGCATGGTGATCACTGGGAACACTTGGAGTAAGGGCTAGGAAGGCTTGTCCTTCTGTGGGACGCTTCCAAATGATGGTTCCACCTACTAGAAAATAGGTGCCTAAGTTGGAGGAACCCAGATACTACATTGACTAGAAGACTCTACAGATAAGCATATACTTAAACAACTATTAGATGGCTCAGATTCAGTGGCCTGAATCCCATCTGCAGCATCTTTACAGAGCTTCTTTTGTAGTAGACCAGACCTGCCTTTGGCACACGGTGTGGTCGAGAACTCGAGGATGAGTGTTGCAGGAGTTCAAGTTATGCATTTATGCAGATTGGCATATTAAGAGCGAGCAGCTCTGGCTGAGGGTAGCCCTTTGCTTTGGTATCACAATACCCAAGTCAGTCTTGGCTGATGTTAGCATAAGGGCCTAATGTGGGCAATTTATCTAGACTTTTAGTGGTATCTTGTTTCTTAAACATGTGGAGATTTCTGTAAATCTTGGCTTAGTGTAACACATCTGTGTGTGGCCAGAACTGGTCTCTGCTTTGTTCCATTCTGTATTTTCTGGATCCAAGACCAGAAAGCAATGCACATACGCATATAGCAAAAGCTCTCTGTATTAAGAATTTACTGCTTAACCTTCTTCTTACTCCCTTTTCCCTCTCCTTTCTTTTTTTGGTGGATGCTATTTATTATTCAAATGTGGGGAGAATCAAGCCAAGTGGTGCATTGCTCTCATTAATTATTCTCTGGGATTAAGGAATCAGTTAAAACCATATCACCCTTAATCCTGTTTTATTAATTTTATATTCTTGGCAAAAAAAGAAGAAAAACAACAACCCCCCAACCCTCTTTACAAAGGGATCATGCAGCTTTCTGCTGGGACCCTGAGAACAGGAGGTCTCTGGTGTTCCATGGATGCTCGTCTTTTTAATTTGATAAAATAAATTAGCACAGGATTAGAGCCTTCCTGCACAGCATAGCTCAACTCTCGTTACCACCTTATGGGAGGCATTAAGCATCTTTTTGGTTGCACGGAGGTGAAATGCGAGTGCGCCTGCCCCTTTGATGCTGCAAAAGAGCGAGCTTTTGCTCTCGGTAACAGCACAGCTTGTGTCCTCTCCTCCCCACCCAGCCACTGCCAAAAGGGGTGCTTTTTTCCAGCCACGAGTTCTGTGTTGGATGAGGTGGACACTGCCTGCTCAGGTGCATGTACGAGCCCATCAGCTCGTTTCATATAGCAGCCAGAGGTGAAAACCATGATTAGCCTCTTCCTTTTGGGATGTTATGAAGATATAAATGAAATAGTTTTCTCTAAGGCAGCAGAGACTTGATTACCGAGAGTGAAGGTTTGGTCTGGGAAATGGCAGAGAGAGAGAATGGGAAAATGGAAGTGGAGCTTTTGGAGTTTTCGTCTCCGTTGGGTGGCAGAGGTCCTCCAGCTGGTGCTGTCATCCAGGACCTTCACACAATCTTCTCTGGAGGTTTTCAAGACCCGCCTTGATGCAGTCCTGAGTAATGTGCTCTGGGCAATCCTGCTTAGCAGGGGAGTTGGACTAGATGATCTCTAGAGCTCCCTTCCAACTCTGGCAATTTCGTGATTCCATAATTCTTCTGCTGTGAGAGATGTGAGGAGGCCAGGCTGCAAGGGAGCAACCTGTGGCCACAATGCTGGCCTAGTGGCCTCTAGACTGCTTGTTTTATGTGACTGCCAGACAGGAGAGAAAGGACAGTGGTGGTGTGTGGCTATGTGACCTATTCCTTGGGCAGAGGGGAACCTGCACTGGACTTCCAGGAGCAGGATGGAACCAGTCCCAAAGGGGCTGAGGTGTGCAAGGCACAAGGAGCTGGACTGTGAGTGCTGGGCTCAGCCTCTCAAGGCTCACACCAAGCAGCATGATGCAGAGGCATCTGGTTCCTCAGCTGGATGAAATTTCTTGGGTGGCTTTTGGGAAATCCATGCTGTGGAGGCATTTAAACTGGAGTTGGTGGGATAGTGCTCAGAGCTCTGCAGTGCAAAATATGGGACTGGTGAAATAGGTTGTGTCAAAAAAGAGACTGTGGTGGCTGCATGGCCCATACATTCTTGTCCTGTGCTTGTCTTGAAGTTGAAGGTAGCTGTCCTCACCCACCACTGAGTTGGGCACTGGGGATGCATTACTGTTTACCTTTAATCTTTCGTTAAGTAAGGCTTTTAAAGCAGAATTTTGCCTGAATATTGCCAAGTGTTTTCTCCCTGGAGAGCGTGTCTTGTTTGCCAGTAATGACAGAGGCTTAGAGATGAGTCTGCAATGATGCCAGCTGGGCAGGGTTGCGATGGAGGGAGGTTTGTCCTATGGCGTGAGAGCAGGTATTCAGTCCACCACTGTGCAGGGCTGCACGGATTAGCAGGTGTTGGCAGACACGTACTTATGTCCTGTTGGCCTCGGAGTCACTTGTGAAAGCTGCACCTTCTTTTGAGAATGTCTTTGACTCACTGAGTCTCTTCTGATCTCACCTGACCTCACCTGAACACCTTTGCTGCAGAATTGAGAATCACTCTGAAAGTCCCTGGGGTTGTTTTCATGGCTCTTCTTAGGGAAATTCCCACAATTTCAGTCATCTGAGCAGTGCAGAGATTTTTGCAAAAGATCTTCCATCCGGTATTTATTTGTACAAGAAAGCTGTGATTGGAGGCTGTGCAGAGCCTACAATAATACAGATACAAGCAAAACATCTTCAGGCTGGATTTGTCAAAGATCCCAAATCAAGGCATTTCTATTTGCTCTGTTTTTTTCTCTACCAACCAGGGATTTCTTTTCTCCCACAAAGTATCTGTTGTGGTTCTTTTGTTTGTGAAAAGTCCCTAGATAGCAGGGAAGTTTACTCTTACAAAAAATACATGGTTCCTTTGGAGGAAAAATATAAAGCAAATGGTTTAATTTATTTTATTCAGTCTAGGAGCATCTTACTAACTTGCTGTGCTAGGAAGAGCTAGCTCTTTCTTATTCTTCTGTTAGTGGAGCCAGCAGGGAGCAAGGGGATGTCCTACATGTGTTAGGGTACAAATAAGATCCAGGCACGATTTCATGGTTTGGTAACTCTGTGCCCTATGGAAACTGCCTGGGATCCAGCAAAATGTCAGGTTGGTGCCAAGCAAATTGTGTCTTATCTCAGTCTGAGAGCCCCCAAACTGGATGGATGATGAGGTGGGATGCATGGAGCTGTTGTGGTGCTCTGGTCCTAGAGAAATGTGGCATCCTCCTAGTGATGCCAATGAAAAGTTGAATTAAGCTTTATCCCACTCCTGAAATACCATGTTGGCTGAACTGTAGCTCACAAAAAGGTGCTTTTTCAGTAGTATTTGGGCAGAAAATCTTATCTGTGCTGATGCCTGGCTAAGCTTGTCCTGTTTGGATTGGAGGGTCCTTCCCTGTTGTTGGGGATGTGTTGTGGCATGGCTGGAGCAGCCTTGCCTCTCTGTGGGGACATGAACTAAAGAGGGGTGTGGGCTGTGAGCACTACTAGAGTTAGCCTTAGTGGACACTGGCTTTAAAAAAGCTGAGAAAAAGCACAAAAGACATTGATGAAGATTTCAAACAGCCAGCTTCTGGTGCCGTGGTGGTGTCTTGATCTTGTTTCCAATTTTTTGGGTGAGAGAAGAGCTATTTTAAGTTAATTCGTATCGTGAAGCTTCGCTGATGCACTGGTAAAGGAGACCTCGCACAGTCATGCACAAGGCAAGCCAAAAAAACAAAGGCGTGTATTCTCAGATTTGAGGTAGGAATTATATACACTTAGAGTCATGAACTCTGGGTAATAATTGAAAGGTCAGATTGATGAGAGCAGCCTCCGAGATACGATTTCTATGACAGCTTGATGGATGCCCCACTATCAAGGTGTGCTTTTAATCATAATCTCATTACTCCACTTCTTATGGTTCGACTCACCTAAACTCATGGGAGGAATCGGGGGCCACCTCTAAAATGTGAATCGGCTTTTATTTGGAGGAAGAAGACTTGAGTGGTTGGGAAAACAAAAAGGAAAGAAATGAGCCAAAAAAGAAAAAAAGACCTTCCTGGCTGAGGATGAGTCAAGAATGGGCATGAGAGCAACACTCTCATTTCTCCAGAATGCTTCTCTGAATATCTTTCTGCTGGCTGGGACAAGTACTGATGATCTGAAGCAAAGAAGGGAGACTTGAACCTCTCCTAACGTCAGCATATGTCATGCCATGAATCTCTGTGAAGATATGGCCATTACACCTCTCCCAGGCATGAGAGGAGCTTTGTTTTGGGGAGAAAACCAACACTGGCTGGTCATGTTGTCATGGTTTAGCCACAGCCAGCAACTCAGACCACAGAGCTCCTCGCTCACTTCTCCCCCTCCTGCCCGGGAAGGGTAGGGAGAAGAGGGAGAAAAGGAGGGGAAAGGAAAAAAGCCTTGTGTGTTGAGATAAAGACAGCTTAATAGATCAATAACAGAAAAGGAAAATAACAATAATAATGGTAAAGGAATATACAAAGTAAGTAATACAACACAAGTTGCTCTCACCACCCGGTGAGTGGTTGCCCAGCCCATTGTGAGCAGTGATTGTGGACTCCTGTCTCTCGGCCAACCCCCATTTATATTCCAATCATGACATCTACAGTATGGTATATTGCATTGGCCAGCTTGTTCTGTCTATGCTCCTTCTCAGCTTCTATGGGAAGTTAAAAAATATCCTTGACCAATATAAACATCACCTGTCAACAACTAAACCAATATGCATTGTTGACATTCCTTTCATACCAATCTGAAACACAGCAGCCACCAGAAAGAAAATTAACTCTATCCCAGCTGAATGCAGGACACACTTGCTGTGATCTATTCGTCCAAAATCCATGTTGAATCTTCCCGGTGATGGCCAACTCTAAAATACTTATGTGCTGATGGAGAGCATCAGCTTCTAGAAAAGGGTCCCTGAGCCCTGGAGAAGGCCAAAGCCTTTTTTTGAGGTTGTGGTGCGGCGGGGCTGAGAAGATAAAGCTGAGCTTTATGCCATCCAGGCACTGAGGGGACAGCATCTCTTCTCTTTGCAATAAGAACCAAGAAGCCCTGGAGAATCGCTACATCCACTGGCCCATCTATTACTGTAGCCATGCAGAACTTGCACCATTGGCCACATCTGTGGTGGGGGGCATGGCCCTTTCCCCGTATTGTCATCAGCACCTTAACCCAAGGGGACTGACTAGTGGTGGCTCCCAAAAAGCATTCTCATGGGCTCCCCTGTGAGAGCTCAGTGGCAAGGCTGGAGGGTGCTGGGGTGGCACCGTGTGTCCCATCAGCAGATCCTGCAATTCATCCTCGCCTCTCTGGAACCTCCTGGAAGAGTTAGTATGGAAATTTCAACCTATTTTTAAGGGTTATTTTCACTCAAGTGAAATCTATCAAAGAAGGAGGGTTATTTTTACAGCGCGCAGCAACTGCCGGTTGCCATGGCAGCGGGCCGGGCGAAATGCAATAAAGCATCCCTCTGTTATCGTAAACACAAAGGGAACCACGGGCACCAAAGAAGAAAGGCGATTGTCATGGGGGGAGGAAGGCAACCCCATGGTGCGCTCACCAAGACCTGGTGCTTGTCTGGGTTTGAGGAGCTACGTCTGGGAAGATTTTATGGGGTCCTCTGTGCCTATGCGGGGTCCAGCGGGCCAAGAGGAGTGACCCTCTCTGAGCTCCCCACCGTGAATGTTGAGGGCACTCATAAGTCAGCCTGAGATAAACTTTTTCCCTTTTCATTTGAAAAAACTTGGAAGAAGTTTAGAAGATGCATCACCTAAAAAGGGGGGTGGGGAAACCTCTGTATTATTTTATTTGACTTCCAGGACAAGGAGCAGTCAGCTGTGGAGGTCTCTTCTTTTAAATGTTTGCAGACTGTGAAGAGATTTTGCAGGTGATAAGAGGGTTCATCCTCTCCATCTCTTCCAAGTGTATTCTGTCTCTGTAAATTTAAGTGCCCCATTTAACTGCAGCAGCTGAACATGTGTATAACTGAAGTACCCCTGATCCTGCTGGGCCCCAGAGAGGCTTGGTGAGTGAAGGTACAATCAGCTCCCAGAGAGGTGGAGGACCCCAGTTGGGACCTCCCACTTGAACTGTGGTTGTCCATGTGTCTGAACCCTTCGGTAATCCAGCAGCATCAGAAGACACAACTAGAAACCGCACCAACCTCTTGAGATACGTGCTTTGTCCCTGAAGCCTGTGCTGCTGTGTCTTTGGTGCTGCTGTTGTGGCTATATGGAAGCCACATGGCTGCCCCTCATTGCTCTTCCCTCCCAAGATGCATATTGTCCTAAGGTGGCACATTTTGGGTGCATGAGGGCTGGCTGGGCAGAGTAAAGCCTGACACAACCAACTGTCACCATGTACTGAAGCTCTCTCTAAGTACCATGTGGGTGTTTTCATGTTGAGCCCCCACTGAGGTAATTACCAGTAATGTGGAGGGAGAGCAAACTGGAACAGGACTGGGCTTCCTCACCACACAGAAACCTCTTCAAGAAATTGAAAGGGTTTTGGGGGGAGTTCCAGGCACCTAGAGTGCTTTTGTTTAAAAGCATCTTGAAGTGGGTACCAAAAAACCAGACCATCCAAAACGGCTTGCCCTTTGGCTCACCCTAGAGATGTTACTGCGGTCTTGGGATTGTTGCTTAGCTGGAAAAAGCTTAGGAAAAAGCCAGTAGTTTTTAATTTCAAGATGTGGGGCAAAAACCCAGCAGGTTTTTGAATGGGTTTGCCATGAGCTTGGCAGGTTAGAGCAAGTGCCGATGAAGACCAGTCTTCCTCATCCTTTTCCCTGTGGAAGATGAGTTATCCCTTGCTGATCCTTGCAGAGCAAGCTCTCAGAATACACCATCTCCTAAACCAGCCTAAGGTCAGTCCCACCCCAATAAATATTGAACCTCAAGGACACACACAGGAGTTGGGTGTCCCGTTGTCGCTGAATGGCAGGGTGGGTGTGAAAAAAGTCAATCTCTTTCAGCAACCAAGAGTCCCTCTCTGGCCTTACACAGATCCAAGATCCTGCTATAGGGTTTGCACAGCAATCGTTTTGGAGATGTGGGGCTTTGCTTTTTCAGCAACTCATAAACAGGGAAAAGGAACAAAGGCAAGACTTGCTGTGCAGCAGCGTGTGTATAAATAGATCCCTGGGAGGGTGAGACCAGCAGGAGGGAAGAGATCAAGACAATTTCTCTTTCCAAAGGAACAGTCTTGACGCTGCCTGCCTTTGTGGCTGAACCCTGTAGTATCAGGTCATTGCTCCTTGTGCCCAGGGCTCACTTGTCTAGGCAAAGATTGTGTAAAAAAGCCTGCTACTTACCGGGGAAAGGGGGTTTGCTCCATTTTTTAAAAAAGGTTAATTTTTTTTTTATTGAATAGTAAGGAAAAAAATTATAATAGTGCTCAGGTGGAGATGTATCTCATCTAAAAGGGTTTCTAGTGATTGGGCGTTATATTGAATGATTATAAAGTCAATAAGCAGGGCATGTGGCTATCTGGGTGTCCCTCTGAGGAAGAGCTCAAACTAGCTCCACCAGGCCCATGGTATTTAGCCAAACTCTTGCTTGGGGAGCATTTTCACCAAGGTCTTCCCCAAAGCAAAGTCAAGGAGCACTTTCCCAGGGGACTCAGGTCCTAGCCCTCCCGCTGACAGCACGCCACAATATACTGGCGGAGTGCTAGATGATCTCTTTGAGATTAAACTTAATTCACAACTCTTTAACCTAAGGTTCCCGTTCATAAGTGTTTCATTATTAAGGGGTGAGTACATGGCAGCTTCATTCTTTAATAGCGTATATAGCATGTTACACTTTACAATGCATTAGCAATAAATGCTTAATGGAAGAGGCTATATCAAGCTGTTAGATAGAAAGCCTATTATAAAACGTGGGTTCCTGCTAAAACAATGTGTGCGTCTGTTTAACACCTGATGTTAACTCAGAAAGTGTGTTAGAAAGCACTGCTCTTTGGCATAGAGAAAATAAGGAGCACTTTATGTATTAAAGTGTCACCAAAATTTCCTCGCTTGTTTAAAACAATCTTGAGAAAATGTTGCCTAAAAGGTAGCTGTCTGAGATGAGAAGTCTGGAGGAATCCGTCGGAGGCGGGGGCTGGGG
>JAOXNO010000004.1:3072649-3092514 GCA_028565335.1 Limnodromus scolopaceus
CGTCCAAGAAAGAGCAGTGCAGTAGCTGCGTAGGGTGAGGACAGACAGGAGGGTGTCCCTGTTCGTGGAGGGCATGGGAGGTCTGAATTGCAGCTCCTGCAACTTTTCTCATGTCTCCTAGGACAAACATCTGAGCCACAGGTGGGGTCCACACTTGCCAATGGGGGACCACCACTTCTCAGTCAATGAGGAGAGATTGGCACTTCTCGAGGACTCTTCTGCCTGTCCTGGGTGGTGTGAAGGATGCGTCAGCTGCTGGCGGCATCACTTGATCTTTTGATACTCTGTTTTGTGCTCTGGCTAAATCAAGGTGGTCTTTGGGGAGTACAGGATGGTGTTCCTGAGGTCAAGCTGTCCCCTGTTCTCATCTCTTCCCTTCAACCCCTGGATCCAGCACTCACCTCCTCCCCAAGGCAATAGGTACATGAAGATCTTCTTTCCTCCCATACCCCCACCAAGCCGACAGCTCTACTGGGGGTGATTCCCAGTGGAGGAGCGGGGTTGAGCACAGCTAGAGGAGTGCTGCTTGATCTGCAGGACATAATGTAAGCTGTTACCATCTCAGGGCTTTTGGAGAGAGGTGGTTATTCTCATTCCTTCCTGAACAAACAAGGCAAGAGAGGTGCAAGGCTGAGGCTGGTGGATGGGAAGATCTGGCCACAGACTCCCAGGGCATAACAGCTCCAAAGCTCTCGTGTTCCCTCAGTGCACCAATGCCCAGCCATGGCACAGGGGCGCTGCCCCAGTTGCAGTGCTGTCCCTGCTGCCTGGCTCCAAGCTGATATTCCTCCCGTCTGTGGAACCAGAGTGTCCAGGTGGGCTGGTTTTTGGCCAGAAATGGCCAGGTGACACTGGCTGGAGTTGGGCTGAGCTGGGGAAGCAGGGTGGTGAGGTGGTCTGCTGCTTGGCCCCGTGCCTGCATCTGCACCGCAGCCCCGGTACCAGAGGGGGGAAGGTACCACAATGCAGCGTTGCATTGTGGAGGTCAGCTCATCTTCCCTGTGCTGCTGGCAACCAACAGGTAAAGGCGGACCCCAAAAAGCCAGGGCTGGCCTCGGTGGATGCAGCCCATGTCTCCCCTTCTCCCCAGGGTGAGAGCGAGGTGCTCTCGGGGGGCGGCGGGCAGGAGATGCCAGAACAAGTGAAGCACAAGAGGCTCACAGGGAAAGGTCATGGAGAGTTTTAAGTAGAAATGTCACTGTTGTTCTGTCAAAAGGATAACAGAGCCAACACGCATGTGGTGAAGTGGCTGCTGCTGTGGAGGGGAGGGCAGGATAACCCCAGCCCCCCTTTGCCCAGCCCTGGGGAAGGGGTTTGGTCAGGGTCTGTCCCCTCCAGCTGTCACCTCCCCAGCCTTGCATTCACTTTTCCTCCCTCTCCTCCCCTCTTTCCCCAGTGCTCCTCCACGCTCTCTTCCCAGCGGGGTCCATTCTGACACTATTGGATCCGAGTCCTGAGGAGATCGTGGCACCTTCTGGGGAGGTGGGAGAGCAAAAGAGAAATCCCACATTTGCCAGTGCCAGTTGGGCCATGCCTGGCTATAGAAAAAAACAGGTTTTCCCTCATACGAGGCATGGTCAAGTGAGCCATCATCCCTCACTGCCATGCTGTGACCATGCTGATGTCCCTTCCCAGCTCGCTGGCCAGCCTGCCACCTCCTGTGGCTGCAAATGCTCCTCTCCAGCCCTGGGGCCCTGCTGTCGTGAGCAGGGAGGGAGAGCAGAGCTGCAGGCTCCTGCACCAGCACCGGGTGGACCAGGAGGAGGGGTCTGCTAAAGCTTGTGTGTCCTTTGCTTTTGCAAGTCCCCAAGGTGCAGGGATGGGTGGCCCGGGCTCCAGAGCAAGCTGCTGCCTGCCCCTTTGCTCTACACATTGGGGTCCTCTGCCTGAGGAGGAGCTGCCATCATCCCACCAACCGAATGGCAGGGAGAGGATATGGAGCTGCTGCATGGCCAGCACCAGCTCTGAAGCCTGCCTCTAATATTTTTTTTTTTTTTCTTCCCCAGCCTTAATTACTGAATTTCCATATCATCAATTCCCTGCGAGTCAGCACTTGACAGGGAAGGCTGTGGCTACTGTCCTTGCTGCTGCCATCAGAGAGCACCCGCTCCGTCCAGGGGACAGCTCTCAAAACGTTATTTTTATCTCTGTCTCATAAAGCCTGTTCTGTATAAATATATTTTAATTAATTAATAAATGGGACGTAATGAATTCTGGCAGGGTGACATTTGAGCATAAAGCGAGGCTTAAACAGATCCTGACATGTGTTAGCTGGGAAAACATAACACACCCGCATGTGCACCACACACACACACACACATATATATATACATATACATTTCTTAACTTGTCGGGACTGTTATGCAATGTAGGGGGAGGTGGGTTGTGAGGGTCGCTTTTAGGAAGCGGAGGTAAAAGCTGCAAGCGGTGGTTCTGCTGGAGAACCCTGTAGGCAGTCCCCTGGGTTGCCTCTGTCCTGAGACAGGAGGAGAGAATAGGTTGCTTCCTCTGCTGGAGACTGATGAGACATCTCCAAAAATGGGGCTTGCCTTGTCTCGTCGAGCCTGTGCCATCAGATCCGGAGGGCCCTGTGGCTCTGCTGCAGGTCACAGCAGGGGATACTTGAGTTTCTGGCAATACCTGGTATATGAGTCTCAGGCTCCTGCTGGCTTGTGGTCAATCTCCAGTCTGAGCCAGAAATACAACCTTGTGGTGACATATTTGCTTGAGTAGGTGATCATGCTGTGGTGCACTGCATGGTTTCGTTTTTGTTTCCCTAAAATAATGTTTTAAAAAAGAATACAAGTAAAAAGGACAGAGCAGGACTATGCTGGGGTTCCTTGCCACCCCCAGCATTGATACTTTCCTATGGATCCAAAGGATGGAGGAGGCATCCCAGTGGTTGCCCTGTTGTTGTCCAGGGATTGGAGGCTTGAAGGAGCAAGGATAATCTTGAGATTGATCTGGGTGGTGTTTCTGACCTGACTTGGTCTGGTGGCACCTGATGGAGAGAACCTCATAAGAGGTCCTGTGGTCACAGGAAGGGGTGCAGGAGCTGACACCTGCTGAGACATACTGGACTAGTGAAAACTTCACCCATTTCCTTCTAGTACCTCTGTGCATCTGAAGGTCACCTTTCCTGCACAAAACCAGTAGCAGATCTGCTCTTACATAGCTGGGATACAAATGTGGACGCTGTTTCTCAAAGCCTGTCATTACTTGCATGTCATGATCTCAGTACAGCCCATAGGAGGAAGAGCAGGGTCTAATGGTGAACGTTGTCCAGTCTCAGATCTTAAAAATCTTCTCTCTTCCTGGGTCTGGGGATGTGAATTTATGGCTCTGCTCTGCTGCAGCTCAAGGAAGAACTAGTCAGAAAATTGTGTTGGTACCAATCACGTGTGCTCTAGATGAGAAGGTTGTATCTACATATATTACAGTGTGTGTGTCTGAAGGTAAAGTACAGAGGAGTCCTTCAGCAGCACAGAAGCGTTGCCCAAAGACCCATAAGAATGACAAACCCTTCCTGTGCTCTGCAGACGTTCTTCTGCTAGCCCTTGGCAGACCTCCATGTGTACCGATGCCCTTGGTTATTGCCTGCAACGGTGCCCACTGGCTTTTCCTTCCTCTGCCAAAGCCCCTGGACGTCAGGGGAGCCCAGTGGGCTTCGCTTAACTCTCTGCCTTAGGCTTTTCAGCGACATCGCAGCTTTTCTCCATCATGTGTTATCCCAGCATTGTGCCTGCATCCCGATCTGCCTTTGGGGAATTTTGGGAGATGAAAGGGCATGTCCAGGACACTTTGACCTATTATAGTTGCATATGTAAATGTGTTTGATCAAATAGGAAGGGCATGCTGTTTGCTGTTCAGCTTCAGTTATGAGCTTTGGCTGCTGGAAAGATCACGTGGAAGTGGATTTGAGGCTGGTCTCCATGTGGGAGGGGGTGGGTGAGTAGATTAGGGGACTTTAGTGTTTTTCCTCCATGGAATGGGTCAATATTCCTCCCCTCTCCCTCGAGTAGCTAATAATATAGTGGTTGGCTCTTCTTTGCCCAGCAGGGTTATTGTCATCCTTGCTAAAGTTTGACATTTTACACTTTAACTAAGCACAGCCTTGGGCGAGAAGCTGCTAAGAGACAGATTTCCTTATTAAAAGAAGATGTCACCAAAAGAGCAAGTCAACAAATATGCCACTGCCCAGAAACAGCCATGCAGCTGGGGGAGCCAAGGAGGGTGGCGAGCGGAGCCGGTGTGGATGATGGGCTGCAGAGGAGGCAGCCTGAGCCATCTGGGGACACGAGGTGCCGCCTTCATCCACCGCTTCCAGAGCAGGCACCATTTCGTATGCCCCATATGTATAGCATCTATTGCAATGAGGCTCTGGGGACCTCATGCAATGTGAACCATCCCCACTCTCGTCTGTTAGCTAAAGGCATTCATCTGGGTGTCTGCGCACGAAGGGTTTCTGAGTCTGAAAACATTTTCAAGGATTTTTCTCAATATTGCAATCGCAAAATGCCAGACACACACAGAAAGCTGCAGGCAACTGCTTCTTTTTTTTTTTTAATATATATATAATCTGAGCGTGCCCAGTAATGTGCCTTTTCCCTATGCTGCTGACAATGGTTTTTTTGCTCCCCTTTATAGAGTTTAAGTATAATACACTTAATAGCAGTTAGTGATGTCAGTGCTCTTTGGTATAGCAAATCTCTGGTGTGAGATAATCTTAGTTAATGATCAGCATAAAACAGATAGAGGTCAGTATTTTAGCATCGCTATAAATCCTGCATTTACTGTGGTAGAGTTGGAAGGAGGCAATCCCATTAACCTTTTCACTGTATTGATAGGGTGTGCCTTCCCGCTGTGGTCAGTTTGGGGTGGAGGCGCAGCGTGGTTCAGCCTTGTGGACCTGCTGTCATTCTCCTCCTCAGGCTTGCAGTCACCTGTGAGGCTCAGATAGGGCTCCGGATTGTGTCCACGGGATGGCTGCCCCATCTCTCTCTGCAGCCTAACTTGGGGTGACACCATGTAATGGGAGAGCAGCGTCTGCTAGACCTGGGGGGAATGGAAAAATGCTGGAAGCTTTCACCCCCTGCAGGTCCCACACTGGAAAGGGCAGTGCAATACGCACACAAGCCAGGCACTGTGGGAGAGCCCTGCTGCTGCCAAAACCTCTGGGATAGATCTGGACCATGGTCCAGGTTGGCAGCTCCCACGGATTTTGATGAGGCAGCGCTGGGTCTCACCAGATAGGAATCCACCTTTGCTGCTCTAATAACTTGGAGATACAGGCAGTGTGGAGGGGAAAAAAAATAAGATAAAAAAGTCAATGAAGCATTATGGTTAAGAATCAAATTGCATAAAAGTCAGGAAATAAAACCTTTAAAGCTCCTACAGGAACGTTAAATCGGTGAAGACTGTACTTGCACAGCGTTGGCCCTGTTTTCTCTGGATGTTGGTGCTACTCCTTTCGTCTGCGTGATGGGCAGCGTTTGGGGTAAACCTCGCTGCTTCCCATGTTGGCATGTGGCTGGAGTAGCTCTGGATTTTCTCGGTGGAGCCGGGGCTGCCCTCTGGCCTTGCTACGGAGGCACTGGCTTTTGAGTTACTTGTTGAGCCTCAGATGCATGTTCCTGGTGCATTTCAGAGAGTTCCTGGCCTCAGGGAAGGGCTTTTTCCTGAAAATCCCCCAAGGCTGGGTCTGAAGGGGTGTATGTGTGCCACCTTGGAAATTTTTTGCAACTGGCATCAAATCAAAAACAACTTGGCGTGGTCTGTGTGCCTTCAGTGCACTCAGTCTGTGCAACCTAATGCAGGCAGTGGGTATTAATGGGTATTAGTTTTCCTGCTGTGAGGATAGTTTTTGCTTCTCCATCTCAATTTTTTTTTTTAATAAATCAGCAGGGTATGTGATGCAGGTGGGCGATGTGTCTCTAGAGAGACTGCACTTCTCCATGCTCCCAGTCCCCAGGACTGCTGGCCACTGCCACCTTGGGGCATGCGGGGAGGGTTTTGGGGGAGGATGGAAGAGACCTGCGCAGGGATGGACAGAGGTAGCCATGGCCACGAGGGTCCATGACAGGTTCCCTGCAGCATGGTCTTCTTGCAAAGCCTCCCTCCATGCCTCTTCAGTCCTCTCTCCTCGTAGACCCCATTAACAGTGAGGATTTGTCTCGCAACATTACTCAGAGACCCAGGGTTTCACTACACTTCAAACCGTACCTTCTCCACGATGTCCTTGATTAGTTGCCTTGGTTGTAGGGTAGCTCTAATTTGATCAGCGTTAGAAATCAGTGCAGTGCTGGAACCTTTTTCCCTGTCTTTCAACTGAATGGATAGAGAGGGCAGAAATAAAGGCTCCCTCGGGTTCTGGTTCATATGTCACCATGAAGTGCATTAATGAATCACTGGTCCCAGAGCACATTTGCAGCTTGTTACTAGCAGATAATCCTGCACTGTGACCCAATTGCTACTTGGCTGCCCAAGAGGAGATCTTTCTCCAAGGCCCTGAGGAGCAAAGATGGTCTGGGCTGGAAGTCGCCTTCAGCTTTGGAGCTGAAGCTGATGTGTTCATTAGGGAGGGTTTTCATGGCTACTGCTTGTTTGTGCTTTGTTTTGGGGGGGTTTTGGTTGGGGTTTTTTTATTGTTGTTTTTGCTTTTTAATGGAGAAAGCTTAGAAAAATAGCCCTGGAAAAATTGCTACCATATCATCCTACCACCGGAGGACATCCCCTGAATTATTGTGTTCCTTTGCTGGATATCTTGTGCCTTTGATCAGCTACAGAAAGGCTCCCCGATGCTCCCAGTGACTTCAGGCCTCTGTGGTGTGGGGAGGTGGGGTTGGCATAGAGACGAGGACCCTGGGCATAGGAGGGAAGTAAGGGAGGAGAGGCAGTGGCAGTGCTGGAGTGGGGAGACCATGGGACATACGAACTCCAGAGGTGCTGAGGGGCCACCAGCAGCTGCAGCACAACTGTACCCACCTCACTCAACTTATGCCCAGGCTATTTTGCTTGGGAGGGAGCTGCCTTACATCGTGCCATGAGGCTGGTGGCACATCCCCAAACAACTGCGCTCTGGTCCCAGCGAGCTGGCAGATAATCCAAGGTATGTCTAAATGCTGCTCCTCCTCCCTGCCCTCCAAAAAACATCCAGCCACATTCTCTAGAAAAAGGAGACAGCATTTTCAGCTAAGGCATTTCTAATCCTGTAATTAGATGTTTTTATCTGACTCCTTATTTTGCTGGGAAGGATGATGTTATCTCTGGCCCTTGCAGGGAGATGTGCATGTGTTTTCCAGACCTCAGGCTTCTTCTCTGACCTTGAGCAAAGTCACTTCAGTTCCTCTCACCCCAGTGCCCTGCCTGAGAACAGAAAAGGGGACGTGGATGTTTTATTTCACTCACTCTTCCTCCCAAATGGCCGACCCATGGGCTGCCCGTAAATGGTCCGATGCACCTGAACTGTGGTGACCATGGCTCAGAGTAAGCTTCTCCAGCCACGCTCATCAGCAGGACCAGAGCAAGCAAGTCCTTCTCCAGCCTTCGGGGTGTGGCTTGTTGAAGGAGACTCTTACTCCACTAAAACTGGAGGAGGCCCGAGGAGGTAAAGGTGTGCAAGCCACAATTCGCTAGCTGGCAGATAAGTTAATATTTTCTTTTATAAAGAGCATCTTTATGAGCATTTTCTCCATGCGTAACAGCTCAGTGGAAGTGACTGTGCAGGTCAGGAAAGTCACCAGGCGTCAGCAGATACGAGCACCTCTTATTTATTGCAAAGTTTATCTCTGCATTAAATTTTCACTGAAGAGGGTTTCATTAGGCCCACAAGACTGGTATAAACGGGGAGCTGGAACAGTTTTTCTCGCAACCCCAGAGCTAATTTCTTGCTCTGTTTTTTTTGTTACCGTTGTTCACACACTGGGGCTGCCAAGTGCGTTGAGAGAGAAGCCTGTATTCAAGTCAGATTTTTTTTTTATTTCCTGCATTTGAGCAGGCCAGAATTTATATTGCTCAGGTCTCCTTAAATTAGTCCGAGAGGATTTCATTTTACAGGCCTGCTTGACTGGGATCCTTTTGGCACGATGGGCTCAGCTTTGTATACAACTGAGATTCATATTTTATGTGTGTATAAAAATCCCAGCCATGAATCTAGCGGCTTAAAACTTCACCTTCATTCTTTACAGCTCAATTCAGAGCACTCTGCACATTTCCAGCCACTTGGTCTTGCAGGCGGCTGAGCTACAGGAAAGCGGCAGGAGATAAGGGAGATGGCTCCAAAGGGCTGCTTTGCTTGAGAGGGCCCTGAAAGCCTGTGACTACAGCAGGTGTCCAGCTCATGATGAGGTCTTTCCCCTCTTGGGAGTCCAATTCCAAATTTGAAGTGAGGCCTGGGAGATGCTCCTGGGAACTAGGATTACGGTGGCAAACAAAGACTCCGGGGAGCTGGGCTCTTTGCTCCATTAGGGAATACATGGAGAACATCTGTGTCTGCTGTTCTCCATTGGTGCTTGTAGAAAGTATCTTCTGATTGACTGTGACCCATCGAAGTTGGGTATAGGTGGTACAGCAACGTAGACGTTGGTCTGCAAAGTCCAAGTACCAAATTCAGATAAGGGTCAACAGGCCAGCTTGAATGTCCTGGTTGGGAACAGAGAGGTTCTCTGCTGCCCAGAGCCACAGAGGGCTGGAAAAATGAAGGTGCAGAAGATACGGATGGTGGAAAATGGCAGGTCAAGTACTTGGGTGGCCCTGCATGGACCCAGCCTGAATGCTGCTGGGCTCGTCCCAGCGGGGCTGGTTGTTTTGGGCTCAAGGCCAGCTCCGTGCACTCAGCCTGTGCCCAGCTAACACCCTCTCCCGCAATGCAGAGCCCTGGGGAAGCCGTGCCAGAGCTAACACAGAGGCTGGACTGTTGCCAGCTGCATCTGGCACTGCATGGGTGGCCCTGGTCCTCATTTCCCTGCACTTCTGATTCTTGGATCCCCGTGGAGACTGTCTCTGCCTTCCCCCTGCGTGCGCACAGTGGTGTGGCTGGACCAGGCTGGCAGTGGTGGGCTCACCTCTGGAATTACATGACTGGATGGAGAACATCAATGACCTCGGTGTGGGGATGCCAAAATTGCTTCTGTGTGCAGACAGCAAGGATCCTGGAGGGTCTTACATGATACAGTGATACTCCAAGTCTGCCTCTGTATTGGATAATAGGGTACTATGGGACGCTGCACCACAGTCTTGCTACTGGGATAAGTAGAGATGTATTCTCATCAGTCATTTTCTTAGAGGTTTTCCTCTTGCCTGTCACTTCCAGCAGGGTTCAGCAGAATTAAATTTTAAAGAAGATAGAACTTAAGAATATGGATGTCCAAATGTTGGGTTTTACTTCAGGCTTCTTGGCAATACCTGGTCTGCATTTGGTTGGCAAGCATGTTTGTGATGCTGTGCTGCCTTCCAGAGTCAGCGCAGTTTGGCTTGGTAGGTGTGAATCCCCCCCCCGAGGCTCTTGTCAGCCTCAGCAAATTCATCCTGGCCCTGCAAAGGAAACTGGAAGAAGACTGGAAAAGGGATGTGGAGTGAGCCTGGGCAGCAGGACCCTGGCTTCGCCTTGACTGTGTAGCGTGGCTGTAGCAGGAGCAACGCTGCCACGTGCTCCGGGAGCAAGCAGACAAGGAGGGCTGCAGCCTGCTTCGTCCTGGCAGCCCGGCCGGTGACCTGGGAGCGCTTTCCCACCGTGTGTAAATCACACTCCTGCTTCGGTTGTGAATCCGAAGTACATCCACTCCCTCCCCAACCCATGTTTGGCTTTCCAGTGGTTGGGTTTTATCGAGCAGTTCTTTATTGGATTTATCATGCCAGTTGTTAAAGCTTCCAGCTGCTTAAATTTACTTTCTTGTTTTCTCATTTTCTCATCTGTCTTTTCTGTGTTCTTTACAACAAAATCCACACGGCCCTCTATATCATTAACTCCACGGGCAAGTTAATCAAATTTACTGTCAGGCACAGCTATAGCTGTTGGAATGTTTCTAATTTCTTCAGAGGGGGATATTGGGCTCACGAAGAATCAGCCAGTGCCTCCACTTCTGACGACTTTCTCCGTAACGTGCCCTGGAGTCGCTGCAATTCCCAAGCCAGCTCAGACACTCCGTTTCCTACTGTGGTCTCTCTTTCTGCTCTCTCCATGCCACTGCCAACTCAGTGCAAACTTTGGGTTGGGTTTGTGTGATCTTCTGTGGGTGCCACGTCTCAGGTTGGGGTGATCCAGAGGACCATCCAAACTAAAGACCAACTCTTGTGCAGGAGGGGAGGGCTGGCAGGTTTACCTAAACCAAAACGTGCTCTGGCAGTGGAAAGAGGCTCTCCATCCCTCATCCCAGGCTAGCACTTGCTGTGCTGAGGTTGCATGGGGACCATCATTGAATAATCTCCGCGGCATCCTTGGGAAGTGGGCCACATCACTGCCTTGGAGGCTACGCGGCAGTAAAGACGTTTATGGGCTCTCCAGCCATGTTTATGGGTCACAGCGGGATCCAGAGGCGGAACGGAGACTTGAGTGTCACGATCGCTTGGCTGCGGCGTGACTGTTTGCTGTTTGCCTGCTTTCAGCGTCCAAAGGCACATTCTGGAGCAGAGACAGCAGAAACTAAACCAGGGTATCGTGGCCGTCACAGAAAACGGGGTGGAGGGGGGGGGACGCTGCCAAGGGGGCAGAGGGAGCTTGCAGTGCTGCTGCAGACTGCACGTCCCTGGGGGTGGATGCTGGCGTCGCAGGGTAAAGGTGTTCCTGTGCTGAGGTAGAGCTCGATAGTGATTTTGGTAGTGCTGTTGTGCAAACGCCGCGTGCGACTGTGGTCAGTCTGCTGCTGTCTCGAAGAAAGGTGCTTGGGAGCCTTACGAACATACCTGAGGCACCAGGCCAGGAAAACTAACCCACACCTTCCACCTTGGGAGCAGAGTGGTGGGACTCGCAGTGAGACTGGCCAGGAGCTGTATGTTTTAGCTGGGGCGACCACGCTGCTGGACGTGGCGCAGACTTTGGTGACCCACCTGCCTGTGCCCTGGGACTGGGCTGCAGCGTGGCACTGCCTCCAGTCCCCTTGGGAGCAGCCATCGGTGGCTGGTCCCCAAGCCAAGTCCCACCTCTGCGTACAGAAAATCAAAACCCCTGGTGGGGGCAGGGGGGGATGGTTCTCTTTAGGTGGGTGGGCTGTGGTTTTTGAGTGGGGTCGAGGCACCTGCGGAAATAAAACGGCGTTCCCGCAGTGTGACAACACGAGACCTTGGTGCATCTCGTACATGTACGCGTTCGAGGTGTGAGACAGCCAGCGCGTGTGTTGCAGGAGTGACGTCCAGGGCTCAGCTTCCAAATCACTGGGGGACGGTGGGGAAAGGAGGAGCGGAGGAGGCATGGGAGAGGGGCTGAGAGCGGGTGAAGGAAAAGGAGGGAGGGGGAGCGCGCGAGAGAGAGGGCAAGGGGAGGAGGGAAGGGGAGAGAAGTAAACAGGGATGAAATTGCAGGTAAAAATAAAGCCGAAGAAGCCCAGGTGGAATTCATGCAAAGTCTCCTCATCAACACTGCGACTCCCTCCTGTCACGGGAACTGTCATCCGGGCTCGGCTCGTAATGAAAGGGAAAATATTTTATTCAGATTTATTAATTTGAAAATGAAGCCCGCCTGTCGAGAGGGGGACAGTTCTTCTCAATCTGTCATCGTTGAACCACACGCTCCTGACACCGGGATTCATTTGTCTTGTCGGCTCTGACAGTCGGATTCTCCCAGAGCTGTTCCTGGTGGATCGCCCTGGGATTTTAAACCGGATGAAACACATTCCGACAAGGAACAGCCTCTTTATTAATGCAAATTACACGAGGAGGAAAGAGCGCGAGGGAGGGAGAGAGGGAGGGAGGGTGACGCCAGCAGACGCTCTGGTTCCTCTCCCTGTATCAGTCATTTGTTATTTACATTTATACGCATTTTTCAGGTTTAATAAAAGGAGACCGGGATTTTCGGTGACATTTATGGACGAATTGTTTAAAAAAAATAAATGGTACCGTCACCACAAATGTATGCAAAAATACACACACACATATATATATATTTACATGCATGTGTGCAAGCCCCGTTTCCCGTGGGCAGAGCCAGCTTCAGCCAGGGTGGGCACATGAGTTTTCCCATGGTGAAAAGGGAGAGACAGCTCTGAGCTGGGAAGGAGACCTGTGGCAGGTGGCATTGGTCTGGCGAGGCTACTAAGGTGGCCAGTGGCAGGGCTGTGGCATCTCCCAAGGTGCCCATAGGACCTCTTCCTGGTCCCTGGTGGGGTTACTGGCTGGAGAGGGCTCGCTCAGGGTTTGCAGGATAGGGAGTGCTGCCTGCACCGAGGTGTGCGTGTGGGCAGGGGGTGAAGGCAAGGCTGTCCTCCTTCCTGCACACTTACATCCATGTGAGACATCCAGAGGGATGTCTGCAGTGGGACTGGGGCTCCTGGTGGTCAGCCTGACTTCCTGGGGCACGACTGTCTCTCCAACCTCTGTTGCTGCTCTTCCATGGGGAAGATACTGGACCTTAAACATCGGCATCTCCCAGACGCACAAATTGCTTCCCTGCACATCGTAGGCAGCGTCGGGGTGGCGAGGTTGTGTTTTTCCTTGCAAGCCATGCTTACCCCCTTGGAGCCCAGCTCTGCTAACGGGGGCTGGCGCCAGCCTCCTCGAGTTCCCCTCGGCTCATCAGCGCAGCATAAAACAAATGCCAGAGCCGGGAGTATGCAAAGCCTGAACGTATGTGTCTAATGATGTCTCCGCAGTCTATAGAATGAATATTTAATAGTGCTTGTCAGCAAGATCTTATAGAGGGATTTCTTTCCTAAAATGCTCGTTAACTCTTGTGATTTCCACAGCAGCCTCGGTGTTTCTGGTGGTCTCTTGCTGGTTTGTCACCATTCCCCTGGGTTCGCCTCCTCAGGGTCCCTTCCGCCGTCCTTCCTCAGCCACAGCTCAGCAAAGACCACCATCTGTGTCCGTGAGGACAGAGGCTGTGGATGAGCATGTTGGAGCTGATGGATGCCATCCTCCCCAGGGGCAGGTGGGCTCCCCTGTTTTAGGGTCCCAAAGTCTCTAAGGTGACCTCGTGTGTCCTGCAGCCCTGTGTGGGTCTGAGACCCTCGCCCCCAAATTCCCCTACCCTGCTAAAGCTCTGTCAGAGAGACGTTCAGGCTTGACTTGAAGGCTGCAAGTGATGGAGAATCTACCACGTCGTTAGGCAAATTGTTCTACTGGTTAATTAGCTTCACTTTTAATGTGCTTGGAGCAATGAGAACAGTAATTCACGTTAGGAACAGGGACGTGCAGCGAGGGCATGGAGAGGTGTAGAGGAGGGGGGTGGAAAGACAGAGAAAAAGGACTCAAAATTAGAGCAGGGACATTCTTCGGTGAATCTTTAGTCTGTGAGAAACAAGGAAAAAGAAGAGAAAAGGGAGAGAAGAGAAGAAAATGTTTCAGAGGGACTAGTGTTATTTTTGAATTTGGGTTGAGTTTTGTGAATGCTATTTTTATGACAGAAAACTAAAGAGTAGAAATGCCAAAATGCCATTTGGTAACATCCTTTAAATGCACTCTTTCACTTTTCATTCTGAAATGGCAATTTTTACAATTTAAATCTTGGTTTAAAAACTCTTAAAGAAAAGAAAGAAGAGGGGGGGGGATGCGGGGGAAGGGGGTGATGCTTGAACCTCGGTGCTTGAAACCTTCCCTGAAGATTTTCCCAGAGTTGTTTGGCTCTTTTCGGCTTGCCCAGCCCTAGATTGAAATCAGGCAGATCTCTGCTCATAAAGGAGCCCGTAGCAAAAAGATATCAGCTTCTGCAAGCTTCCTTATGCAGATGGACCTATAAAGTCTCTGAGAGTAAACTTGGTGTTAATCCTCGTAACACAGGTGTAGAAGTCCAGCACAGGTGGTGACAGAAACCAAGACCTCAGTGTCCAGGGAGCACGGGGGCCCCTCAGGGCTATGCCTCATCCATGTTTCCTGAGACCAATGTCTGAAAACCAGGGGGATACATTTGATGAGATGTTCCCAGACAAGATGTCCCCAGAGTTGCTGTCTTGCAGGGGCGAGTAAAGCCGTGGCCAGGGAGGTGTTTCTGCACTTCAATGGATGCAGCTGTAACAAGCTGTGGGCACATCTGCACCCAGCTGGCAGATGCAACAGGGACATGGCCCTGAGGACAACCTTGGGAGAACCTTGAGGAGCCACCTGGAGCTCTGGCCCAAACCCCAGCCTGGTCAGAGCACCTCTAGATACTGCTTTCAAGGACCTTCCCACCTGGTCTACGGGGACAGTCTGAAAAATCACTTCTGTCCTTGAATTCCTATTTCCTTGCAAACCCCGTGGCTAGGGCTCAGCCCTGGTGTAATAGGCATCTGCTTGTAGTAATCTCAACACCCCTCCCCAAACCTACTTATAAAATAATGTGCCTTGCACCAATTTTATCTGTGACATTGCATAAAAAAAAAAAATCCATTAAAAGAAATAAAAGCAGGTGCAGCTTGGTGCTGCAAACACTCCTTCACTCTCATTCTCTCCCCTTCGTTCTCTCTCTCCTTCACTCCCGGTGTTTGCTAGTTTGTATGATTAATTTTATCAATTTTCCTGACCTGCTTTGCCACTGAAATAAATATGACAGCTGCAGTGCTGCCTCAATTCGTTCTCTTGCCAAGTGAGCTGCTGAGATGTGTTTTCTTGTTGATCGCAGACTTTGGTAAATATCAAGTAAATAGACTGAAGAGGATTCATTTCAGCAGCTTGGATTGTCAGGACTTCAGCCTGAGAGCACATCCTTCACCGAGGAGACAAAGGGAGAAGGAAAGCTCCTGTCCCTCCCCAAAAAAGCAATCAGGAAATTCTTGCAGTGCATTGAGCCACTGGCAGCCTGGACCATAATTAGCAGTGTCAGCAGATGTCTTAGAGGAGACTCCTAAAGTGTGGGTCGCAAAAAAGGAGCCCTGTGGCCAGGCGGCTGCCCTGGTGTGCATGGGTAAGGGTGGCAGCAGAGATCGGTGCCTGGGACACTTCTGTCCTGGTCCTTTTCTACATCTTACTAGCATCATGAAGATGGTCCATCACCAGCTCTTCCACTGTCCTGGTGTTATCTCCTGTCCCCATGTGAAAGGGAAGGCATTTCTTCTCAGCAGAGGGTGGCCCAATGGACCACGGGTTTAGGGAGCCCCAAAATCATGGCTGGTGCTGGCGACCCAAGCAGGGAGAACTGATAACAAGGTGACAGGCATTGCAACCCGTCTTCAAATGAATAGGCTGTGTCTAGTAAAGCAGCAGAGTAGTGTCCACCTACCGTCCTCATGGCCCCTCCTGCATGATGTTGTTTTGATGATGATGTTCACAATCTGCCTGCCTGATTTCTTTTGGCTTGGCCAACCTCTGGAAGCTCTCCTGCGGCAGAGCTGCGTGCAGACCTCACGCTTGGAAATCGTTATCCTAATAACTGATTTTTCAGTTCCAGCTCTCTCTCAGTGAAATTCAGCCAAAAATGAGCTGAAGACCTCCCACCTTGCAAAGGGTGTCTCCACAAGATCTCCTCTGGTGAGGCTGCTTGAACACAGGTATGGGTGTAGCTTCTTCATTAGCACGTCCTCCGTTATGGTGCAAGGTTGTGAGTATGGTCAAAGCAAGTCTTCCAGCATACGTGGATGTTATAGGTCAGTACATACCGTGCACACCCAAGTGCCCTGCATGGGGGCATGTGGGGCATTTGTTTAAGCCCTAAGCAGAGGACCTGGAGCTGGACTGGTCGTGGCCTTGCCCGTGGCTTCTCATGGGCAGTGCAGAGCTGTGCTGGCGGGGGGTTTGAAGGCAAGACCTGGGCTCTCTTGAAATCTAGAGGACTTTCATTGTTGGTGATAGGTATGGTGTATTGTTATGCACATGGATAATTTAAAACATTAGGAAGGAAATTCTTGTGTCAGCATCTCTCCCGTGTGGTCTGTTTGGCGGGAGTGAGAAACTGAAGGGACTGAAATATCATTGCTCCGTGTTGGTCTTTCAGCCAGCAGTATCTCTAATGATGGTGGTCCTTGGCCTGAGGCACCTTTCAGATAAGTTTTGGGAATCCCTCTGCCTATCTCAAAGCAGCTGCATCTCCTCTACACAGCGGCTGTGCTTTTTTTTGGGTGGGTCTCCCCACAGAGCGCCTGGGGGGCCAAAAAAAGTCAGGGGTAGAGCATTCAAACAGCATACAGTGTTGAGGGTGGGACTTTCCGGAGCAGGTCTTTGTGGTGATGTGGACAGGGATGTGTGCTGGGGAAGCGTTCAAGCACTGTGTGTTCTGCCCTCCTACACCGAGGGGCTTTGGTAGGCTCTTTGGAAGTATTTAAGGTTGTGCCTATGGAATTAAATTAAGCAGCGCAGGAGAAGAGTGCTGAGCACATTTTATTTATTAGTATAGAAATACTTACTGGCATAGTGTAAGTGTCCAACTGTCCAAAAGTCCCTCAGTGAGGACTGGTGTACTGGGGAGATGCTCCCAGTGTCATCAGCCCCACCTGTGCAAAAGCCTCCAGTGTGCCTTCTCCTCCCCTAGAAACCATGAGATTTTTAATTTAATTCAGTTCAACTCACAAGGACATCGGAGAAAAATCCAGGGTTTTTTTTGTGCCTTCACAGACTTTAACCTTTGGGTGCAGTCATTTGGCCTTCCCATGTTTTTCTCAGCAGCTGTGTGAGATATATGTAAGTTTTATTTCTATAAACAAAAGCTTTTTGCTGATTTCCAGAAGAATTCTGTATCTTTAAAGACTCTATGAGTAAGGAATACCACCTTGAAGATTTTCAGTCTAATCAAAGATAAACATTTGCTGGTCTTCATGATCTAGTTAATGGGCAAAGAGTAATTACCAGTACAACCCTGCGGCCGAGCCCTCTGTACCTGCAGATCTCAGCGAGGCTTCCTTCAGCCAGCACATACAAACAAGGGGAGAGATGGAAAAAAATAGAAACTTCCAGCCTCCAAAGCCGAAAAGAGAATTTGTAAATGTGACCCAGATACACGCGACGCAGGATGCCTTCCTTGAGTCAGCAGAGAACCTCAAATACTGGCTCATGCGACCTCCTCCACCCCGGCGTGTCAGAGAAGCCTGAAAAGGCTGGGTGGCTGCTGCAGCACCCCATCGTCCCCCCAAAACTGCCACAGCCTCCAGCATGGTGGTGCGTTGCTGAGCCAAAGCTCAGCATCTTGAAACCAGGGAGGAGGAGGAGGAGGAAAGGGGCACCGTAAAATACCTGTAACCAAATATAAAACTGAAGACATAGGGCTCCCCTGCTGCCTCTGCTCCAATTTCTTGCAGATTGATTGTGCACCCGAAGCTTTACCTTTTGGAATTATTGTATTATTACCATTACTAAGGTGATAATTTTCATTAATGATTCCAGCACTTTCATTAGTGCTGGAAGCTGTAGCAGTCCAGGGCTTTCCGTCAGAAAGGAGGTCTGGCTGGCTGCAGGGTTCCCCCAGGCAGTGCAGGGACTCCTCACGCCTCATGGTTGAGCTCTGATGGACTAAATTGGCCAAGTAGGTGCCTTCTACTCTCTGCAGGGGGAGACCAGCAGTCCTTTAAGTCTGCTTAGCCCAGTGATCTGGGACTCTGACCTTAGGACAGGCTGTCAGCCCCTCTGGTTGGGTCAGGTTCCACTAGCCATGGATGAATCAGAGATGACCACGGCAACCAATGTTGAAATATCTACAGACGACCACAGGGCACCCACCAGCTGAGGCACTTGGGAACAAGGAGCTAGTGAAAAGTACTTCGTGTGTTTGCTAGCCTTGGATAGAGTTATAGATATGCAGTGGCAGGTAAAGTGGTGTCACACTGCTATCACTCCTTGCATGGACATGCTCTTGGACAGAAAGCCTAGCCTGGAAAGCAGCTCCTTCATGGCCTTTGTGCAGGTACAATGTCCTGTGCGGGAGGTCTGTGCCATTGCTGGCCTCGGGCTGCCCCTGGTGAAGATGCTGCGTTAAGATGCACTGGTTTTGGGGGGAGTGGAGGCCACAGCCCACTGCCAGGAGTGGTTGGACTTAGGTGGGCTGAGTTGCTTCCTGAGTTGCGCCGTTGTCATCCTTGGCCATGTATTTAATCCAGCCATCTTGGTGCTCCCAAGAGCACAGCCATGCAGCCTGGAAGGTGAGGTGATCCCAGTACGCCCTGGGGAGCTGTGTATGGAGCTCGCACTCACTATGCCCATCTCAGAAGTCTCCAAACTGTCTCCAGCTCCAAATTTCCCCAGGTCTCATGAGCTCCAGGGTTCACTTTTGGCTGTTGATAGAGCTGCCTGAGGGATGGTAGTATGGCATGGTGCTTCCCAACAAAACCTTGGTTCAACAGTATCCATCCTGCTGCTTATCCAATGGGCTGTGTTGGCTAGCAGGAGCTGGGAGGATGAGTGCCTGGAGGCATCACCAGCCCACCAGGGAGGGAAGGGCAGCAGCACTCCCTTCCTTCCCATCAAGATGGTCAGAAGCCTGGCTGTGTTGACTGGGCATATTTTTTACTGATGTAGATCACCTTGGTCCAGTGAGGAGTGCACACAGCAGCTGCTCGTCATCAATTCAGATATCCCCCTCCCCTCTTCTCAAGGACTTCTGAGAGCAAAAGGCTTGTGGCTACAAAGATTTACACCCCCTCAGCAAGGGTTAACCTCATCTGGCAGCCACTATTGTCTCAGGACAACTTGTCAGTCTGTGAGAACGTGCCGTAATGGATTTGAAGTGGATTGCTCAGCCCATGGAGAGGGTGATGCTGTATTTATTGAATAGACATTAAAAAGAACATTTCTCAATTTCTCAGCACTGAACTCGAGGTCAATGGATCTTTTTGGCACTGACATGCTGAGTCAACTCCTAGCTTAAAGCTTTTAGAAGGACCAGGGTTAGATGAAAGGATTAGACTCCGTCTTTAGCGTTTCCCTGGCAAAATCGTTGGGTGCTAAATCATTTATGTTGCTTTGCGGTGCTTTGCTTGGCCTCTCCCTGTTACCTTGGAAAAGAAAAAAAAAGTATTCTTCCCTTTTTTTGGATTGAATTGACACAAGTCGATTATTTAAACTGCCGCGCTGGGATGAGGTGGGTACGAAGTGTGTTGGGCTCCTAACGCCGCTGGGCAGTTGCTGGAAGGGCTGCAAAGTCCTTTTCCCTGGAGAGGAAGGTGGCTCTGAGGCGAGATGTGGTTCCACCCCACCACCCGGCGCCGAGAGGGGCAGACGGCTCGCTGCGTGCTAACAAATTCCTTGTGCACTAGGCGAAACAGCTTTTTAATAATAAACTAGCGATCGGTTATGGCAGCCGTGGCAGCGGTCGCTGGCTTGGCAGTCAGTCCGGAGCCGACGTCTGTGGGAGCGGAGACATGGGCTTCCCTCTGCCCCTGCCCCTTGGGCAGAGCTCCAGGCAGCGCTCCCTCCGCATCACGGGGGGTTTCGCCCCTGTGCCGGGCACTAAAGTAGGAGTCGTTTGGAGTTAAGGGGACGAGCTTATGTTCTGCTGGCTGTTACAGCAGGGTAAATCTGGAGCAATGCACCGACTGCGGAAGATGTTTTCATAGATGCTGACCTCCTTGGTGTCACACACACTGCTGCCATTCCCTGTGGCTTCTGGCAATTTTGTTCAGGTACATTAGTGTCACGCTAAGGGCAGCGCTGGACAGGCGGGTTTGGACAAGCCTGTCTAGCCTGAGAGCAAGCCTTGAGAAAGGCGTTTTTGGGGAGGGTGCCGCCTACGAAAAGAGTAGTGAGCAGTGAGAAACTGCTGCCATGTTCCTGCTGTGCATCCCTTGTCAATCACACTGGCTGCTGGGGAAGAGAGGCAC
>JAOXNO010000004.1:3092614-3126674 GCA_028565335.1 Limnodromus scolopaceus
GAGCAGTGAGAAACTGCTGCCATGTTCCTGCTGTGCATCCCTTGTCAATCACACTGGCTGCTGGGGAAGAGAGGCACAGCTCCCGCATCGATCCCAATCCCTCTTGGGAGGAGCCGGGAGAATCACGGGGCAGACGGAGCAGCATCTCCTCCAGCAGGGGAGGAGGAGGAGGAGGAGGAAGGGAGCCCTCCTCCAAAGCACTACCTTCTCCTGCAGCTGTCCTGCTTCCAGCCAGCGTGTCCTGTGCCGACGGCTCTCCCGGGGTCTGCGGAGTCCCATCCCACAGCCCTTTCTCAGGCCAAATCCCTGTTGCAGCCAGCGCTTACCTCCGGTTTCAGGCCTTCTGGTAGCGGTGCAACAAATAAAATGCAATCCGCCTGTATCGTAAAGTCCAATTAAAATGAAACTGAACATCCACTTTGCAGACAGCAAGTACACTGTAAATTTATGAGATCATATCTCGTGGAGGACAGGGTAGTTAAGGGGGGAAGGAAGGGGCTGGCAAAAATGGGAGAGAGCGGCCGAGGGGTAGTAAATATGTTTTCAATAATGAAGAGGCCCGATTACCCTCTTTGCAATAAAAACGTGCACAAGGCAGAGCTGCCGTAAAAATTATTCCCGAGCAGCCTGGCGTATTTGCACCTTGTCATCTTGTCAGCTCCATGCAAATTTGCACGGCGCCCGCAGCCGGCGTGGGTCGGCTCTGCGGCGCGGGGCTGCCGAGGATCGGGCGAGGGTCCTCCCTCCCACAAAATGCCATTTCATTTACAGACCCCCCCTTCCCTCCCGGGGTCCCGTCCGCCACCCCCTCCCACCCTGCAAAACACACCGATTTGCCCGTAACCGTAGCAACCGGCACGGCTGCAGGGATGGAGCAGAGAGGATCCAGCCTGGGCGCTGCATGTCCTGGGATTCTCCCCGGTCGGGCAAAAGCAGGGGGAAGCACAAGGGGATTTGGGATGTGGCTCCTGGGGGCTCTGCGGTGTGTGGTTTTCTCTGAGCAGGAGCTTTGGCCCCAGCCCCATCGCCGGGTGGTATTTCTCTTTTTTGGGGTGCCTTTACGATCCTCCCTGAGACCGATGGTACTACGTGCTGCCCAAAGCACACCAATAGCTCTGGGTGCAATTTGGCTTCATTTATTTAAAGCAAAAAATATGCATTTTATTTTCTCTCAGCAGAAACCAGAGCAAAGGCTGAGGCCTCACCTCTTTGAAGGTGCTTTCTCAAAAGGTGTGGGTTAAAACTGATTTAAAAGCGGTGATGTAAACATCACAGGAGCAGCTTCCAGTCATCTGAATATCAGCCTGAGCTGTCCTCAAATAAACCACTGCTGGGCCCAGAAAAAAAGCAATTACACAGGGGCTTAACTGAGCTGATTTAACAAAGCTGCAGTAATTAAACCTCATACACTTCAGGCTGGGGATTCAGCTCCGAGTGCTATCAGCAACCCGTCTCGGAAGGTAAATCTTTTTGGTATGAGCAGCTGAGTGGATTTAAACCAGGGTAATTGTCCCTTCTCTTTTCCCTGCCTCTTGGCTTTGACGTTGCCCTTGCGGGCGCTGGTGGGGTTAGCAAGGATTTCTCTCGCAGCGCAAATCCAGAGTAAAACTCCCAGGTCCGGTGCTTTCTGCGCCAGGACATACGGCTCAGAGCCATGTTACCTGAGGACCTGGCAGGCACCTGGCTGCCCAGACCAACTCACTTAACTTGATCTGGCAGCCTGGGTGTGAAAAACACCGGCTACTGCGGTTCATGACCCCGATCCAACGCCCGCTGATGCTAATGGAAGCCTTTCTCTTGCCTTCAATGGGCTTTGAATTGGGCTGCTGAGGCAGAGGGAAAAGCACCCTGTTAAAAAGGGCCCTATCAAGGATGGAGGTAGCTGGGGATGGGTGCTCCCCCACCGAGGCAGCCCGGCAGCCCACAGGGATGCGGGAGCCCTGGCCCACCGCTGGAAACACCATCCGCTGGCCCTCGGCGTGCCAGCCGTCACCGCCGGAGTCACGGGCTTTAAGGACGGAAGAAAGAAATTGTGGTCGTGTAGCTTGACCTCTTCTATTCAAGGCAAGATCAAAGGAGGGCCGAGAAAGAGCAGAGGGGGCTGTCGCACCCGGTAGCTGAATGCAAGATGAATGGGAGAGGAGCCGGGGGGGGGAGCTGGGGGCTTCAACTCGCAACAAAGCAACAAGATTCAATTAGTGGGAGAAGTTGTATTCTGGAATTGCTACGTCAAAGGGACGTGGCTGGAGCAGGGAAGGCAGGCAGGGGCATCGGGGAGAAGGTACGTTTTGCACGTCAAGGGTGCACGTGTTTGTGTGGAGGCTAGAAAATGGCAGGGGGGGAGGATTAGACTTGCTGGAGGTCTCCAGCTGGTTGTTAAAAGGAAAAACACCAAGACAATTACCACAGGGGTGGGTCTGCAGCGCACCAGGTAAAGGAGGTTATAGTGAGCAGCTGGCGGTGTCATTTAGTTAATGTGGGATATCCATTCCTGGGGGAAGAAGACACAGAGGACCCAGCGAGACCTGGGGGTGTGTGGGTGAACATCACCATCACCAAGCGTGGGAGAACAGCCAGGGAAGAGCCTGTTTCTGATGGTAAGTCCTGCAGGAGGAGCTGGCTAGGGATGTGGAAGGTGACCTGTTAGAGTTGCTGGGAAATGACTGAACTGATGCTGAGGAGCAGGAGGGAGGAGACCAACAGACCTATGTATGGATCAGGGGACTCCAGCATCGGCCAGTCATGCACAGGCAAGGACCCCTGGGAAACTGATCTTGGGGGGGGGAAAGTTGTTAATGAGAGTCAGTCACAACTTCTTGCGGGCACAGTTCAGACTATGGCATTGCAGGAGAAAGGAAGCATAGGGAAAGAACTCGGATCTGAGAAAGAAACCTGGGGGAAATGGAAAGTAGGTCAGGCCATTAAGATCAAGTACAGAAGTGCAACATGCACATGCAGAGACAAGATCAGATAAGCCAAGGCACATGGTGAGATGCAATTAGCAGGGGACATCAAGTGTAACGAGAGATTGCTCTAGCGGTACATCAGCAGTTGCAGGAGAACCACAGAGGTGTTGGTTTCGTACTCGGGGAGAGGGAAAGCTCTCAACAGCCGATGCCAAGGAAGTGGCATCACATTTGTTTCCCCTAAGAAGGTCAGCTGTGATCCTAGTTAAGTACTAAAAAAGGGAAAAATGGAGAGAAAGGAGGAATGGGACAATTACACAGCTTTCAGACTTAACTGCATTTCCCAGAAAAGCACTGAGACTGTTGTCAAGCTTGTGAAAATCTAGGATGAAAGAAGGGAGTGAGAACAGGTAGCACAGTGACTTCAAAGGAAATTGTACCCGCCTGATAGGATCTCCTGAGTAGTGGGTCTTGTGGAGGAAAGGCAAAGAGCAGAAGCTGAACATCTTGAGTTTACCTGGTGTGGTTGAAGGTAAAAGGGGTGAATGTCCCACTGCAGAAACATTGGCAGCCAGCATCTAGAAACATTAAGAGCCTAGGAGATGTGTCCCAAGTTGCCAAGTTATAAAAAAACTGCACTTCATAAATGCTACACCATCCTCTGAAGATTGTAGAGATTTCATGAAGCTAAAACAACACTTATCAGGTGCTGGTGTCTCTGTGCTGATACTGTCTCAGCTGAAAACAGGATGGAAAATAATTTCATGGAAATAGCTATTTATTGCAATATCAAGGCTGGCAAACCTTTGGAGCTGTAACTTTGAGATGTTGAAATTAGTAGAGAAAATCCACCTGGCCCTTTTGAAGCCAAAGCACACTGAGGTGAGTGAGGATACCTGTGCCAAATCTATTCATGAAAATGGAGATTTTTTTCAGGTTCATCCAGTAAATGGCTAGTTTACTTACCCCCACCCCTCCTGTTTTTCACAGTGGATGCAGCAGGGCCACAGTTTTTGTTTGCGGTATGGGCTCAATGTGGTTTTATTTGCCTGTGCCTCATTCACATGAATTGCAAAGACATTTTGGAGGGAGAGAACAAGGAGAGAGATCTTCAGAAGAAGAAGAAGAAGATGGGAACAGGTTACTGAGGTGCAAGAACAGCTGCCTGGTCACCTGGTGTTTTTTGATCCTCTTACCCAAGCAGAACAAGGACTCCTGCCTCTGCCTCGAAGGTAGGAAAAGACCTGGTGTAAGGACCATCCCTTGCTTGTGGTGCACCCAAACCAGAAGGTTCTCAGCTGCTTCTGGGACTTTCATTCTTAATGTGCTGAGTGAAGGGAGCCCCAAACCCTGAGATACGGGAGAGCCTGGAGAAGCAGTTTTCACCAGGACACAGTTACGCCTGTTGCAGGGAGAATATCTAATTTCAAAGCCCGATAGATCAAATGCAGCTGGGGGGTGGAGCTGTGTCTTATCTCTCGCCTTGTCCGGAAGTTTGAACAGCAGAGCAAATTATTTGATCATGTTTTTATTGTGCTTCTCCCCCTCCCTTCTATCAGGGAACTATAAACCAGAGATAATCCACAGTTCCCCCTGTCTAATTGTGCTGCTTGGCCACCTGAACGCCATCGCCTCATGGAGAAAATGCCCTCCATCTTCTCGGCTCTCCCCGTGCCGCTCGGGGAAGCGGGGCGTGCGCTGGCTGCCTTCGCAGCTGGCTGCCGAGTCCTGAGACCGGAGTTTTCCCCGAGGTAATAATTTACTGGGATGCTAATTGGGCCGTCCACAGAGTGAATTAAAAGGACGTTCCTCCACCGTCTTGGGAGCTGTGGGAATCCTGTGGCTGTGCCCAAAGGGTAGGGGGGAATCTCACGGAGAAGTAAGCGGAGCCTGTTTGCAAGGAAATTAAACTAAAAATGTGTAGAAAAACAGCCATCGGGCTTCACATTTCAAATCCAGAGTGGTATCCAGTAGGTTGAAAAAGCTGTTTAACACTTGAGTGCTGGCAGACTGCAGAATCTTATTTTCTCTAAAATACTAGCTTTCCCCCCCCTTCATTATAACAAAATTGAATGGAAAAGTGACCATTTGCAATTTGCTTGATTCAATCCAACTAAAAATTGACTGCAAACATCCAGTGCTGGGCAAAGCATTTCTCTCCCTGTTCCTTCCCTCTCCCCCCCCGCTCCCTCCCCCCAAAACATCCATTTCCAATAGGTTTAACCTGGAGCAGCCTGTTTTGCTGAAGGGGCAGGGAAAAAAAACCAAAAAGCAACAAAAAATCACAAGCCAAAACCACAAGAACTTAAAAATCAATACTTTATATTGTCTGGGAAAAAGAAGGAAAAAAAAAAAAAGTTGTTGGTTTTTTTTTTTTTAAAGCTCAACAGTTTTGATGAAAAGATGTCAACCGTGCCTGGCTCCCCAAGGAAGCTCCCTCTACGGGCGATGCTGTGGTAGCGTTGCTCCAGCTCCGTGCCATGGCCACATCCTATGCCAGAATCCCGTGGGTCGGCCCTGCATAGTGGGCATTAACACTGCTGGAGCAGCTGAGACTGCCAGGCCATGAAACTCCTAGATTAAATCCTCTCTTTTCTTTTCTTTCCTTTCCTTTTTTTTTTTTTTTCCCTCCCATGGTAAAAACAGGGATTAAAAAATAATCACAAGAGTTTCTTCTTTTTTGTCTGAAGCAGCGGGATGCCCAGGTGGCACTAGAGCTGGTACTGGCGTGGGGTGCAAGGGGTCGTGCAAACACAGTGCAAAGGGATGGACACGTTCAGCTCCAAATGAAAATTTTCATCATGTATGTTACAGCTAAAAGCTGCAAACCAGCTCAAGTGCTTCTGAATTTCGGCATGTAAAGGAGATGGGGGTTCAGTGCCTGGCGGGGAAAACTGAAGCCATTTGCACACTTTCCCTCTCTGTGCTTTGGGCTGTCCGGTGGATTTGCAGCTGTGTGTGTGCCGAAGGGCTGAAGACACTAATGGTGAGCTCAATCTGCCTTCCTACCACAGCTGCGATGGAGAACCGATGTCTTTGCCTTCACCGGAGCTCTCTCCAAGCAGCAGAGGCAGCCGGATGGAGCCCAGAGGTAAGGATGCTGGGGGATCTTCTCCCTCACTGACTGCAAATGGCTCTGGCAAAATTTGTGGTGGCTCCAGATGCTCAGTTGGGTTGGACCAAACCAGATACTGATGTCCCGGAGCGAGGGTGACTGCCACACAGCTGCTGGCATTGCTTGGGGCAGCAGGTAGAGCAACATGGGGCGACAGCAACCCAACTCTCAGGTGTATGCTCTCCTACAGACACACCTGTTTTGACTGTTCAGTCAAAATTTAAGAGATTCGTACAGAATACACTGAATTTCCCACCCCGGATGCTAGAGCAAACTCTGTTAGGGCAGCTATTTGCTAGGCAGTGATGGAAAATGTTGAATTTTAATCCCATATAAAGGTCTGGAAAATGCTTCTACTTAGCATTGTGATGAAAAGCTGAAATTTCAGAGTCACCATCAGAAAGCATATAAAGTGCTGTGATATTTTTGATTCTGAAATATTGGCATGTCCTTAGAGCAAGTTCAGGGTCAAAGAGAGAAACATTGTGGCTGTGAAGTCTTGCCTTCAAAATTCCTTGCTTTTGTGGAAGACTGGAGTTTGCAGAGGGCAGGAGGTCCGTCGAGGCGCTTTGTGGTGTGGAGCTGAGGCTCAGCAAGCTGAAGCAAAAGAGCTGGCATTGGTGGCAGAAGGTTTGGTCCTTTAGAGGAAAGAAGGTATCGGTTTATAGGTTTGTTGGTACTGAAGAGATAAGTTGGTGCATTTTCCTGTTCTAGTGTTGTTCTTCTCCAAGAGATGTTTCCTCGAAGTCACCATGTGATAGGGTGAGCTGAATCTGTGCTTAATGGACCAGAGCTCCTTTGCGGGGTAAAAGCTGACTGTGGCCACAGCAGGTGAACAGTTGTATGTGGACTACAGGCTTAAACCTGTAACTGCTAGTCCAAATTTCCCCTATGTTATCGGGGTGTTAGAGGAGGGGCATCAAACCCCAGAACTCTTTAAAATGCCCGTCACCTGCCCTGAGGACAGCCCTGGTGGGGCAGACCGGACGGTGTCTGAGCTCAAAGATGTCCGTGACAACTCTGCAAAGCTGAGTTATGCGGAGTCGTCATGTTAACGTACAGTCAGCGAGAAAGATAGGAGAAATACCGCCACGCGGAGATCCATATTTTTCCCCACTGACTAAAATACTGTGTAATTTTATCTAGTTACTATAAAACAGTTTATACTCCTTGTTTATAAAAAAAAAAAGGGGGGGGAAACATATTTCACTTCCTCTACTGACAGGCTATGGAGGAAAAATAGATGGTTTCTTCTGCATTTAATATTTCAAACCAAGTAGACCCAAAAGAAAAGGCAGCAATTAACCACAAGTACCAGCAATGTGTTCCTTGTGTTTCCTCTCTCTGGATGTGGCTATGAAGAATCAGTTTGGTACAAACTTATTTACAGTCATGTTAAATCTTTTAGTAATAATTTTCCAAGCTAGGCAAGAAAGCAATGCAGCTGCCACGTTCACCCTTCAGACCCCTGAGATGAGACCTGCTTCTCACATGTAGTCAGGATTTCAATCCTTTATGCTCAGTCAGTTAGAAATGGTTAGTAAATGATTAGCGGATATATGACCCATATGTTGGGGTAAGCTTATCCACAAAACAGGGCAGTATATTTTATAAGCCCCAAAAAGGGGCGAAATGGTAAGAAGGGCATTGACTGTGGTGAAGATTTCCTGTGCCTCTGAACATACATGTGCTTGCACACGTAGGCATAAACATGCAAGGCTATGTATTTTTCCTCTTCTGCTGCTGATTCCACGCAAGACCTGCCCTGTGGCCCTGGCTGACGAGAGGAAAGATACCCGAGCATCATCTTGCCCCCGTCCCCTGCATCACCTTGCCATTACTGCTTGGTCTCTTGCCACCTGAATAGCACAGGCTGTAAGACCAGAGTTAGCTGATTCCTCAGCAGGAATCCAGCAAGGACACAGGGCTCCTCACCTGCCACCTCCTTCTCTGCATGGCCTGCACCCAGGCTGGCAGCATCCTGTGACTAACTCTTCTAGACTGGGTTTCTCCAAGGGAGGACCAACTCTTAATTTGGCTGACTCTGCGCTCTGTGGGAGCTCTCATCCATGCCAGCTTGAGTCCTAGCAAAAACCCATCATTGTTAGTCCTCGAAAGGAACAGCTCGGATATTCTCCGCCCCTGTTCCTGCAGGCTGGGATGTACTGTGCATTCCCACAGACCAAAATTCCCCTGGTAGGCTCAATTACAGCAATCAGCCTTCACGCTCTTTTCAATGGCACTTCTGCCTCTGGTTCCGTGAGGCCACCGTGGTGAGGCCATAAGTCGCAGCTTTTCTCCAGGTGTTGGGGGAGATGACACCGCTAATTTGGCTGCACCAGACCTGCGGGCAGGACTCCGTGGGGTGGGCATGCAAAGCGATGTAGGGGGCCCACGGGCTTGTTTGTAAGGGGGTTGCCCTAATTGGAGCCGTTTGGGATGTACCCTGGCTCTGTCCTCTAACGAGGCGGTTACATCAGAGAGCCAAGCACACGCTCTCCTTCGGCAGGGTCTTCACTCCAGCTTGCAGCAGATCTCCTCTGGTGCAAGGCAGGGCTGGGGGAGAATCAGGCCAGTGTGCATTTCTCATTGCTAACACATTGGCATCCTCTCAATGAACAAACCACTAGAAAACAAATCTGGAGCAGCCCTCGGCTGCGGTGGCCAGACCTCGTCTGTTAACTGGGCTGAAGAGTACCAGCTGCTCTGCTCCTGCCCCGGGGAAGAGAGGCCCTTCTGCTGTGGTCTGGGGACTAGAAATGAGCCTGAACCAACCTCTGCAAACTGGGGATGGCTTTTATGCTCCAGCTCTGGATCCAAATTCAAATTTCATGGCTTTAAATGCTGCCTGAACCAATGTCTTGGCTCCAAATACCTCCCTGCTCTAAAAGGGCAAATAATATGGTGGTGAGAAACTTCTTTTTTTGTCCATGGCTCTGTATAATGCTGACTTTGAGGTGCTCTGGCTTGGGCTTCCCCAGCTGCATCACTGGAGCCAGGACAGTGCTTGCATTTAAAACCCTCTGGCAGTGGGTGCTGACTTGGCAAAGTGACCTGCCTGGTTTTGTGCAGCACGTTGGGAACGTGTGGCTCGTGGTGCTTGACCCACAGGTGTTTCCCCCGTGCCAGGCTATGTTGCAGAAGGAACTGTGCTTGTTGGGGACAAAGCCTCCCTTACCGGGGATGGGGAGCCAGGGCAGCTTCCCCAGCTCTCCCCTTGTGTTGCCCATCTGCCTGGCTTCTCCCCCATTCCCACTGATGCCCGGGGACCCCTACCCGTGTCTTGCTGGTGCTTTCTCCTGAGCATGGCCCACTCCCCAACCCCTGTAACTCGTGTCTGTCGAGCCCAAGGATGTCGTGGAGCCAAGCTGTGCCAGCCCCAACAGTGCAACACAGATCTCTGCATACCACAATGCCCGGGTCCAGGCAGCTTATGGTGGCAGTGCCAGTTTGCAGCACGGCTCCCTGCGCCATGGACTACAGTAGATGTTTTCTGGTTTGGAAGAGCAGTGTGAAGGGTAGGTAATGCTAGGGGTCCAGTCACAGGAGGAGTTTGGTGAGGGGGATGATGAGGACAGAGGAGGGAATGTGTTATTTTGGCTCTTGCAAGGCATTAACTAACCCTTTGTTGGAAAAGGACTGAGCCTGGAAAGCCGCTTGCTCTTCCTGTGTTTTCTGGTGGCGTCTGTGCGGCAGCAGTGTAATGCCAGTTCTTAGGCACCAGCTGTGGTCAAGCAGGGCTCTGTGTCTGCAGGGCAAAAATAGAAATATCCCGACTGTAAATGGGAAAGATTTGGTAGAAGGAATTTATTTTCCCATTTGTCTAAGTTTCACTGGCGTCTCATAGCTCCAAGAGGTACTGTCCAGCCTTGCTGTAGGTTGAAATACTTGCGTCACCAGATATTTTCTCCATCCTGTTAAAATGGGACACGTTGGGTTAATTGCTCACAGCAGCTTTGTCCTGGGTTTGCCCTTTGTGCTGGTGACTGCAGTGGTCCCCAACCCTCACTGGGGCAGCAGCAAGGAACCTTCAGGGTGTTGCAACACCCCTGCCTTTCTCCAGTAGCTGAGGACACAGTCGTCCCTGGGCGAAAGGATCCAGCAGTGCTGAGCCATGCCAGAGGATATATTTCAGATGTGTTGCAAAGTCTTGGGAGTGGGAGAGAAGATGGGTCAGCTGAAACTGTCAGCAGTCTCCAGCAGCATCTCTGAGGTGCCATCGTGACCCTGAAGCTGTCGCGGTAGGTGGGCTTATCCCTTGAGCCATGTTCCGTGAGTAAATTGGCGCTCAGCTCTCACCCTGCTGCTGTCTCCCACCTCTTCTCTCCTCCTAGGATTCCCCTCCTGAAGCCGCCTCAACCTGCTGTGGCACCTTCTGTCAAACGCTTCACACGTTTGTCACCAAAATGTTTTGGCAGCAGCAGCATCTCTAGGTTTTGACATAATCCCGACAGGAGACTTTCTCAATTATTACTAATGGAACATTATGCTCCTCTTTGGGAACTCCTGCATGAATAAAAAGGGTCATTAATGACATCTGCGCAGAGCCCGGAAATTATTAGTCAATGCTGATACAGTTTTATTTTATTTTTTTAATTTTTACATATATATTTTCTTAAGCTCCTGGTAATTTCCCACTTTGCCTCCCACCCCCTTCTCCAAAGTCCCCCGTGCAAGCTGGAGCTGAGCTGGGCTATTGTCAACGTTCTTGCTTTTGTGCAGGTAAATGCTATTCCCCTCCTACCCTTCCTTCCCTTTTATTCCCTCTTGGCTTCTTTAAACATCATAGCTCTCATTTCAGTCCCAAGAGATCCCGTCGCACCTTTCCTTGGGCTTGATTTTATTGCCAGTCAAGCTTAAATACTTCTTGGACTTGAAGAAATCAATATTTCCCAGGTCCTACCAAGGCAGTGCTGGAGGGGGAGCAGTAGGACCGTGTCCTGCTGCCTGTGGCCATCAGGGTGCTGTGTCCACCTTGTCGTGCATGATGCTGGTGGCATACAGGAGACGCTGGGAGAAGGGCTGGAGGTGTCCCCAGGTGCCACACAGCATCGTACAACAGGGAGGCTCAGCTTGGATCATTTTAGAGGACTTTCTAGACAGAAAACTGTTGGTTTTTCTGTCCCCCTGTCAGGTATTCAGTTCCCTCTGCTCAATACCCCTAAAAATGGCCCAAAGTAGGCTTTTTTTTGTTTTGTTTTCCAGAATAATGCATCAATTTGAGAAACTGGTACTTTGCAAGATAAAGGGACTCTGTAATAGGGCCCTACAGAGAGTTGACAAAAAAAATAGGAGTCTCTGCCCTGAAAACCATATCAAATGGGTCTGCAAGTCATCACCACTGAGGAGGTGGCTGGTGCAGTGCTGTGCACGGTGGGTTGGAGGCTGCATCTGTCTCATGTTGATAACAACATGTGGGTACAAGCCCCAGGCCAATGGCAGTGTCAGCAGCACATCCAGCAGGACAAAATCCTAAGGCCATTCCTTTTGGTGCCTTGCCGTGCCAGCACGTATAGCTTGGAGGCACATGTGAGGCCTCCCCAAAGGAGGAAGGGAGAGGTTTGGGTTGATGGTTAGGCTTTTGGAGAGATCTCTCATGGCCTGTGGAACAGGAGAAAAGATGAGGTCTTCATTGGCTCAAAGCCTGTTTTTATTTTTTGGGTTGGTAACAAGTCAAATAAGCTGCAGAGAAGTTGAGGATGGTGTTGCTCCATACCAACGGGGAGGATCTCTGCTTCCTGCACCCCCTACGAGATGCCCGTCTCCATGGTGCATGTCTCTAATGCTGTTACATCCGAGACTCTCCTCCAGGCCATAGTCTGTGACCGGAGGAGATGTGGCTGCTGTGGGGCTTGGCTTGCTCTGTAGGGCACACACAAGGGAAGGGGCACCACCTGGGCTGAGGGGGTGGCCCAAGTGTGAGATGTGACTATTCTCTCACGGGACACCCAGGCCCTGGATTCATCACAGAGCTGCTGCGTGTCCCCAAGGAAGGTCAGGCAGGGATCGCCAGCCACGATTCAAACCTGGCACTTGGGGTAAAAGGTCGATGCAGTAACTCTAAAAAGAAAACTGCTAAACAAGAAATAGACTCCTTTAAAAAAAAAGTCCCTTGGAGAAAAGATATTTCAACCCCTTTTTGATTTATGACCTACTATAGGATATTGAGACATTATTTACAATCGATATATGCTCCTGCAAGACTCCCGCTGGAGCCATAGACCCTGCCTGTTAGAGTGGAGACCGGTCAGCCTGCTCCACTGGAAGTGCCAGCCATGTCCTGCTGGAACGGGCTATAAAGCTGGACGCAGCTGTATATCTTTCAGAAAATGGACCTGGTTACACATGTCTTTGGGCAGCTGACACAGGGATATAGTTTAGGGCTAAGACAGCAGTTCGGTAGCAGAAATCAGCATTCCTCAACCTTGCCAATAATGAAATCTCTTGCGCAACATAGAGAGCTCCGCGGCCTTAAAGGTGCAAAATGGAGTTGTTCAGTTGACTTATAATGGAACTGGGCCAATTTTGAAGCAAGCACTGGATTTTATTCCGGGATTTTATCTTTAAAGGGGGATTTGCAAACACTTTAAGGAAGGGGGGGAGGAAATTCATTCAGCGTAAAATTGCATCCTGGCCGAATTCCAGTTTGGGTAATTACATTCTCTTTCTGTAGTGGCTGCAGGACAAAGGGCCATTCATCACGCTCCAAAGTGCTGCAAAGGGCTCCCGTGTTCCACTGGAGAAGTGCCTCCATTCGAATCCAAGCGAGAAAGTTTTCTCCCTGTGCTCGAGGCCGCTCCAGAGAGTAATGGAGCTTGGCGCTGCTTTAGGATCCTTTCGGATGAGTTATAGGGGCAAGCACCTTGTCACGCGCCGCTCAGTCTCCAGCAAATCTGGGTAAGTAGGGCGCTCAGCAAAATAGATTCCTTCCAGCCTCCTGTGGCTTGCCTTTCACCCTGAGGACATGCTTGGCTTTGAAGAGTGCCACCAGAGCTCCAGGAAACCTGGCTGGAGCAGAGGAGATGGATTTCCTCCCTGCAAACCTGCCATTTTGGAAATGCCTATAGACAAGAGACTGGGTCGCACCCAGCTGAGTGGGACTCGAGGATTTGGGGTGCACTCAGAAGTGGTGCTGGGGAGCCTGGAAGGATGCAGGTACTCCACCTTCTTCCTCCCAGGTTTCCATACAGCCAGAGAAGAACCATTTGCAAGCCTTAGAGCTTCCAGCTTAGAGAGGGTCACGCTTAAATAGCGGACTGCAGTTTTCAGTGGAAGCAATTTAGCAGCGACACAATATCCTGATCTCCCTGGTAGCTCTCTTTGCAGCCCCTCTCTGTTTGTTGGGGCAGAGCGAGGCCCCGTCGCGGCAGCCCCGGTGCTCAGGTAGAGGCCACGCGAGGAGGCAGCAGCAGCTACGTAGGGTGAAGGAGCATCTCTGCATGCCACCCACCAGCTGACCTGCCAGGGAGCATCCTTGGCCTATGTGCCTTGAGAGTGTCCCTTTAAAGCAATTTGTAGACTGTTATCCTGTATCATTAACCTAATTAGTGTAATTGCCGCCATTTATGTAATGAGTATAAATACTGGAGGAATCCCATAATTAGAAGATGTAATTAGGTAATTAATAGATGACATGGTAACAAAAATCCAGGGGAAACTTTGCAAGGTGGACAGTGTGTGTGTGTGTGTGTGCCTGTTTGTGCATGTGTGCACGTGGCTATTCAGACACACTGGTGCTGCCAGGGTCTGTTGCAGATGTGCTCTGTGGTTGGCTTCAGGCTGGAGCCCCTCTATATTACGCTGGCAATATAAAGGGGCCTTCTGGTGGTGTGAGAAGGCTGTCTTAGATCTCTACAGATCTTGCAGAGGGGCTCTGGAGAGCCAGCTTTTGCACAGGGGGAAGAGCAGAACTCTGGCCATTGCCTTGCCACACAGACACTCTCTGCTTTCAGATTCTGGGAGAAGAAAGGTGAATTTAAGAGGTCTGAGACTTTCCCCAGCCCCGGGCTGGAAGGTGGCTTGAAGTCACATTCACCCCATGGTGCCTCTTTCCTACAATTAGCACTGGAATAGCGTGAAGGCCAGCTCCTACATACACAGCCTGCCAGAGTGGAGGGGTGAGGAGCCCCAGGATTGTGTTCAGCTGCGTGATAAAGTCCCATTTTAGTTCTCTTGTGGGTTTGGCTTAGAAAAGTGATCGGAGCTGGAAATTGTGTTTGTGCTGTGGAGAGCTGATAAGGTTCCTGCCGTGCCTGAGGAGCATTTTTTTAGAGGTTTGTGAGTAGAGAGTATTTTAGCTGGACCCTTCCTAGTCACTGAAATGTTGATATTTATTTTTTTTTTCCCTGCTGGTCTCTGTCTCTTGCTCCTCAAAGCCTGTTTGCACTTCTAGAGTATTTACATGTCCAGATGCATCTGAAGAAAATAAGTTGCAGTTAAGGGAAGTTGGGGTGGGGGTTATTGTTGAGGATCGTTTGGATCTCTGGGAGGAGTCATCACCACCAGCTTTATGGCAGGTGGGAAATCTCTCCACACACACACTCACGCACCTCTCCAATGTTGCTTGGCAGTGGCTGGCTGAAGGGACCATCAGGCTAGGATTTGTACAAGTTTTTCCCTTTCAATGGGAACATATAAGGAAGAAGCTGACTTGGAAATGCCAGTGGGACCAACTGGGCCAACTCTAACCTATGTGACAAAAGATATCTTTGAGCTACCAGACTCCAGACCACTAAATCAAGGCTCCCATCCAGTTGTTCAAAAAATAAAAAGGCTTTGCATCCTTCCAAAAAAGCACTGTCCTTTGCTGCCCTGTGAGATGTTATGGAGTGGCTGCAGCTCTTGGAATGAGCTCCTTTCTGGGATTGCTGGAACGTTTTGGTGATGATGGTGGCATTTTGATAGCAAGATCTGGTGCTAGCCCTGAAGATGTGAGTGATGCAGCAACATTGTAATAGCAGGTTGGAGACCTGGCGCCATTGGTATGGGGAACATATCTCTGGGAAGACCAGTGTGATGCTGAGCACTGCTTGGATCCTGCTATACGCTGGAGGGAGAAAATTGACTTGAAGGTCTTTTGTGGATTTAGCTGGACTAAGAGGAGGAGTAAGCCCCGAGTACCTTTGCTGTGGGATGTCTCCTCTGCAGAGGGTCCTGGGCTCTCTGCACATTGGCTAATCTATGCTGGCTTATTTTGAAAAAGCCATTGACCTTGTGGGTTTTACTCTTGGCCTCTCTACATCCCTTTCGGAGTATGTTCTCCCCAAAAGTTGAGCTATTTTGCACTCCTTGGGAGGAGCACTGCAGCCAGCAAGAAGTGACCCCAGGACCTGCAGCACTGGAAGCGCCAGCACAGGAAGGGTCAGAAGAGGAGCTTTGTGCAGGCGTTGGGTGGTCAAAGGCTGCTGAGTCCCCAGGACCAGCAGCTAGAGGGAGGTATGACCTCACGCTGAGGGCCAGCCTTGTCTATGCCGTGGATTCCTTGTCATAATGCCAAAGAAAATCCTTTTGCTTTCTAGTGTTTAGGGTCCATGTAATGAACAGCCACAATGCAGACTTCATTACATAGCATAAGTAATTCTTGAGATTAAAGACTTTTCAAATGGCTCCTGCTGGAATTTCTGCCAAAGTATTTCTTAGTCCCTGTCTACATGGGAAGTTTTATCAGGTGTATCGCAATCAGTATATGCAGGTCCAGTTACACCAGGAAGGCTCTGTCTAGACATTTTAATTCCAGTATAAAAAGGGCCTTTTTTTCCTTTAGCTTAAATTCACTTGCAAATGTCCTTCACAAAATGAGGGCCTGCCTCATCAGTGTAAGAGCCTCCTTGTACATAGCACTATGTTTAGATCTGTTTGAATTCCCAGCCGAGACTGTATCAAAGCCTACTATGCCCTGAGGCCAGGGGTTTCTGATCCTGCTGCGGCCCCGGTTTCTGGATGTGGAGGTGGATTGGTGTTTGGCAGCCTCTGGGCTGGAGGCAGCTCTTTGTGCCCAAAGGAAGCACATGGTCTTGCACGGCACTTCTGCAGTCCTTCAGCTTAACCCTACTCTGTCCCTCTCTGCTTCCCGGTCCCATGTCCCACGATGCCCATACTCCCACCCCAATGGGATGTATCCCATGGGGCACCATTCAGTGAAATCTTCCTCAGCTGAACCTCCTGATTCACCTAGAAAGCTGGTTTGGGGATTTGCCCACTAATACTCAAATTTGCAAGAGCCATGTTGTGTTTTGGCTCACTTTCCATGTAGCAAGCTCTGAGTCCCAAATGATGCCAACTTCAAAACTTGTTTTGAGGCCTTGCAGATGCTTGAGATCTGCCCACTGGCTTTGCAGAGCTGAGCAGAGGTGCTATATCTCCTGCCTTGCCGTCACAGAGGTTGACTCCTGGATTTTGTCTCTCCAAGTGACAGGCCATAAAGGGTATCTGCCTCCCTGTGCTCTGGACCATCACACAGGTGAGGATTGTTGCCATTTCTACCTGTGCTTTCCTTGCCTTTGCCCTCACCAGGCACTGAGCATTGATTTATTCTCGGGGCCATGTCCAAACTACCCAAACACAAAACTCCACCATGAGGGCAGAGCAGCTGTGCTTTGTCACTTGCTCTCCTTTTATAATGAAAGCCCTTTTTTGCTGTGTTTCTGTCTCCGCTTCAAGGTCTAACTCTGCCTGAGTCCTGCCAGGTTTCATTTTGTTCCTGTATTTTTTGATTTCCAGATGTGTCTGCTGATCTCTCCCCCACCTCATCTTTATTCCTTTGTAGTCCTGATGCTACATGTGAACACCCTTTTCCTATTAAACATGGTTCCAGGCTCAAAGACTTGCTTGAACGGTTGTCCCACCTGCATTTCACACTCTAATTAAAAAAACAATCTGAAATTTCCTCCATGTTCAAGTCCTTAAGCTCTTCGGTCATGTTGAGCATGTTAATAGCGTAGTTCTGGCCTAGCTTTATGCATCTTCTCCAGTGGATTTGATTTATCTATCCAGGATCAATCTGAAGTCGTCTTCTGGAAATGGCCAGCTGTTTGCCAAAGCTGTGGCTAAACACGCTTCAGAGGAAAGCCCCAGGAGTGGGTAGAGGTTTGAGTGTAAGCAGCCTGTTGGGAGCAGTTGTCTGGAGGAGGAAAAGGGAGCAAAGCTTTAACTGAGAGCAGTTAATTATCTTCCTTTATAAGATTTGTCCTGGTTCAAAGCAAAATGGATCTGAGGAAGTCACGTGGGTTGTGTTAGGTGAGAGGATCCCAATGTTGTCTTTTTTTTTTTTTTTTTTTTTGTCTCCTAACTATCTCTGTCTACAGATTTATTGGAAGTCAGGTTGCCAGGAAAGCGTTACCAAATAATTATCCTGTGCTACCTTATGGTAACCTTTGCAAAAAAAGTGTTTAGGTAGAGAAACTGTGTGAACTAGTCATTAATATCTTATAGGTCAGAGTTACGGATGTTGCATTGTGATGAAATATGTATTTCTTCCTATTTCTTAGGAAAATGTGCTTGTGAGACAGAGTAAGATTTATGATGATCTTAATTAGTTATTTCCTAGCTTTCAAAATGTTTGGGTTTGAGAGATGATATGATAGATAATTAACTTGTTGTCACAGAGTGACTTTTAAAATGAAATGTTTGTTCTCAAAATATTATTTATCTCAATATGCATCGTATGCATGCCATAGTACGTACACACATGTATATACAGCTAAATACATGCATATGCATCACTGCAGCATTCCCCCCACCAGCCGCAGGAGTAGGGAGCACAGGACAATGCTCCCATGCTGGGCATCGTCCTGGGCCCCATGTCAGGCTGAGCAGAGGGTGCCACGTCACAGCCCTGCAAAGGGGATTTCTGCCACGCGGCTGCTGTTCTTGCTGTGTTTGTCCTTACTCTCCTGCTGGAAAGGTGACCCACAGAGGCTAAACGGACTGGCATTCTGCCCTGCCCTTTCCTCTGTGGGTTTATGGACTAAGGTGAAGGCCAGAGAGGTTTTCACTTATTTGGGTTTTTTGGTTCATCAGCAGACACGAGATGCTTGCATCAGCTCTGGATGCTGTGGGACTAGCCTTGCTCTCATCTTGACAGTGGGGCAGTCAGGAGAGACATAATTGCGACATTTTTTTCCTTTGTTTTGCCCTAAAACAACAGCCCAGCTCCTCCAAGGTCCTGTGCTAACATTTTCTGGGAAGTCCTTTAGACCAGTAAGCTCCAGGGACACCTGCCAGTAACACAGTGCTGCTAAGAGGTGGGGGGTTGTGACATTTTTTGCTGAACTAGTAAACTCTAAATGAAAGGAACTGTATCCCTCCCTGCTACATCCCTCGGGGCCAGAGGGGGTTGGTGAGAAACTCCAGGGAAGGCAGAGGGCAGGTTTGCATTGACCCCAAAGGATGCTGGATGTGGTCCCTGAAGCCGTGGCTGCCGCGATGCCTCGTCGCTGCAGGGAGCAGAGCTGCTGCAGAAGGAGAGAGGTCACCTGGAAGTTGATTCATTTTTTTTTCTTTCCCTTTCTTTTGCAGTTTTCGTCAAAGCTTTATAAATAACAGCCAAAACCCCTAGGGAAAAACCTCCCAACCAGCTGCCTGTTGCAAATACTCCAGGAAATGGGAGGCGGGGAGGGAAGAGGGAAGGAAGGCTAAATTTGGTGTCTTTTATTTTTGACAAGGGCTATTTCAATCTGTTTTAAACCCATGTAAAAAAAATTTAGAGCCATGAGAAACTTCTGGCAGCACCGTAGGAGTCTGTGGAGCCGAGCACTCACTCCGGCCGGCGCGGCACAGACGTGGTGTCTGCCCCAGCTCCGGGAGATGACGGCTCAGACACTGCCAAGGCCGTGGTAGGGACGGGGAGCTCAGGGACAGAGATGAAGTCGTATTTTTTTCAAGGCCTCACAAGATTTCTTTAGCAAACCCAAGAGAGGCTCGAAACTTTCCAAAGCAACTGAAGGACGTGTGGGCAAGCCCTCGCTTTTCTGCAGGGCTGTTGTACTTGGGTCCCTGGTGCAGCACAGTAAAGTTTAAGTTAATAAACCCAAACAGAGAAGCAGAAAGCAAATGCTTTCTTTCATTTTCCTTTTTAAAAAATTCCATGATGACCCTTTTCCTCCCGACTGGCCCTTGCTAAAGCTTGCTGTTTGCAACACCTGAAGTCAAGGCGTATAAAATGACTTGGCAGCATCCCTCTAACGTTCCCCTGGCACTCTTCGGAGAGCGCGGGTGTTAACCTTGTTGTCCTGGCCGTGTGCCAGGGTAAGTAATTACATTTGGCCCCTATAAATTAGCCCCATGATCGCAGCCGAGGAGCTGCAGCGTCATTTCCTCCCGGCTGTGCGGTTGTGGCGATGCCCAACGTTCTCCACCTTGGCACCGGTGGCATCTTGGTGTGCAGGGTGGCATGGAGGACGAGCACAGGGAGCAATGTGGGCTTGCTCATGCTAACGCTCCGTTAAATTGCTCTGGGGCTACAGGTGCTGCAGAAGAGGTCTGGTTCTTGATGCTCCTGCGTTCGGAAAAGGGAGAGCAGAGAGGACAGAGCTGAGTGGGATCAGGCTCCCTACCCCAACAGGGTGACCTGATAAATTGCCACCAGTCAGCTGAACCTCGGTAACAGCCTCTGAGCTCGCAGCTAAAATTAGCTGAAATGGCATGAAGAGAATTGCTGAAACCTCCACGAAAGTGATTTAAGCCGAAGCACGTGACCTTGCATTTGTCACGGGCCGAAGCACGCGCGGGCCTGCAAGCGCAGCGCAGGTGATGGGCGGTAGCGTGTTAAGCCATGTAGGCTTGAGCTGGAAGTGACTCTGGGGTTGGATCGCATGTTCTACCTGTGACCTGGTCCCACTGGTCCCCAGCACTGTCTCAGGTTAACCCCTTCTGCTGCAACCCACCTTAAAGGGTCTTCAGCTGGTGTCTGGTTATAGCTAGAGCGGACCTTGATGTGCAGGGGGAGTTAGCTTAAGATTAGGTACAATGTGTTAGCCGACTGTGGTGAATTTCCCAGTGCAGTTACCAAGCTAACCCTGCCTAATCAAGTCTGAGCTGAGACGGAGTGTGTCTACATGGAGGAGATAGATGATAAAGCAAACAGGATTGGAAGGTCTAAGCAGGAGGAGGCGTGGTGGCGTGTTCCAGACTGTCTTGTCATTGTCCCTTTCAAAGGTTGGCTGCTTGGTCTTTAATTTCTGAGACGGGGCACTCAGCATGTGTGTCCTTCCCAGGCTGGCAGCAGAGGCTGTGGCTCCTGGGGCTGGGCTCAGTGGAGTGGTTCCACCTTTGCGTGGCTTTCTGTGTGTGGGAAAGGATTTCAAGAAACAATTGACCAAATGAAACCTCCGTAATGCTTCTAAATACTCAAACACATTAGACATGCCTGCCCAGCTCAGAGATAAATTAGAGCTATTATCACTAGAGTCCAGACAAACAAACGGAGGGCTCTCTCCAAACAAGCCATTCACTCAAGAGACTGGATTTACAAGGGTCAGGGAAGCAGCATGAGCTGCAGGCACCTGCTTCCTTCTGAAACCTCTTTAAATTGGCCATATTGACTAGTGCAGGAGGAGGGTGGAGGGCACAGCTCTGCCCTTTGGGATCTGGGGACTCACTTTCATGCAGGGATTGTGGCACTGTGACATACTAGCTGGCGTTTTGCTCTCTGTGTCCTCAATCAAAGCTGGAAGTCAGACTCTGATCCATTTTGCTTTTCTCCCATGTGATGGTTGGGAGATCAAGATGCTGGAGCACATCAGGGATGCCAAGGACGCTTTGTTTTGCCTTTGGATTTTTGTTTCTGTTTCCAAGGAGGGATGGGGAGAGTTGAGCTGGTGACAAGGTGGTGTTGAGAGAGAGGTCAGTTCAAATCAGCGTCTTGGGCACTAGGGAAACTGCCTGAAAGGGTAAACAGAAGCCAGAGCATGTAGTTTGGGCTTGGTTTTGCATGGCAGCTAAAGGAAGAAAGGAGCAAATGCAGAGACTAAAAGGAGTAAAGGGGAAAAAAGAGATCATTATTCTGCTTCCCTGGCTGTGCTGGGCAGCCAGTGCTTCGGTGCAAGGAGTGTGGCAGCACAGCTTGCCATGGTGGCCAGGAGCACCATGCTGGGGTTGAGCGTGACGGAGGCTAGGACTCGGAGCCCGGCTCAGGCAGGGTGTCTGGAGAAGGGCCATGGTCAGTGCAGGGTTTCGGCGCTTGGCTGGGCCCCATAAGCCAGCCTCAGTGTGACTGGGGGGAGAGGCTGGGCTGCAAGGTGGGGGCTCCGCTCACTGCAACCCTCACCCGCTCACCCGGCAGCTCAGGCCCACATCACCAGCAGAGGCTGCGATGGAAGGTGTTATTCTCCTCTGAGAGATGCCCTTGAACCCAAAAACTTGATCCTGAACCAGAGTGTCGCTTTCTGGAAGACATCCAGTCTCCATGCACGACCTCTGACTGATGATGAATTTGCCATTTCCCTTGGTAACCGGACCTGGTGATTAACTACCCTCACTGTTCAAAATTGTCTTTTATTTCCCATTCAAGGTTCACTCACTCAGTGTTGTCAACTCTCACTATTTATTTTGGGTTGTGCTGCTTACTGTGCCTTTTACCTGTGAGCCTAACGAACATGCCAATCTCAGCTATTTTCACTCTGTGGGTATCTGGGATCAAGTCACGACGAAGATTTTCTTTGACTGCTGAGCAGACAGAGCCCTTTCAGTCTTTTGCAGGGTTGAGCGCAGGCAGAGCAGAAGCTGTGCTCGCCACTGCCTTGAGCATCTCCCGGTGCGTGGGATTTTATTTAAAGTCCCAGCCTCTGGACTTGCACCATTACAAGGACTTTCCACTTTATTTTTGCAGACCTGAAAACGTCATTTGGGGGGATTATTTTTTTAATGCATAAAGAGTTTTGTGATGTTTTGATTTATTGTGAGTGGGAGGAGTGGTGGGTACTGCCTTGGTGACTAATTAGCAAAGCTGCAAACTCACCGGGGAGCCGCCATGGGGCTCAGGGGGGTCTCTCTTTTCATGCATGCATGGTTCCTGCAGGCAGGGTAGGTATTGACCTGAGATTCCCGCAGCCCTTCTATTTGCACAGTAGCAGAGTAGAGGAGAGTGGCTGTCTGGCCTCAACAGCTCTGAATTTCAAGTCTTCATCATCTGCAGGTTCTTCTGCATTGCTGGCCAGGCTGAAGAGCATCATCAGTGTCACGCACATGGAGAGAAACACAGTTTATTTTCTGGTTTCCTTCAAGGGTCAGAGGTCTGTTGCGTTGTGTCGATCTCCTTCCGCTGAGCTAACATGCCCACAGCTTGGGCTTTGTTTATCTTCCACCATGTTTGTCACCCTCCCTGTGTCTCCTGGCTGTGTTGCTGGATGGAGCGCTGTGGTGGACGCCTCTGCATGGCTGTAGGGGTTAGGGATGGTGGTGGCAGCACACTCAGGGAAAGCTGGCAGGCCTTCTGAAAGGGGCAAGTATAAACCGTGAGTGTTTCAAACTGAAACAGCAAGATGTCTTGTTTTAAAATATTGAAATTAGGTGTTTCCCCTTCCTTCATTCCTCTCTTTCTTCCCAGGAATAAACCTATTTGTGAAGATGGATCCAGGGCAATCGTAGCTTTGGTGGCTGGTTTTCTGTTGATTTAAAACTTCAGCAAGCCCTACTAACTGCAGCCTGCCCCTCTTAAGTTTCTCCAGCCCTTGCAGTGAAGGCCTACCTCAAACACCATTTCCGGGCTTCAGGATTTGGGTGCTGTTACCTGCTATTTCTGCTCCTAATAGGACTCTGGAGGCTGGGAGTTTGGTAGCATGCTTCTAAGGGATGTGGATATCGTGCATATATATTATCACTTCCATAAAAGAATCAAGCTGGTGATCATGCCCTGAAATGCTTGTGTGCTTATTAATAAAATAAAAAGCTGCAGCAAATAAGAACCCTTAAGGGCTAGGAGAAAAAGAGGGAAGGATGTGTGTGTACACGTGGTACACACAGGTTCATGTGGCATCCTACAAGATGAAAGAAAGACCTGTTGGTAGCATATACTTATGGTTATTATGTTTGCTTCTCAGTTATCATATGAGGCCTAATTGAGGGTGTTAATAAAATATTCTATGATATGTGAGACTCACATGTGAGACACTCATGCGAGACAGCGCTGACTTGTGTTTTATTAAATGATCTAAGGAGCAGAGGAGGTAGGCTGTGTCCATCTGGCACAACCTGATGAACTGTGGAGAGGCTGCTTTGCCCCAGTTTTCAGAGAGATGCTTGAAGATGCCCAGCTTTGCTCCCACCCTGGTACCCAGGCGCTAAGGGTCAGGAGAGACACTGATGGGGGCTCAGCTCCTTGGAAAATTATCCTGTTTATTTATGTGATAGTGGGGGAGAACTTTCTGTTTGGATGTCAGCGAATTAATGAATTAGAAAACAAAGAATCAAACTAATGTTCTTCATTTTCTGAAAAGCACACACAGTCTCGGCTTTCAGTTACAGCAGAAACAATTGAGAGGTTTTCTTAGCAGAAATGAGAGTTCCAGCTAGTGAAACCCTGTAAGAAAGAGTCCATGCCTCAGGCAGGAGGCAGGCAGGCAGACAGACAGTGCGAGGGAAACAGAAGCAGCGACTGGTATTTTAGCACGTTTACAAGAGCCAAAGAGCAGAGCTGGGACTGCGGGGCCAGCCCTGGGAACCCCAGGCCGTAGGTCTGGCCTTCATCCCACAGCAATGCTCTTCATGCTGACCAAGACACGTTTGTTCATTTGTTGCTTCTGGAGTCAAGTCACTGGCTGAAAAGCACTTTGTGAGGCAATAGGAACACAATGTGCTATTATTTTTTTAGGCTATAGCCATTCACACATTTTCTCTGCAAAATGGGTACCCTCCCTCTTTTTTGTGTTTGTTTGTGCTTGCCTACTATTCCTTAGCCATCCAGCATCTAGCAAAATGAGATGCTGATCTTGTCTGGAGAGGTAAAATAGTGCAAATTACCCTCATCTGGAAACCCTTTGGGTTTGAACCTGAGTGCTGCACTTCTGCTGTAGCTCTGTGTCCAAACCCATGGAGCTAATGACCTGAAACTGCAGGGAAGTTTGGACACAGGCTGCAACTCCATCCCCCGGTAATGCACTTCTCAGTGGATTAGGAGAAGCTTCCCTGGCAAACTGGGAAGGAGTCCAAGCTGGGGAGCTGGTGTGATAGGAACTGACAGGGCTGGAAATTTGATTTCTGACTCTTTGTGCATGTATTTCTTGTGAAAGAAGAAGAGGGAGAGGGAGCCAGGAGTACTTTGAATCCTGCAATCATTAAAACCAATTCCACTTTTCCTGCCCCTGCCCACCTCCTGATATGTGTGTGAAACAATCTTTACAGCTACACAGCCATCAGATGGTATCGACCTGGCGGTGGAAATTGCTATTGACTGCTGCTGGTGCTGCTCTCTGCACTTCCGTGGCTTTTAAAGCGACACTCTTCAGGTGATTTCACTTTGCACATGATACAGCCTGGGAAGCCGTGCCTCAAACAGGATGGAAAGAGCACATGTGGGATTTGGGTGTGCATGTGTGTGCAACAAACACTGCAGCTCACTCCTCTTTAGCCAGAAGAAGAGCATTAGAGCAAGTGGGAAGAGATGCTTGCTCCAGAAGCACTGCCTAATGAGAAGACTCAGAAATTTGATATTTTTTTTTTTGTCTCTAGTCCATCACAAAGGGATTTTTGTGTCCCATAATGGATTTTTCTTGCTGCAATTCCAGCACCAAATCAAGACCAATCTTCTACCTTTATGAAGGATCCATTAAGTCCTACATAGGCTGTGGACTAGATACATTGATTTCTTGTTTTAAGGGGCACCTCTGATTCCACATTATGAATTCTCTCATCTGCACTGGGTTCCAAAGAAAAAAGCAGGAAATAATATTTGCCTCTTAATGCAAGTGATTTGTGCAGCCTAAAGGACCCCTTTCATCATGAAGCATGAGAACAGGGCTCTAGCTCAGGACTGTAAAAATGCACGGTTTGTTTCCTCTAAGGCAATTTAATTGATGGTATTTGGTTATTCCAGTGCTTGGGGTTGGAGCTAAGTGGTGGTGAGGGGAGGCCATAAAAAACCTGTCTAAAAGCTAGGGTCAGAGTCTGATCACAACTCCACGGATTAAATCTAATGCAAAGCCAGTCTCATGTCACTGGTATTGCTTGGGTTTCTGGTGTAGAGGAAGACCTATGACTGAACAGAGTCTGACTAACCAGGTCTACGCAGGGGGGGTTGCTCTAGCTTGCTCCAACATTGAATATACTTGCTTTGATAACCTGACATCAAAATTCAGGCATGTCTTCACCGCTGTAAACCCAACTTTGATCCTAGTGAAGGCACCCCCTGCTGTTGCTTGTGTCCATCCATTCATAGATAAACACTGTATTGTGCAGGGAAGGTCCCTGTCCTGCCTGCAGTGAAAATCTGGCAGAGACCGTCTTCTTCCAGAGCAGGCTGTGATGGTGGAGTCTCCCAGGAGCTGTGTTACTCCAGGACTGATGGTAGCACTGCAAGCTCTACCTGCAGCTGCTGGTCCAGTTGTAGTCCATCCACCAAGCACTGGCTTGGGGAATGCTACATTATGGAGGCTATGAAACTAGGCTGAATGTGCTTTGGTAAACAACACTTCTCTGGTCAAGCCGTAAAGCATGGTGCTACCTGCAATGGTTTGCCCTGTGCTCCAGGCCTGGCTAAGCTTCCATCTTTCTTCTACCAGCAAGGTTGGAGGTGCTGTTATGGGAGGAATGGATGTTGCTATTTCTCATAGAGCTCTGCCTTTGCTTTTCCTCAGGACTCATGCCTTTGACTTCAACCACAGGGCAGTGCCCAGGAGCAGCATCTGGCCAGATGTGTCCAGAATAGACATGGAAGAAGTCCCCTTTCTTTTTGTCTGGAACAGTGATTGCCTAAAACTTCCAACCCATAGGTCAAATGCAAATAACCACTACTATTAGCTCTGAGCAGTCTCCCTGACTGAGCCTTGGTTTCAAGTCACAAGATTGGCAAGCTACCGAGGTTCAGGAGATGTTGTTTCCCCGCTTTCCAGCCTAAGCTCTGGAAACTACTCCCCCTGTTTACCTTAAGCCTTGGGATTTATGTGGCGAGTCGGACCCTTCTCAGCCAGGCTCTGTCCCAGCTGAATGGGAGCAAGAAGTTAAAATTGAAAGGGATGGATGTTGAGAGCATGTCTTGGTGAGATGATTTGCATTCCCAGCTCCCAGCATTGAGCAGGCTGGGAGAGGAGATGGAGCAGGGCTGGGAGATGGGGTTAACTGGGAGTCAGCAGACTTGTTGGCTGCTGTGGGCAGAGCTGAGGGCTTTGCAGTAGAGGCAGTGTGAAGCCTGGCCTAGGGGTGGTTTAACATGCCAAATTCTGGCTTGCATGCTTGGGGCAGTTCTCTGGGGAGAAGGCATGGGGCATCTTTGGGTGAGCATGTGTTCCTTTGCTGCTTTTGCACCTCCTGCCCACCCTGGGCCGGTCACAGCTCATGCATTTCAGTTGAGATGGGGTTCAATGACTATAAAACATCCATGTTTCCTTCCCTGCAAAACCAAAAGGCTGTGGCTTTCTTTGCCTCTCCTCCCTTTCCTTTTTGGCCAAGGCAGGCCGTATCTCTCAGGACACTGGTCCCAGTTCTCTCCTCCCATATCATCCCCATCTGGCTTCTGGGAGCCCAACACTGCCTGTTCCATGGGGAGAGTGGGCACCTGGCACTTCTCCCTGCTCCTCCTTGGACTCTGCCAGTGTCTTTCTCTCTGTCCTAATTCTCGACTGGCTCCAGAAATAGACTATCCAACTGGGGAAAGAACAATTAGCTAGAGGAAGGGGCTGAACAGCCTGAAACAGGGGAGGAGTTTCTGCTCTTTTATTTGAGGCCGGGACAATGTGAGCCAGACGGGGTCTTCCCAGCCCAGGCCTTGAAATTCAGGTGCCAGAGCAGCACCCACTTGGGCCTCTAAAATTTGAAAGCCGGGTCTTTGCTGTGAGTAAAATGATACTGCTTCAAACAAGGTTTATTAATTTACATCCTTTGGGGATCTTCCCCAGTATGAGACTGGGGAAAAGTCAGCGTGTCAGAGTTCTTGGTAGCTTTTTGAGCATTATGTGTCCTTTTGTCTTCCCCATTGCCGTAACCATGGCACCCTCATCCTTCTTCCAGTCCTCTGACGACTGTCTTCTGACCCTCTCCCAAAGATCCCCATCCCTTGGACACCTTGACTTTTGTACTTATTAAAGGGAGAGTGAGAAGTTTGAAGCTGCTATTAAATAGACTGGTGTGGGAGGCTGCAGGCTTGTTCCAGAGCAGCGTCTAAGACCTCCATCTCCTTTGGCTCAACAGGACCTCCTTCCAAAGCTGCAATCCCAGCGAACTTGACTTTCCATTCTCAGGACTGTGGCTTTCCCTCCCTCTTGCATGCTGAGCTGATGGGGTCGGTGGGCCACCCACGCAATGTGAGTGATGGGTGGCTTTGAGCTCACTGCAAGATGCGAACAGTTTTCACTCTGCAGGCTTTGCTCTCATTCAGAGCTAGTGACAACCTGTCCTTTCTAGCTTCCCCTCTGGAGAACAGTGCCTAGGGTGGGCAACCTGCTCCCCCAGCCCAGCTTCCAGCTCCACGTGTCCCACAGTAACCAGGTGCTGCTGGAGTATAGATGTGCCCTTATCAAACAAGCAGCCCTTGATAGTTTCTCTTTCTTCCAGGCTTAACCTGCCTAAATCTTTTTGGGGTGAGATACGATATGTGACTTGACAGCAATTCTAGGTGAGATTTTTTCCTCCTGGGAAAGCAGAGTAAGGAATTAAGTTTTGTGGGTTTTCTGCCCAGTCGACCAGTGAAAGTAAAGTCCTTGGTGAACCTGGGTTGGGTCCAGGGGCAGGAGAGCTGCTGCTGTGATTTGTGGTTATACTCTCTGCAGCACCACCTCCTTACTCACAAGTGAGAAGCAAGTGCTTTTGACACCTCTTTATGACCTAGGAGCCACAGGGAAGCAGTGGTGACTTGTGTTCTGGAAAGACAAGGTCATCGACAATGGTGGTGCAAGCATCCATGGTTTGGCCGATCGTATGAGTATCCAAAAAATATCAAGTCATAGGAATTAAAGTGAACATCCTATTTTTAGGTTGCTGGCTATTTGAAATTTGGCGCTTCCCAAGGTGGTGTGCAATATAGGGATGTTACTGGGAAAGCTGTTGATAAGAGCATTAGTGAAAATGGATGTCCAGTTGTGAAGCCTGTCTGTCCTACAACCTTCAGGGCCTGCCAGGGGACGTGTTTCCTGGGCTGTGAAGAACCAATATGGGACACAATCATATATCAGTGATTATATCGATCACTGTCTCAGACCCATTCAGTCAAGGGCACCAGCTCCTTTTGGAGAGGAAGTATTGCTCCTTCTCTGGGAGTCTGGGGAGGGTGTTGAATGCACAGCAGTGACTGCGTGTGAGGGGAAGTCACTTTCTTTTAGGGAACGCTGGGCCCATGCTCGAACCAATTAGTAGAATGGAGCTGAGCAAAGTACAGGAGGGACCAGACTGATAATAAGCAAAGTGCTCAAATATGGGAAGTTGGGGAAGAAGCCAAATGAAAATGAAATGAAAGGCTAAGGTCCAACTTTGGCAGTCGTGTAGAAAGGATAGGACAGCTGAAAATAGGAAAGCCGGCAGGAACACTGGGTCAAAAGCCCCATGAGAGAGACTGGAAGAGTCTGTGAACAAGCCAAGGGGGAGATTTTATCAAGAAGCGAGTCAGCAAATTGGAGCTGTTGGCTTGCTTACCACCATAGAGACCTAAGTCTCTCACTGACCTCTTTTCTCACTGCTTTGTGGTGATGGCCAACTTGGGAGGCACGTGGAATGGTAGGGCTTGAGCTCAGAGAGCAGCAAGGGGCTTCTTGGTGGAACTTTACATGAGGCAACAGTTCCCACCAACTTTACTGCTGCAGAGGGGGTTTGCTCTGTCCCTTGATTCAGAGCTGGTGAGGGTTGTCTTTGGGGTTTGCCTTAAACTCTTCTTTTATGAAGCTGAAATCAGAAACCTGTAGCTGACCCTCTTCCTTCGCAGCCTTTCTCAGCCTTGGAAAGCTGTGGAAAACTCAAGAGAGGAAAACCAACTTCTGCCTGCCAATGAACTCCATAAAGACCACTTGACGGTAGACAGTGGTGGAAAACATCCCAAAACCATGAGTCTGCATCTGAGACACAATGAAAGTCATTCTAGATACCTATAGTTCACATGAGGCAGCAGGGATTTCTCTCACAGATACTGTGATCAAGGTAGGTAGTACATGATCATCTTTGGGTGATAACCTCGGGTCTTGCTGGTGGTTCACAGAGGTAAGGCCCTTCTTCTACTTGTCCCCCCATTTCCTCATCCATAAAAGAAGGCTAGGGACATACCTTCTTAGTACATCATCTGAAAACGGGCTTATTACAAAAGTGGGCCCATACTGCTGGTGATGAAGAGGAGGTCTCATTTGGAGGCCCGACTTGTGAGATCTCATGGAGAAGCTGTGGAATACAGTCATGTGTTTGTCCCTCTAATGTGGCTTTCTCTTTTTAAAAGCGCTGTGCAGAATGTGAGACACACTAGATAAAAGTGAATTTAACGGCTATTTTGTATCCTTTGAGGAACATCAGTATTGGCTGAAAGAGAGGAAAAAGACCTTTTATGTTGAGTCCGGAATGGATCTGCTTTTATTGGCGGACTCTATGACTTCTTTTGTTGATATTTCCTCTGATAGCTCTTACCTGACTTGTTTTCAAAATCCTTGTTGGATTTTTTTTTCAGTCTTCAAAACCTGCATTTCCTTGCTGAAATTCAAGTTTGGGGTCTGGAAAAATGTCCAGAATGATTTTGCAGATGGCTTGCTGCGATGCAGAAGTCCCAGAAATAGAACATTCTGTAAGGGAAGTCACCTGTTTATTTCCAGAAGGGCAGGGAATTTATTTTAAACAATGCCATTTTCTTTTCAATTACAGACGTTTTTGTGCAAAAAAAATTGCAACAGTGTCTCAGAAAGAGCACGTGATTACAATTAAAGGATGTGTTGTGTTGTATCAGAAGGTAGCACTTAAACCGGGGAAAGACTGAATATTGACTATAACTCATTGTAATTATACCATCTATTTCAAACATGTAAATATGTTTGGTAGCACTTACATGTTTATGTCAGCTATTGGGAAAAGCCGTTTTCCTTTTTGGTAAACTTCTTATGGTAAGAATTTTGTTACTTGCATTTGAATAAGCAACAAACAACAAGTTTACATGCAAGGAATTTATTTGTGAAGAGAAGTTGATCCCCTCTCCTGTGGTTATAGAATTTTACCCGTGCTGAGGTTGGTTGTAGTGATCTTGCAAACAGGAAATATTAATAAGCAATGCATTAATTAAGATGTGCCTTTCTTGATAGAATTCACCATTGCCATGGTAAAGTCAGTGTGGCGGAGGGGACTGAGTGTGAGGCTGAGAATGGGTGAGTGGGAATCCGCCTCTGGCTCTCCTACTGCCTGGCCTCTTCTTCCCACCTCCTTTAACTGGGATCAGGGGTATTGGGCTGCTTTTGTAAAGGGCTTTGAGACCTACAGGTTGAGATGACTCCAGAAGACCCAGGCACTTTACTAAAGTCTAACACACAAACCCTGCAAAAGCTTGAACGCTGATTTAACCTGGCACCATGAGTGAAGCTGTGTCTTTGCTAAAATTGATGAGAAAACTCCCTTCGCTTCTGGGGACTGGGATCCTTCACCAGGGGAAATCATTCTGAGCCTATTTCCCTTCCCTTTGACATTTTCTGTCTTGCGAAAAGCCAAAGCAGTAAGGAAGAAGGTTAATGACTAAATTGACAAATAAACAATCAGTTCAAAGCAGCAACAGAACATTTCCGGGAAAATTTAAGAATCTCCTCTGAAAACTGGTTAGGAATGTAAACTCTGCCGCACTTCAGCCCAAGAGATAATATCTATACGGAGCTCACTGTGTTATGGGGGCTACAGCTGGCTGGGAAATAGGAAGGGCTTTGGTTTTTCCATGGACTACATTAGAGGAAGATTGCAGAAGAGGGAGGAAAGTAAATCTGGTCGTGGTGAATGGAGAAGGGCATTGTCACAGAAGTGTCTCAGGTAAAGCCCCTCTGACGGTGTTATGGACAACCTTGTTATGTCTGACTCTGCGATGTCAGTTTTTGGACAGCAAAGCAAAAGAGTCCATGGCTCTCCTCCCCCATAAAAAAATGTTTAAGGAGTGACAGGCCAGGAGACCACTTCTCATCCCACGGCAGCATGAGCACTGAGCGACGGTGATGGGGAGATGCTTCCCTCACGCTCAGAGAAATAGAGTGTGTTTGGCCTCCGTTTTCAGGGGCTCCACTTTGCCACTAATGGTGCATTAACAACAGTTTGATTTTCATTTAATAAATAATAGGAATTACGCTGCGATGGAGCCAAGGTTTTAAACAAGAGGCTCCCGTAAACATTTTCTTCAGGAATCTGCGATAAACCAAAGATAGTGTTAGACGCACTTGAAGGGAGTGGGGACGCCAGACTTGGAATCTGTCCATCTGCTTCACCATTGAAACAAAACCACTTTCTAACAACCACCAAGGAGAGGAAGCGATGCAGCTTGGCACATACACTTACACTACGTGTGGTGGAAATGTTTATTCTTTATTTCAGAAAGATTTAGTGGGTGTAGAGATAATAGAGCATAGCGCTCACTTGTGTCTTGGGGAAGGAGGGGTGATGGTGTTTGGGTTTTAAGGGAGTCCAGTGTCAGCTCCCATGGGGAATATTTTCGGTAATACCTATTGCAATCTCAGGCACTTGGAAGGCAGGAGGAGATGGAGGAATGAAATGTGCTTTTCAGGAGAGGTGTTGTAAAGGCCCCAGGATTAGTTATCTCTGACAGGAAGGGTTTTACAGACTCCAGCAGAGGCAGAGTCTTGGCCATTTCTGCATTGGCCCGATGGCTCCTCCAAGGCCCCGTGCTGGGATGCTTCCCTTGGAGTGGCTCAGGCCACTCTGCCCGTCTCCCTGTGAGATGCCGTGGGGCTGCCTGGAGCTCACAGACCCCATGGACAACTCACTTCGCCCCCATGCGTGCCTCGCACCGTACCCATACCAGCTCCCCAAGGGTCTTCTGGCTCCCCCTCTCTCACATCTACCTGTTGTGCTCAGGCATCATGTTGTGATTTGGGAAACGGGAAGGATCTGCAATACAAGAGTCTGCAGAGCCAGCAGCCCACCATGTCCCGTCCATCCCCAGTGTCCCTGTTTGTCCCCCTCAGCCACCACTCCCTTTTCAGCTTTGCTGCTCTGCCTTTCCTCGGAGCTGCTCAAAATCAAACCCAAAAGACCCTGGACTGACCTCTGGGGATGGGAGACTCCCTGCCAGAGTTTGAGACAGCCTATGTCTAGACTTGGTGTGTGAGCGAGCAAGCAGAGGGATGACTAAGTGTCTGAAAGTTTGGACCTTTGGAGAGGAGTCCCTTGGCTCCTTGTTTCTTGGATGAAGTTCCGCTTCCTGTGGAGCTGCAAAGATAAAGGATATTTTTCTCTCCTTTTTTTTTGCCTTTTCAAAAAAGTAAAAAATATATAGATATGTCTTGGGCGAGAAAGCAGAAACCTTTGAAAAATTTTGGCAAATCAAGAAACAGAAAGAATGTGTTGAGTGAAACATTTCATAGCAACAAAAATCAAAACATCTCACTTCGCCTTCAACCACTTTAAAACATTTTAATGGTTCGAAAGGAAATTTCAAAATGAAAAGTCATGTTTTCCTTAAAACACTGGAAAGTGTTTCATTAGAAAGGAAGAGTGGAAGCAAAACAATTGCTTTTTTTTTTTTTTCTCTTTTCTCTTTGCCATCAACCTAATGGCTCTTCCTCAACTGATGCTGAGGTCAGGGACCAGGGCTGGGCCTGTCTTCCTTTGGTTATGAGGAGCCTGGAGCTGGCAACCCTCAGATCTGAGAAAGGGACAATCTGATGAAATCATCTCCCACGCCGTAAATTCCTGTATCACCATAACTACCTTTTATTTATCCTTTTTTAAATACAAACCTGCAGGCAAGCCCGGTCCCAGGGTCATCCCTGCTTACCAAACCTTGTGCCTACAGCTCTTTTTGGCCACAGGACACTCTCAGATCCTAGGGACTGCAGAAAGGGGCTGGGGAAGTGCTTCCTCCTCGGGAGTGCCATGACAGTCTGAACAGCAGTCTCGGTGTTTTTGGGACCTCTGCAAGCTTCCCCTGCCCTGCTTGGGCAGGTGTGGGGCCATTGGGCACGGGATGTGGCACCACCAGCCTGCATGATGGCCCCGCTTGTGGGGCAGTGGTGGGTCAGAGGAAGGAGACAGCACTATGAGGAGATCTTGGCAGCAGAGTTGAGAGGGAAGGATCCCCTTGGGACTGTAGTGCAGGGAGTCCCTGCTCCCACCTGGGATGTGGGGGGACAGCGTGGGGAGTCAGACCCAGCTGGGTCTGTGGGGGGACAGCGGGGAGACACAGAGGCTGCCTGAGGGGCTGCGGGGTGTGGAGAAGGCTGGCTGTGGGGCCACGGGGAGGCTGAGGGGAGATGGGGGTGCTGAGGGGAGGCAGGAAGGCTGGCTGAGGTGGGGGGTGGTGTGAGGGACGCCCGAGGGGCGGCAGGGTGGGGATGAGATGAGCCCGAGGGTCGGCAGGGAAAGCTGAGGGGCACAGCTCCGAGGGGAGGTGGAAGGCGGGCCAGGGCCCGAGCTGGGCCTGAGGGGAGCCGCGCAGAGCGGCGCATGGCGGCCGGCGAAGACACCCCCCCCCAGGCCGAGTCTAGCCCGCCCCCCGCTCCGCGCTACTCCCCCTTCTCCCTCCGCCCGGCGGCCGAGGCCGCTTTAAGGCGCGGGCGGGGCGCGGCCCCCGGCCCACCTCTGAACCCGGAGATTGACGGGCGGCCGCGGAGGAGGCGGGGCGGCCCGGGGGGGCCGGCCTTCCCGCCGCCACCGCCAATGGAGCCAGGGGGGCGGGGAGGCGCCGCTGCCCCTTCCTCCCTCCCGCCCACCCCCCCCCGGCACC
>JAOXNO010000004.1:3131496-3203560 GCA_028565335.1 Limnodromus scolopaceus
CCCCCCCCCCCCCCCCCCCCTCCCTTTTTACAACAAGGACTGTAACAGTCAATAATTCATATCTAAACCATATAAGCAAGGGCATGACATGAATGAAAGTGACAATAAATATGATTGCACACCCGGTTGATATACATTGATAGTTACACATAAAAGGGGAACAGCTTTCAGAAACCTGAATCTGGGGCTTTTTTTTTTTTTTTCTTTCTTAAATATATATATAAAACCTCCTAGCATGAGCAACTGATTGCAAATACAATTACTTGACTCTTGCAATATATATAAAATGACTAAGAGGGCCCTTTGTTAAACGTTGTTTGTGCAGCGTGTAGCCCAGACAAAGCACCTACCGATGGCATTCGACTCTCTGAAGTCCTCATGGCTGCGTGGCCAGGTCTGACCTTCCTGAGGAGTCCTTCCTTACGGAGTTTCCATAATATCAATCAGTGGGTTTGGTATGGGAGCCTCTGTAGAGTTCATATGATGTAACGTGAAGTAGTCCGCCTAGAGATAAATTTTATGGATGGTTTTATAGTCTTTCCCTGAGTGCCACCCCAGAAAAAGGAGCCACCAAGTTCCTTTCCTCCTTCCCTCTTTTCTCTTTTATTTTGTGTGAGCCAAAGAAGATGTTTGTCTGCCTTTTATCCTCATGTATTTGATGCTGCATACGTTCTCTGTGCAGAGGTACTTTTTGGCGGGGTAACTGATTAATCCCAGCTCAACTTTGCTATCGGTGCAGCCACAAAGTTAGGATTTGCTAGGGCCAAACCTGGTGGGAAATCCAGGTGACCTCAGGGATGCTGTGGGGTCCCAGCGAGCTGTATGTATCCATGGAGCCGGGGTGTGAAAATTCTTCTCTGCTAAGTAAAATCAAGTGAGATGGTATAGGGCGACTCTTGCTACTGGAAATAAAGGATATTCAGGTGTGAACTGTGTCTGTCTTAGAATTATTTTTTTTTCAATTTTATTTGTTGCTTTTGTGCTTGGGTTACGTGGCTACGGGGCTGCTGTGCAGAGCTGTATGAAGAGGTTGGATCGAGATGGCTTTTGGAGCGTTGTTTGCCTAACCTCAGGTTTACGGTGAATTATTTTACTTTGCAAATTCAAAGACCTCCTCCCCTCTCCCCCATCTGCGTCCCCCAAAGTCACACTTTGTAAGGAAGCAAATGACCAGATGGTTTTGTTTTATTTTTTTTTTTTAAATTATTGCTTTGTGAGCCCAGTGCTAGGGGGAAGTTAGCCTTGTGTTTTCTGGGGCCGAGGGTAGCGCCTGCTTCTGTTTGCGTACTCCTTCCTTGCGGGCAGCAGCGTGAAAGTTTAGCCAACTTCTCGCTTCCCACTTTCCATTTTGCTTCCCAGATTTTTGCATGTGTCGTGTTTGAAATCCTGGTGATTGTTTGTGGTCACTGGTGGGTGTTTGAAAGTGCGTGTGTACATCTTCCCCCCGGCGTTATGATGTGCAGAAATGTGCGTTCAGTTACCCCGCTGCCTGATTTAAGTGACTCCAGAGCCTTACGGAGACTTTACCACCATCTCTTGCAACATTATGGCTAATATTTCATAGTGTTAACGTTGTCTTGAGCAAACCCAAAGTGTCCATAAAGTTCTTAGAAAAAGAGGTCGTCTGTATTGGCCAAAGAGTTCCCATTTGCACTTGGGCTCTTCAGTTGTTTTAAAGCGTTTATAAACACTTTTTATAAAGATAATAATAAAAAGGCTTGGTGGGTTGTCTTTTGTCTGCAACCTGGAGATTGTCGCTTTTGGGGTGATTTCTGTTTAAAAGTACCAAAAGAGAGATTTGAGCCGAGCGGGAGCACATAGGGGGGAAAAAAAATTGCCGCTTAAATATACGTGTAAGTTGTCGGCGTTCATTCGGTGTGTTTTCACTTGCTGTTGGTCGCTTTGTTGCGAGGGAAGGGGCAGGACTGCCTTCAAATGGCTGGCTGGCTTTTTGGAATAATAATTATGGAAATGGGAGGCATTGTTGTCCTAAATACAATTGATTCCTCCGTCAATAGGGATTGAAATCGGAAATTGCATTGCTGATTTATAAAAAGTTTGAAGGCAGGGGTAGGGGCTCTGTCTTTATGGCTTTTTTTTTTCCCCTTGTTTTTTTCTCTCGGTATGTTTTTTTTTTTTTTAAGCTGTTCTCTGCATGAGCAGAATAACTAAGCAGAAGAATCAGGCAAGGCGTACGCAGACGTGGGGTCCTTGGATGGCAAACTGGAAAATATCTGCTGTCAAAATGCAGCAGCATCTATTTCAGCTGTGAGCCTTTCCCAACTCCCATCTCGTTCGGCGGGGACCGGTGGGGAGAAGCTGAGCGCAGGATATATGACCGTTTAATCTGATTCCTCCTCCTTAAGAGCTTTTCCCATCGTTTCACTTTCTTCGCTCTTTTGGGGGAGGTGAGGACAACGGGCAAATTCTACTTCTTAAAAAGACTCTGACTTTGTATTTGAAATCCCTGGTTTTTATTTTCTTACCCCCCTCACCCTTCTGCGTTGAAGGAATTCAGGTTTAAAAGAAAAATGTACATATCACCAACGGGGGGAATTTACGAAGTGGAATATTTATAGACAGCACTGATTAGCTGTGCAATTGTTGTTGAATAATGGGTTGTGTTTTTTTTTTAATTTTAGAACATAATAGCTATATACAGTGCCTCTTAGCTACCTTTCCCTGTGCATTATCTTCATCAAACTTAAGTCAGATCAGATCTTTGGAGGAGGTAGGATTTTTTCCCCCCTTCTTTTCTTCCTTAACACCCCTTTGTTCTCTCCAGCTCTGTGTTCAATTAACACCCCCATTGCAGAACTGTAGTCTTTTTTTTTTTTTTAATGTCTGTTACTGTATTTCACTTCTGACACCTCTCTTATTATTCTTGCCTGCTATTTCTCTTTAATATAGCAATTACGATATGGGGTTTCTTTCTTTCTTTCTTCCTTCCTTCCTTCCTTCCTTCCTTCCTTCTCTTCCCCCTCTCCCAACTCAAGCCCCACCGAGCGGCACAGGGAAAAGAGGGGCAGCGGCGGTGCGTGCAGTGCCGGCGGGGTGGGTTTGGGGTGCAGGGCAGAGCTGTAAGTGGGGTACACTGGCAAGCCTGGGCCCTCTTGGATGAAGTTTTTTGCGGGGAAGGATGGGGCAGCTTGCTTTCCTTCCCCGCGCCCTCCCCCCCCCCCCCAGCCCTTTGCTGTGGTTTCAAACCCTGCCCTCCTCCTTACCCTGCATTTCCACCAAGGTTTCCCGAGGCGCAAGGGAGAGTTAAACACCCCGATTTGAATTTCAATGCAATTCTTGCACCTAAGGCTTCATTCTGCTTCTGCAAAAGCTCATAATGAAAGTGCTTGGGCTCCAGCCTGGAGGACGGTCCCCGCTCTGCTCTCCGCAGGTCCAGCCCTGGTCCAGCTGTTCTCCCTCCTGCCCTTCAAAGGGAAGGAAGCCTTTGCTTTGATACTTATTTTTTTTTTTTTTTTTTTTTTCCTCCAGATGAAAGGCTTTGAAAGCAATAGTGATGCTTTTCTCTCCCAACCAGGCAGGCTCCCTATAGGGGCAGGGTCTGTAGGAGCAGGGTCTGCCAGTTCCGTGATATGACTGCCATGGGGGGAAGAGAAATGTTTTGGGAGAACAGGGCCTCCAGCTGGCCGGCACTGCCCAAGGAAGCTCTTTGCGGCTCACAAATAAATTGCTTCCAGAAACCTGATGCCTTCAAGGGAAAGGAGGGAAGGGAACTTGTAAGGGGCTGGAAGATAGGGATGGTTTGCGGGGAGAAGACAGTATCTGGGAGACCTTGGCTTGGTGGAGGTCTGTATTACTGCAAGAGGAGGGGCTACCTCTGGGGACTTGCTGGGAGACGATGGAACCAGTTCACTCTGATGGGAAGGGGGATGTGTCCCAGTGCCTGGAAGGAACAGCAGCCTTCTCCAGAGCACAGAGTCTTCAGGGTTGGAGCTGTGACACTGCAATGTGTCCTTTCTCTGGGCTTTCCTCTTCCAGCTCAGCATTGTCCATCAGGGATCTGCTGGGGATGGATAGCTTTGGAGAGGAGTGTGATCGCAGGGAGATTTCTCTTTTTCCTTTTCAATTTTATATTTTATTCCTCTCCCCTGGTAGCATGTGGTTGGGGCTCTTTGAACAGAGCAGGCTTAATTAGTTTAATCAAAATTGGCCTCCTGCAAACCTCCAGGGGAGGAGGTGGGAAGCACAGGGCTGCCAGTGGGCTCTTCCTCCTACCTCCTCCCCCTTGGCCCTCCCAGCAAAGCAGAGAAACCAGGCCCAGCTCCAGCATGACATTACTGCTCCTACGGGACTCCCTACAATTTGGGGAGTACAAAATCTGCTTAGTTTTATTTCAAGGCTTTTTTTTTTTTGTGGGTGCTTGGTGTCAAGTAAACTTTGCTGTGATTGCAGCGGACCAGGAAGATGCTCTTGGAGGGTCCCATTGCTCCCTGCTCCATCTGTTTGCTCCTAGGGGATGGACGTGCTCGTCCTCCTGCTCCAGATCCCACGTTCCCAAGTGTCCCAGACTTTACTTGTACCAGCTGCCCCCAGTAGCAGGTTTTGGGTAGCAGTGGCCATTGGCTGCGTGTGTCTGGGGAAGGAGGGCGCTGGGAAGGTGCTGTGCCTGATGTTTGGATGTTGCCTGCTGACAGCACTTGGCCTGGTGCAGAGGAGAAGGAGTCTTTGCGCTCAATTACTGCGTGCCGGAAAAATGGCTGTATTAACCTGATGTGTATATAAATAACAGCTAAGTAGAGCATCCTCTTACGTGGATGCGTTGAGTGACTTCCCCACTGCCACGGGTCTCTCTCCGCTCCATCTCCCCTCACCTCCAAATGGTTTTGGCAGCAGTCAAAGTGTTGTGGCTGAGTCCAGGGAAAGAGATCTTGTTATCGGGCCTTGTAGCTCCAAACAAGAAACTCGGAAGATCTTTCAGGCCTAAATTTCTCCAGGGAAAAATGGTTCAAGTTCCCTTATTTGAGACCTGCAAAGGGATTTCCCCCTTGGAGCGCTGACTGTCTGTGAGCAGAGCTTTTCTAAATGATCTCAAACGTTAGATTTATTCCTGTTAGCAGGCTTGCGTGCTGCGTGCCAGCCCTGGGTTTGAGGGCAGTGGCTGTAAACAAAACGCAGTGAAACTCTTAAGACAATTTCATCATGGCTTTTTTTTTTTTCTCCCCCGTCACAAGGAAATTACTACATGCAGCAATTCTTTAGGGGAGTAGGGTGGTGGGTTAAACGTAAATGGTTTCGTTTGCAGTGAGATACACTAGCTTACGCTGCTGTTCGTGCTTCTGCTGAGTCGGAGCTGGGGATTTTGCTGGGGAGAACAGAGGAATACGGGATTCTTCCTCTGCCTCTGGTTCAACACCTCATTCCCCAGTTCCTTCTTTAATCCGCGAGTGGCTGCCTCTCTGCTAATAAAGCTCTGCAAAGGGTTTTGTGATCTCTTGGAAATCTGCTGTGAAGCATTTTACTATTTTTTTTCTTTCCTGCACTTGGAGTTGGGGTGCTTTGGGAGACAGGAGAGCCTGTCCTATTTGCTCTGTACACTAGAGGGGTGATTTGCAGTTGGTGCAAAATACCACATACCTAGTGGGAGCCGGGGATGAGTTTGCATCTGAAGATGTGATATTTTCTTTTTTCCATTTTTTTTTTTTTTTTAAATTTCTGCCTTGCATTCCTGTGCCAGTTTCACCCTCCTGGTAACCCATCCTTTGCTTTGTTTTGGGAGTTGCTGTGGAGAAGGTGGGCTGTGCAACCCTGGCTCCATGGACGCCAGAGCAGGATGCTCCTGTTGGGCTCCACACTTCTAGGCTGAATCTTTGGGATTTTGGGTGTCAGGCAGGGAGACTGGATGCTGTCTCACGCTGTAAGGGTGTGTGCCGTACAGCACCTAGCACAAGGGGACTTGGGGCTGGGTTGGGGTTTGGAAGGAGGTAATGTGATTTACAGCAATGGATCTGGTTAATAATCTCCAGCAGCTTCTGTATACTCAGGGGCTGCTTGTATTCCCAGCCAGGTGTTTGCAGACCGGATCAATATGGCCCTATTTGCATGGGGCTGTCCATAATCTAATAAACCAACCTCAATCTGCATCCTTTGCTTTCCCCAAACATCCCGCCGGAGAGGATCTCAGTCTGGTCAGATTGCAGGTGTTCCCTGTGGTGGGAGAAACGGTTTGTGAACAGTGCCTGAACTGCCAGCCTGGGGTCATACGTGGCACCCCAGTGCTGCCAGCAGTTACTGGGTACCAAGGCTATACCTCCTGCCAGAGCTTGGGTTGTATAAGCACCATGGCTTTTTGGGTACGCTGGACATTTGTAGGCGCTGCATGGTGCTTTGTAGACCGTCACCTCCCCAGCGTGCTCCAGAGGCATTGACAATCGGGGATTTTCCATGAAATCCCGCCCCTTGCCATGTCGCCTTTGGGAGCATCTGCTGGGAAGCCTGTTTGAAACCAAAAATGATGGTTTTGCAGGCCAAGCGGTCGGCAGCTTCTGCTGAAAACTGTCTCGGAGGTGTAGCGTCCCCCGACGACTTAAATAATACAAGGTGGTGGGTGGTGTAGGGATAAATTACAGAAAGCCGTGGCCTGAGGAGGCTGTGGGCTGAATACATTAAAGCGTGGTGTTGTCAGGCTGGCGGTAGGGCTGGAGAAGGACTCGGGTGATGCTTTCTCCCGGTGCTGGGGGATTGGTTGGGCTGGAATTAATTGGTTTGCAACTGCGTTGATTGTTTTTAAAAAAAAAAAAAAAAAGGAAAAAAGAAAACCCAACTGGAAAAAACCCCGAACCACTGAAGAATAAAATCTCTTGGCCTTGTGTTTGTGAGCCCTGCCCCTGTATTTTTTTATTTTTTTTTTTTAAGCTGGAACAGAAAGCCACCTTTACTGGCTCCTTTTCCTGCTAGTGAAGGCGAGGCGGCGGGAGAACCGGCAGCCCGATGGAGGGGATGGCTGCCAGGAGAAGCCGCCTCGCCGGTCTGCCGTGCCCGCTGAGGAGCGGTGTGCTGTCGCTGCTTCTCGGTGTTTTGGGGAGGTCGCCAGCGTGGATAATAGAAATCCCCTCTGACACCTTGAGCGAGCAGCACGTTGTCACTGTCCTCTCCCTGCCCAGCCTTTTATTTATAGGAGAAGCCTTACCCAAAATAGCTTTTTTGCTTGGCCTAAGCTCACAGGCTGTTCCCCCATTGCTCCCCTGGGTTTTGGTTTGGTTTTTTTTTTTTTAAATATACTGATAAATTGACAACCCTCAGAACAGCCAGTGCTGTGAGGAGCAGTGCTAATCTAAAATGATAACTTTGCCATTTTACTTCAGCCTTGGTGAAAAACGAGCGGAGCCGCCTTTGCAAGTAGGATCACCCTGTCTAAATGCTGGTGGCTGGAATTTTGTTTCTCGATGAAGTGCAAGCCCAGAAACTCAATTCATCATTTCCATGTCCCATTTTTGGGTTTACAGGCAGCATTTTTTAATGCCATGTTTGGCCCAGCCTGGCTGGCCTGCCTGTCCTCGTTATCAGAAGAGGAAAATCAAGTTTCTCTCTTGGTTGGATAACATTTTCAAATTCCAGAGTGATGTCGATTAGCAGAATTAGCAGTGGCAGGTTAACCAGCAAAAATACCCTTCCAGTTGTAAAGTGTTTGTTGCTGGCTGCTGCTCCTTTCCTAACTCCAGTGGTCCCGATCCCAAACATGTCTCTGCAGCACGGGGATATTTCTCTCTTAATTCAGCGCGACTGTTTCCTTTGACATTTGATATTTACAAGGCTGGAGCCAAAATGAAAGCGAATCTGCCCATAACTCTCTGAAATGTGCCTTTCTAATTTCAACATTAATGTTTCAAAACCCAAGCTGCTGGTGGGTGTATGTTTGCTTGTTTACACACATCCTTTTTTTTCCCTGTGCAGTGATTCTCTGGTGAAACATTAAGAATGATACAATACCTGGAGTCTCTGGATGGATTGGTCTCCAGCTTTAAGCTTTGAATTTGACTTTTAACTCTAATTCTCTAATTTTAAAAGGTTGCAAGTGTTCTAACTTGGTCTTATTTGATTGGGAGGGGGATGTTTATATGCAAAATTATTATTGCAGTAATATTATTGCAAATCTCTAGACAAAGGCACAGTTCACAGGGTAAAAGAAATTAGTTGGAAGGAGTCTCAGCCATCGATCCTGAGTTCATAGTATAGGACACAGCCTCCTCAGTATGTTTTGTGTGAAAGCTTATGCTTTCCAGAAGGGCATTTGGTCTTGTCCAGTAAAGTTGCAGGCAGTGGGATAGGCTCCACCGCCCTGGTGGAAGTGGTGTTTTGAAGGGTTTATGACCCTTGCTATGCAAGGGGTCGCCTATTTATTTCTGATGTGAATTTACGAAGCTTCTGACTACCGTGTTGTGCTGTGCATGTGCCTGCAGAGAGTGAGGAGCCCGCCGCGGCTCTGTTCCCGGAGCAGTTGCATGTTGGGGAGGGGGGGGGGGAGCAGGTGGCAGGAATGGTGTTTTCAGCAAATGTATTATTCCCTCAGAAAATCCTGGCTGTTAGATCTGGTCAGCAGATGTGGAGTGTCGATCGGTATCGGTGGTGGGAAGGCGAGTTGCAATATACTTTGCTAATGGAGAAAAACCCAAGGAGCAGTTCCCTGATTTACGCTTTTGGTGATGTGAAATGAAGCCATCTGAAGCGCTTTGCTCAGCAAGCTCTTAGCAGACTGCTTCTTCCTCCCTGCTTCATGCAAATTTTTCTGAAGAGGCTGTTTTTTGGCTCTGTGACTGAGTGGACAGAGGTGGTTAAGGGGGTGTGGACCCCTTAAATGCATCCAGAGGCACAAAGCATGGAGCATGGGATCAGGGAGAGAGCAGAGCCTGCTGTAGCTCGCTCCAAAGCCCTGGTGCAATTCTGTCCCCAAGTGGCTGAAAAGGTCATTTAGCACAATCGCAAATGCTTAATTTACGATTTTATTTTTTTTTTCCACTCTCTCAAATAGTCAAATTACCATCCTTGCTCTGATACAGGAGCTTCTGGAGGGGGCATCCCAAGAAGGATTATCAGCAGGAGCGTCTGGGCCCGGGCTGTTCCTCTCCCGAAGGTCCCCAGCTGCTATTTGCACATCCCAGGGTCTGACTGCGGCTGGCATTTCCCCTGTTCAGTGGAATTTACTTTCTGCCTGGCGAGGGCAATGGTTAACATTTGCGCACCTGGGCTGCTTAAGCTGCAGAGGGGCTGGGGGATGCGGCGGAGAAGGTCAGGGGTCTCTGCTTTCCTTATGGGCAGAAGGGAGCAGAGAGAGCAGCTGATGGGTACTGCATCCTCTACCTACCTCTACTGCTGCCTCTAGGCAGCAACTAGGAGGGGAAATCTGATGTTATGTAGCATGATGGTACCTGTGCAGCCATCTGGGCCCTGCTCTGATGTTCGGTGGTTGAAGGGTTGACTCTGGCTGTGGAGAGCTTAGACCCTGCTCAGTTTCCTCTCGTGATAGATGGATTGGTTGGGCAGCCAGGGTCTGGGCAGCGGGTGCTTGGTTGGGTTTTATTGTCACAAAGGATGCTGTATTTCCATTTGGATAGGTTTGCAGCACGTGCCTGGGAGGTGCACAGCCTCAGGTGGCGTTTTTTCCTTAGAAATGGCTCTTCTGCCTCCAGGTCTGGAAAACTGTGGGATCCTGACCCTTGGGGGTAGGATAATGTGCAAGCAGCTCAATGGCATGGATGGAGCCTTGGTGAAGTCCATGTGGGTGGAAGGACAGATTTTTGTTTCCTTTTTTCTGCCATGTTTGGTTAGGCTTTGGAAATGTCCTTCATCAAAGGCATCATGCCCAACTGGAGGGGTGCTTGGGGGGCTAACAGCCAGGGGCCAGGGCAGAAGGTGAGTGCTGGGAGGGCCACGATGGCATGGTGCTTCCAGCCCTAACATCCCGTTGGGAGCTGCGGGCATGGCTGGTGAAGTGTGCTGGTCCTGCGTGCTGAGGCACACAGCTGCGGGCAAGGGCGGCGAATGGACCTGCTTCATCATACGTAGGCTGTGATTGAGAAAGGAGCTGTGCAATTAGGAGAAGTCCCTGTGGTTTGTGTTTGAAATGAGCTCCATTAGGAACATTTTTAAGCTCCTATTTAATCAGAAGGCTGTCTGCTGATGAAGAGGGAAATTGTTTGTGCAGTGGGTCTCTGCTCATGCCGCATCCCCTCTTCCTGGTCCCTTCGGCTTTTTTTCTTTTCCCTTTTTTTTTTTTTTCCCTTCAAGGATGCTGGGTCTGCTAGCCCAGAGGTGGCCAGTTTCCCATCTGCGTCCTTGGGTGGTGACACTGTGCTACCTTGTTCTTGCTGTATCTCCTTCCTCTGTGCAGGCACTGGTGCTGGGTCTGACCCTGGTCGGTGATTGCCCTCACGGGGTCCCAAGGGAAGCCTGGCCCTGTGGCTCTCCAGAGGGGCTCTCTTAGGCACAGCAAGGAGTGCGGAGGAGACCTAAATGAAGAACAAATGAGAACCATATAGAGACAAATGGGAATCAGATTTAGGAAACAGACGAGACAACCCTTTGGAAGGGGCAGGGGGGCTGTTTGCTTTAATCAGTCTCCTTCAGTTTCAGGCAATAATAAAGCAGATTTGTTTTCTTTTACCTTCTCTTCCCCCAGCCCCCTCTCTTTCCCTCTCTTCTTTTTACATGCCGTTCCCAAAACAGCCCTGGATCTAGCAGCACGAACATTTCCTCCCTGAGCTCCCACCTTCTGCAAATGGGATTGCTGGCCAATCCAGCTGACACCTTGTCCAATTCTTTCACTTCTCCTTCTGTCTGGTTCTCTCTTTTGGGAGCTCGTTACTTTGAGCCAGATTGCCGTGGCTGGGCTGCTGGGGATGGGTCCCTCCCACCACCAAAGGAGCTTTTTGGAATTTCTGGAGTGGTGGAACAAACTCCGCCAAACGGGCTGAGGTTTTCTCTGTGGAGTCGATCTGTCCCGGCACACTCTGCTGTGTACTTCCAAGGCAGTCCCCAGGGACTGGCTGTGCTTGGAGGAAATCAAAGTATCTCCACTGGAGGTCTTGGGCAGTGCCTCCAAGATGCTTGAGTTATGTCCTGACATGTTCTCCTCTGGGATGTGGTGGTGGCTGCAAGGGAGGACCCTGCCTTGCTGGTTTCCATGGACAGGTTGTTTCCCTGCAGAACTGTGCTTCCTTCCCCTTCTTCCTCTTTTTTTTTTCCTTGATCATTGTCTTGGTGCACAGCAGGTGGATCTTGGAAGGGCTGAGGCCATGTGTAGCTGTGGGTCAGTGAAGTCAAGCTTCTGATTCCTTCCAGTTCCAAGAGTCCTGGTGGTGAGTAGTCATCTTCCCAAGCAGAGAAGCCAGACTGGAACTGGAATTAGTGGTTCCTGTGACCATCTGTGCAGTTCTCGGTCTCCTGCGCTGGGCACCATGCAAGGGATAAAGTTTCTCCCACCTTGAAGGGGAAGGTGTGTCATGCCTGCTGCTGCATGCCCAGGTAGGGGTGTCCCACCAGTGCCTTCAGTGGCTGGGCTGCTGCAGCATGTAGGGCTGTTGTGTCCCAGGCAGAGCTTTCTCATACAGAGTTGTTTTTCTACTTGCTGGCGGCTAGTAGAGAGACAAGGGATCCGGGATAACCTCTGGCATGTACTAGTGGATTGCTTTCAAGTGCTCTCCTGGCTTTTGTAACTGACTTAATCTGTTTTATGTAGGAATCCCATCCTGGAGAGTTAAGTTCACCCACTCTGCTGGTGGTGATCAGTCTCCAGTGTGACTCTTGGATTTCCAACTGCTTGTGCCTCACACAGAGACTTTTAAGGTCGCAGAGCAACAACTGTGTTCCCAGACAACCTGTGGGACTGTGGGTCCCCTCTCATGTTCAGTGGGTGGTGCTGATGCAGGGTGGTGGGGTGGTTTCTCCAGGGCACCCTTTCACCTCCAGCACTCAGCAGGTCTCTTACGAACACTGCAGAATTGCACATACAATTGTAATCATTTCCCTGTGTGGCTTGGCACATCTTGTGTGTAGGCTTTGCCGATAATCCTCAATGGAAGCTGTGTCCGATCCTGGTGTGGGCACCTTAGCTGCTGGGCAAGAGCCATTCGAGACAAAGTTTGTGGTGGCTTTGCTGCCCAGGAGGGGCTGGTTTATTTAATGTTTGCGAGACTACCAGAGGGCTTTCCAGTTGCAAACTGGTTTGACTTTGAAAAGCAGAATGAAGCAAAGGAGCCGAGTGTGCCTTGCAGTGGCTTTTCCAGGTCCCTGAGGTCGGCGTGAGGGAAATTGCCTCCGTTGCAGCACAGGGTGAGTCCCCTCCCTTGTTCAGGACAGCAGAAAATCATGGTTGTAAACCTTCACCCTGGTATGTAACTGCACTGTGGGCAGTTGTCTCTCCCAGTTCGTGCAGGTGGGTGCCAGGGGAGCACATGGGTGCTTCAGCGCCCTGGCTGCATCCTAAAGCACCCCATCCTGCTCTGTATTTCATCTTTCTATGCTTCCAGAGAGGTCTGTGTGCAAGATACTTCTCATTGCTGCCAGCAAGCTTCCCTTTAATCATGCCATAGTCGGGTTTTTTTAAAAATTTTATTTTATTAGGAAATTCCCATTTGGTTGCTTTAAAAAGCGAGCCCTTGTGGCTGGCCCCTGGCCCACCGCTAACAGATTTGTTTGAGAAAAGGCTGCGTTGGCATCCTGCTTTATTGAACATGCCTCCTGGGAAGGCAGTTTGAATATCCTTCTGTCTCCTCGGAGCAGGGAGCTCTCAGGACTGCCTGCCGCCATGGGGATGGGGAATGCTCTCCTCTTCTTTCCCTCCCACCTCTTCCCCTTGTTCAAGCCTCCCTTTTTTTTCTTTCTTTTTTTTTTTTGGAGGAGAGAGAGCACTATGCACGGTGCGTCCCGCTCCATGTGCCTTTTCTCTTTCCCCACGGAGTTCATCCAAAGTTCGTATCCAGACGATGAACAAAGTAGCTCAGACCTTTTCCTGACTCCTCACCCTTTGTCCTCATCACTTAGTGACAGACAGGAATCAAATGCCACAGACATGCTGACGGGACAGGGCTGTGTGAAAGTCCTTGGAGGAGGAGGAGTGGAGCAGTGCTGGGTAGATGGGGGACTCTTGTTTAAACTCCCCCTCCCTGGGTAAAGAGCAGAGCTGCTTTTACTTTGAAGGGCAAAGGGGAGGTACAGCTTCTTTTTTTTTTTTTTTTTTTTTTTTTTTTTTTTTTTTTGGCAGAAGCCAGATAAGTTTTTAGCCACAATAGACGTAGGGAAGAAGGACCGGATGGAGTTAGCCTCAGTGTTTAGCACTGGGTGTGCCTCCCGTCGGGAGCAGGGGAAGGAAGGGGCTACGGGCCGTCGGGGATCAGAGGGATGGATGCTGCTAGTCTGCCTGCATCGCCTCTCTGCTGAAACAGAAGGATTTGCCATAGGGAAGAGGGGGTGCATGGTCCCAGTCCCTATCCGTTCATAAGGGCTGCATTGCCCTGGCTTGGTCTTCCATCTCGCCAAAAAGGTGACTTGGTCTTCCATCTCACCCGGCTTCAGGGCTCCTCTCTGGGTGGTGGGTGGTACCTCACTGAGGGTGCAGGAGAGTGGGGTTTAATGTCGGATGCTTCCCCGTGCCTCTGAGCAGCATGTGCAGGCTGGTTTAGCTGGGCAGCTGCTTGGGTTGGGCTTCTCGCTACTACTAAAAGCTGGGAAGGGATCGTTTCCTGAGCTGGCATTCAGGGTGCTCAGGAGACTTGGTTCAACCTCTCAGGAAGGGAAAGGAGCAATTTAGCCTGTTTGTTCGTTAGCACTTGTCTAACTCGTTCAGCTGTCAGAATTGGGATGACTCCTGATGGGTATTTATCCCTCTTCCAGGTGTCCTCCCTACTGTTCCCCTTCTTTCCCTTTTTTAATGAAAAATGACAACTGGCACATCTGGAAGTCCCAGATGAGGAAAGGATGGCAACATCTCATGGCAGAGATTTTGTGGGGGCTTTTATGAGAGTTGGGTTGACTGTAGCACTCAGTTTGGCAGAGGTTGGAGGGTAAGGATCTCAAGCCTCCAGGGGGAGGAAGTCTCCACAAAAATGTATGGTGACCCTTCACTCAGGGCTGCTCCTTAAGAGGTGCTGTGGTCCTGCAGAGAGATGCTGGGCCAGAGCTCTGCTTCAGCCCTGGATCTTCTTGTGATCGAATACCTCTCATCTGTCTCTGGAAAACAAGGACCTTTCCCTTGGTCTCCTAAGGGGATCCTTCTGATGCAGACCAGTGGTTGCGGCCTCCCATAACGTGTTATCTGTTAGAGCCTCTGGAGCAAGCTCCTGGGATGTAGTGCAAGGCAGGGCCAGGGGCTTCGCCTGCTTGGGGCCATGCTGTTGGCAGGGACATGTGAATATCCCTTGTGTAGGCCAGCTCTGTGCCTGGCTGTCAAGGCATGGGTATGTGATTGGGCAAGGAAGGGAAACACTGCTCTCTGAAAAGGACTTGCAAAGGAGCGTTTACATTTGGTCCTTAAATCCTGGGAAGTGCCCTGGAAGCTGTGGGTTGAGAGGAGGATCCCTTGTGTTTGGTTTGCATGTGGAGAGACAGCTGATGGCTTAAATGAGTAAGAACAATGTTATCTTTTCTGTTGGCAGAGGAGAAACCAAATTGCTCAGCAAGTCCTGGGACTGAGCAGGGAGCTGGGGCAACCAGCTCTCCCCAAGGCATGGCAGGTTGAGTCTCTGTCCCCAGCCCTGGCTGTAGCGTTCCATGTGGCTCTGGCCACTCTCATTGAGCCTGCTGCCGCCAGGGCCGCTTGCAGGGGTCATCTCAGAGGCGGCAGGAAGGGGCTGGGGAGGTCCAGGTTTTGCCCTCTTTTGTTTGCTGATTTTGCAGAGCTTGCTGATCTGGGCCCTGGCCAGCTCGTCTGACTCACAGGAATCATCTCACGAGTCTCCTACACCCTCCATTACCTGATCCGAGTTCTTCCTGGCATGCCGGCTCTCACTGCCGTGCCATCGCAGAGCAGCGGCCGTGAAGGGAGCTGTGCATGTGTGCAGCTTGTGTCCGCCGCAGGCTGCTGCAGCGTGTGGTGCTGGAAGGGACCAGAGCCTGCATCTCCCCTGTCACCCTTTGCAATGCATGCTCCCTTTGCTAGTCACCATCTTTCTTGACCCCACAGTCTTTGAAGAGACATTTACTCTCTTTGAGAGGCAAGAGAGAGATCTCCTTGCTTGTTAAGAAGAGCAAGCTTGGTGGCTGTGTTTTTGACCTGTCCCCTGTGCTGCGTTGCTGGTAGGAGCAGTACTGGGTGCTCTAGGAGGTAGCTTGGGGGCGTCCACTTGCCTCTTGCCTGGTTGCTGTAGGGCTGCTGTGTTTCTGTTCATAAATGCAACAGGTCACACCTGGAGGAAGACTGGCAATGAGAGAGACTTTTTACCCTCTGCAGGCTCCTTCCAGCACTGCTAGTCTCTGGTAAATGCAGTGGGCCAGCAGGAGGTGACCATAGTCAAAACTCCATGTGCTGATGCTGCAAACCCGGAGGACCCTGTGGAGCAAAGGCTGTGAGTCGTGCTTGGAAATCCCCCACGTTGCAAGCTGTCTCCTGGAGTTCCTGGCTTGCCAGTCCTGCCCTGAATTTTCTGCACGTGGCTTTACCTCCTCAGCCCCACAGGGAAGCGGCTGGGGCGTGTTCCCATCCAGACCTCGTACCCCTGTGAGGTGCTTGGTTTGGCAAAGGGCTGCTGTTGCATCAGGCCAGGCTGCACCCAGCAAATGTGGGGGGAAGGTCCCCGTGCTTTTGCAGCAGGAGCATTGCTCAGAAACAGTTTGATTCTGTGGCTCCTCTGGGAGCTTGGGGAGGTCTGTGTCTTTGTGGCTTGTTTCCGTGTGCCACATGTGAATTTCTCTTCCATGGGTCCTAATGACTTGGCTTTCTGGCCTGTGGCTGCCAAGCCATGTGTGATGATATGCGAGTGGTTTAGATCTTGTATTTTAGTTTGCAGGTAACCGTGGAGAGCTTAAGAGAACAGGAAGGTCCTGGTTTGATATGATCAGGGACTTGCATCCCCAGTGAGCTATGGAGCAAACCTCTCCTAAGGACTGGGGGCCTGCGGACAGCCTGGCTTCGTATGGTGGCAGGAGGGTGTTTTTGGGCTCTGCTGAGTGATGTTGGGGTGGCTCCTTGTTGTATGATGGGGAGCTGTTGAGGTGCCTCATCTGTCTGCTCCCCTGTGGAGAGGGGAGTCCTGGGTGCCTTGTGCAGGACTGGGTGGTGGAGCAGCAGTGTTCTCCCCTCTTGTGGAAGGGTTAAGTGAGCAGCAGGGTGCATTCCTCTGGGACAGCGGCTGAGGTTTGGGTACAGCCTGTTGCTAAAAGAGGAAGGTGATGTCCTGAAAATGCCCTGTCAGGTGACTTAGGTACTGACATTTTACTACGTTTTCAGCAGAGCTGAAGTCCCAGGACTGGTAAAATTTCATTAGCCACTTATTTGTGGTTGTGGGGTCCTCTGTCTGTGTGGGTCCCTGCCATCAGAAGGCATTTGGGGTGTGGGGGAGCTTTGCCATCTGCCTTAATATGTTCCCTATTGTATGTCCCAGCCTCACTGAACACAACTGTGTCCCACAAAAAGTGTGATCTGTGCTGAGCTCTCCTGCCATCTCCCCCTGCCTCTGTTTGCCTCCTTCATGGTGGTGCCTTTGTCAGCCGGCCAGAAACCCACAGCGCAGCAGCCAGCCTCTCTGAAGTGCCAGTGATGCGGCGTTCGGGTCCCGGCCCCCCTCCCTGCCTCTGCCCCAGCATTTATCAGCAACCTCCCTTCCCTCCCAGCCGCCAAATTCCTTCTCCGTGCCGTCATCCTCCGGCCAGAAGCCGCCCCGTCCCCGCTCTCCCTCCCTCCCTCCGAAACCAGCCCAGAACTGCTGGGCAAACATTTCGCCTGTTGTTATTACAGTATTCCCATCTGCATACTTAGTCATAAACCCCTTTTAATTCCAGCCTTTTTCTGGGGCGGGGTTAAGAGTTCAAACCCATCATTTTTCTTTTGGGGCTGTAGGCTTACAAAAGCAGCCCGCGGCGAGATTGTTCGGGAGGATGGGGCCCGAGACTGGGTTTAGGGGGAGGGGAAGGAGGCTGTGGGGAGGGGGTTTGCACACAGGGGTTCTGGTTGTGTGGCCCCCTCTCCCCAGGGAAGGCTTTGGATGGTTTGTGTGGGGCTGGCCATAGCAGAGGGGGTGCTTTCTGCCAGCCCCCCCTCCTCTCCCCTTCCTGCAGCTTGCTGGGAATGCAGAGGTGGATGGGACTGGCCCCTTTGTGGGGAGCCATTGAGTCAAGTCATGCTGCTGCTGGTCTTGCCTAGTTTGCTGGGGTGTCTGGATAATGGAGCACTGAAAGCCAAAGAGGAGCATTCCCAAACATTCAGGGAGGGAAGCAGCTCTGGCTCTGGGTGAAGGCCCCTCCAGGAGAGCCCCTCAGACACAAAGCGATGCTGCTGATGCTTTAGTGATGCAAAGGATGCTGCTGCACTCCCTTTGCCCAGCTCACCATGTCCTTACTCACTGTGCCTCCTAGTTTAGGATGGTGAGGGTCATGTTCTCACCTCCCACCCTATACAGGCATCCCTAGGGCTGGATGAGCCCAGATATCTCTGCACTTCTCCCCAAAAACATTGGGGGCTCTTGCTTGTGAGCATGCCTGGACTTGGTTGGTGGTTGTAGTAATTTTTCCCTCCCCCTGTTCGGAGCCTGGCTGCTTTCAATTCCCTGTGTGGCAAGGGTTCCTGGATGCTGGCACTTCCTATGAGCTCAATGCTGCCCCATCATGAAGTCTTCCTGCACTCTGTCTGCTTTCTTGGGACCTGGGTGGTGTGGGCAAGGCAGCGGGGCAGGGGGCTCATAGGGGGCAATGCTTAATTCCTGCGCAAGGTTTGGTGCCTGCATCCTGCCTCTGCTGTGGAGCCCCCGGACCAGATGGTGAACTGGGTCCAGTGGGAGATACTCCCTCCTCTCTCTCGCCTATTGCGGATGCTACATGGCATCCCTGCGAGATGGGGTATGGACCGTTTGTTGCTTATGGGCTTGAGAGGCATTGGGATCTTCATGTCTGTAGGCAAGATAAAGTCTCTTTTTTTTTTTTTTTTACACACAAACCCCCCACCCCCCAAATTAAAAGGTCTTGAGGAGGAAAAGAAATAATAATGTGTATTTGGGTTGACAGAAATGTTGTACAAATTTGTGCAGCTCAATTTCCCAACATGTTTCAGTAAAGAAGACTCTCTTGCTTTGCTTTTGGGAAGCGTAAAATAGATGGAAACATCTCATATTTACATTTCTGAAATTAAGCCTTTGCCTTTTTTATTAAAAGTATTTCTCTGAAATCTGGCTTCAGTTTTGTATTACAAATATCTTAATGACAAATCCACTTCTTCAGTGATGCTGTTTAAAAAAAAAAAAAATCCTGAAAGGGCAGGTATTTGGGCAAATCTCAAATTACTCAAAGGCAGGAATGCCAAAGCGAAGTTTGTAGGAACAACCTCCACTTCTCTACTAGCGTATCCTGCCATTCGATCTGTGGTTTCACGATCGCACAGTGTTACTCCATTTTAACTGAGGGATGGAACATCACATGTAGGGGTTTTTCCCCCTGGTTTTCTTAGATGCGTGGACTGAGGGTTTTGTGCCACTATGGATATTGAACAGCCACAGGAAAATGTTCTAAACAACATGCTCAATGCTTTTAGCAGATCAGGTAGAGGTTTTCTTAAAAGCTTGCCCCTGTGCAGGTGGGCACCACGATCTTGCAGGCGGCTGGAGTTGCAGGGCTGTCCTAGGCAGGATGAGCGGTATGAATTTACATCTAAATTACCTTTACTGTGTGATCCCATGAATTGCCTTGAGAGCTGCACCTCTAGATGGAGAATTTATTTTTTTTTTCCTACGTGGATGCTGGATGGTTATTAGGAAGCTGTAGAGGGAAAGGGAGCTTGTCACACAAAAAATTTGGGTTCAGTCCCCAGTAAACTCCGAGGCGTTCATCCTTCTGGCCCAAAGGTGATGTGATAAAGAGCCTGCACGCATTACACCTGCGCTTGGCTGCTTGCAGAACGGCGGGTGGAAGGGGAAGGGCCCTGCTCTGAGCAAAAGCGGCTTGTGAGCCTTTCCGCACGCCCCTGCTGCAGGGAGCGGGTGGAGCTGGAGGGCTTGCGAGGGCTTTTTCCAGCTGCGAGCACGCCCGGGATTGTGCGCTCGGAGCGCGGGGCTCTGCCTACCTGCCCTCTGCGTGTTTGGCAAGCCGTGGCTTGCAAGGCATGGCGGGTCCTGCGAGCCTCCCCGCAGCCTCCCCTTCCTGCTCTTGGAGGGGAGCGGGGTGAGTGGCGGCCAGCCACCCGCTTCCCTTGCCTTTCTCCCGGGGTGCTGCCCTTCTCTCCCCCCCCCCCCCCCCCCCTTCTCTCTCCCTGCATGGAATTTTGGAAAGTTTTCCTCTCTCGTCGTCAGAGGCAGTGGTTGACTTGAGGTGTGCTGGCTGCTCGGAGGTGCCCAAGCAGAGGCTTCGTGAAGCACGCACGGCGTTCATTAGACCTGTTTAGCAGGAAGCTTACATCTCGGAAAAGGACTGGTTGGCGTGGGGCAGGAGGAGAGCAGGGCTCAGCCCTCGTGCGGGAGCCAGCAGAGGTGTAGGTTTGGTTTCTGGGCACAAGGCGACGTTGAGTGATGCTGGGCAGGTCAATCCGCTTCCTTACTGGCCTGCCTGCGTGGCAGTGACATCTATATCTGCAGATCTTATGGCTCTTTGATGGATTAAAGCAGCTCGGGTTGTTCCAGAGAAGGGTTGTTGCCTGTTGTCCTCTCTGCCTGCGGCCTCGCGTTGTGCAGTGAGGGTCTGGCTGGATGGTGTGAGTCACACGCCTTTACTGGCAGGGACTGGGAGGGATATTGAGCCCAAGATGAGCACTGGTGGAGTTAGTTTTGAGTTTTCTTTTGGGAAACGGAGACCACTGATCTCAGAGGTGTTTGAAACCTTTCACCGCTTTCATATCTCCATCCTCAGGATTTGGGTATTTGCAGGCGTTGCTCATCCAGGGTGCCAAGGCTGTGGATCGCAACACCATCTCCTACCTCCCCGCACAGAGCTGCCCCCAGAAGGAGAGCTCGTGCATGGAAAGGCACTGGGGCTACGTGACCTGTGTTTGAAGATTCCATTAAATCAGGATGACTTTTGTGCTGTTTGTATGCAGTTTCGCATTCTTCTGCAAACGGGGGCCGAGCCTGCCCCGGGAGTTGGAAACGTGGAATATACACGCTCCTCCTCTTCCCGTCTCTTTCTATTTTTTGTGTTGTGAGAGGGCTTGTGAGATTTCTCCCCTCTCCATGCTCACCTGCGCCTTTTGCCTTTCTGCTACCCAGTGCCTTAATTACACCTGACGAAATGGCGTGCCAGTAAATCTTGGGAGAGGTGGCCCCTGTCACATGCCAGGCCTGGGATGGGGGGGATGCACCATCTCCGCTCCCCTCCTGACCACCAGCACGTTTCCATCGCAGCTCCTTCAGGCTCTCTCTCCCTCTCTTCTTAACGCGCAGCTTGTGTAATTGTTGGCTGTTTGTCCGCTAATGATTATAAATTAGTGGCCAAGTGTATAAAAAGTTAATGAAGTTCTGTCGGTGGAACCATTACGCCTTCCCAGGCTGGCACGTACAGGTTGGCCGAGCCGGTAAGAAAAGCCAGACACCGAGTCCGGCCTTTCAAGAGATCAGGTTTCAGCTCGCTCGCTCTTTCCTGCTGCATTTTTTTTTTTCTTGCTGGATGGAGCCAAAGTTGAGTGCTGGGAATGCCAAAAGGTGGCAGGTGATATTTTCTCTGCTAGGGAGTACAAAACCACCAACAGGCTTGTGTGCCCCACACCATCGTTGATTTCCAGCCCCTCTTGTTCCACTGGACCAAGCATATTGGCCACTTGTCCCCTTCCTGGCTGTTTCAGGCCTGGGGTCCGAGGATTCCCCAGACTCCTCAGTTCTGGCCTGTAGCAGCTTTTATTCTCTATTTGGACTTCTTGGTTGTAAACCAAACATCTCAGACCCCTTTAGCTGCCTTCCCTCTTGAACATCTGACCATGACGGGGCAAGAACAGCTTCTTCCATCGCAGTGCTTGTGGGCAAGGTGTAGGAAGGGTGTTGGAAGAGACAGCGTGATCCTACAGGTATAAATCTTCCTTCTATAAACCTTCCAGCTCCTTTCTTTTTTTTTTCCCCCCTCCTCCTCCCCCCCGCCATCACTTAAAACTTGGCAGGACTGTGTGCCCTGGTGTTTCTCCAGGTGGAGGCAGGTTTGGCTTACTAAAATGAGCCGAGTGGCTCAGGGGAAAAAAAAAAAGCTGATGGAGAAGAAAGAAGGTGTACTCCTCGCTGCATGTGTGAGTGAGATTTTTGGAGGTGCCTCTCAGGCTCTGGCATCCCTGCTCTCCGAAAGAGCTGTGGAAACTTGGCAGTGGGGCTGTCTTGTGTCATCCTCATGAAAATTCAGTCGAATTGGGAGCAGATACCCGTCTGCTCGGCAGGTCTCTGAGGAGCCCATGTGACACTTTGGCAGCCAAACCCTGGAGAGTGGCTCACAGCCCCAGGGTGCTGCAGGCTGGTTGTCCCCTCCAGCCTTCCTTGGTGGAGTCTTCCTGGGCAGCAGCCACTGTGCAGCAGGAACAGCAGAGAAGACATGGCTTGTAGGAAGCTCCTGGGAGACAGGACAAGGTCTGCAGGATGGGAGAGACCGTGGGACGTTGCCAGCCAGTGCCTGGTTTGGGATGACCCAACAGCCTGGCTGTGCCATGCAGTGCTTGAGTGCCCTGGAGAAGGTGCCATCTTTTCTACCAGACTCAGTTTTTTCCCAGATGGGATTATCTGTACTCTCATGGCGTTTTTCCCGAGTATAAGGGTGTGAACACTAGTCTCCTGGCCTTCTTCCAGGCTGAACAATTGCTTTCGGCATCTCTTATTTTCCCCCCCTGCTGTTGGGTTGTGCTCCTTCTCAGGGCTGGCGCAGGCTCCTTCCTCCTCCAAGGAAGGTGCTTACAAGGGTGCTGGGAGGATGGCAGGAGGAGCACAAGCCTTGCCGGACCTCCAGGACATCTTTCAGGGTGGGCTGAATCTGCCAGCCAAGCTGGCTGTCTGGGTAACCCGTGCTGGGGGGAGTCAGGCTGCTTGAAGTCAGCAGGAGCCTTCCCTTTGATTTGACCGAGGCTCAGATCAGCCCCTGGATTTTGGGAAGAGCTCAGTGAATCTCCGTGTCCAGCTGCTGGTGTGGGGATTAACACTGGGAGGCGTGGGTGAAAGCTGGAGCTGTAAGCGGTGTGGCGGGGGCCTGGTGGCCTTGGGCACGTGGTGGGGATTATGGGCAGATGTCCTCCCTGCCGCCTGCAGCCCTGGTGCCAGCCGTGCCTTTGGAGCTGGGATGGGGGGTTTTGGGGTCTGTGCATCTCTGCCTCAGCAGAGGAGGAAAAACCCCGTCACGTGTGAAGGAGGGGGGCCTGTGGATCTCCAGTTTTGGGTGCGAACTGCTTGCTGGTGACCCTGTGGAGGAGACGACAGCCGCTCGCCACTGGGGATCTGCCCTGTGCAAGCTGCTGGTGATGAGGAGGGGAGGCTGGGGAGGGTCCCCAGCCCCTGTTCTGGATGCTGATGCCTGCCTCTGCCCTGCCCGGGGCTGGTTTTCAGGGGCGCAGGCATTCCAGGAATTTGTAAGGAATTAGGGGGCGGGCAGGGAAGAGCGGGAAGACTCCTGCAACACGAACCATCTGGCCTCCTCGGTCTCTCTGCGCGGCAGTGTCTGGGATAAAGGAACTGATCGAAAACAGACATTGTTTGAGACAATAAAACCGTATTACACGTTAATGAGAAAATACATTTGAGAGCCGAGGCCCTGGGGCAAGCTGGGTGTTCTCCTCCCGACCCGTGCGTGGCCGGGTGCTGTGCTGCCCGCGGGCAGCGGCAGCTACTTTTCCCTCCGCTGTGGCTTCGCTCAGCGAGCCAAGGTGCTGCCGGCAAGCACGGTTTAGGCAAGGCACGCTTTGCTGGGGTGCACACCCCTGTTCCCCCATCGCATGGTGGAGGAAAGCGTGACCCCCGCAGGGGGGAGGCAGAAAGCAACCCTGCCCTGTACTGTGCATGGTCCAGGAGGGGCTTGCTCCATTTTGCACCCCACTTCATTCCCACTTGCACACTCAGCCCTGGGAGCCTGTGGGGCCTCAGGCTTGTGGAGCTCCTCTCTCCCAGTGAATAAAGCAGGTTGGGGCCTGTTCCCTGGCTGACGGGTGAGTGGCACAGCCTGCCTCCCATCTGCCCGGCACAGCATTCCCTGAGCGGCCGCGGGAGAGCCCTGCAGCCTGTGCCTGGCCCTGCTGAACCCATAGCCTCGAGGACCCTAATGCTGTGCATTGCTGATGCTACTTATCAGATCCTGTGGGCCCTGATTTCCTTCCCTCTCCTCATCAGCTCATACCTATCCCCACGGGGGTCTGGTGGGGTGGCCATGGCTTGGCGGAGGCCTTTCTGGCTCCCCTCTTCGCTCTTCGGGTCCTGGCATTCCCCTGTTTCTTCTTCCTGGAGCTGGGTGTCGATGTCCACACATTCTCTGCCCCACGCCCCCTCCTGCAAGAGAGTTGGGTGCCTTTGAGAAGAAATCCAGGATGGATCTTCACCTGGAGAATGTTATTGATTCATCCAGGCTTAAAGTCAGGTTTTAGTGACCCTACAGCTGGGCTTTCAGGCTTCCTGGCATCCTGCTTTTATCCATGGGGCTGACCTTTCCCAAGGGATCTGGGGGAGAAGAGAGCTCTGGATCCTAGTAATGGCAGAAGTTTTTAAGTAAGGGAGAAGTAGGGGTTTAGAAGGTGGGGATGGGGGAGCAAAGGGGCTGTGGGGAGGACACGTCTGGAGTCTGTACCTCCCAGCCTAACATTTTCGGAGATCTTTCTTCACCTCAGGCAGGAGCAGGGAGCTGACGGTCCATGACAAAGGCCCCTTTTCTTCTCTGGGCTGGTGTTTTCATAGTGTTGGGTTACATCCCCCTTGCTTTTGGGGGTGGGTGGGAAGGGGGCATTGATAGAACCTGACACAGTCTACATGATGTAATGTTATTTTTTCGGTACCGAAACGAGGCAATTTTTCACTTGAAGTCAGCAGAATTTATGTCGAGCCCTGCTGGAAGGAGGGAGCCTGGGCTTGGGGGTACAAGATGGGGTCTCCAACCAGACCCTACACACCCCGGCACTCCCTCCAGCCCTGCCACAAACCCTGCTGCTTGCACAGAGGTAACAAGCACATCACCCTCGGACCCTTACCCCTTCCCCCTACCCCTTGACTCGTGCTTGAACTGAAATATTTTAATTAAAACGGATTCTGTTGGGAGCATTCAGCCAGGAAAGCCCGCTGCAGACCCTGCTTTCAGTGTTCGGGCCCTCAACATCTGTTTCCTATTGAAAGCTCTTTGGAAAGGAGAGCTGGCCCCTCCTCCCGTCCCCAGTTTCAGTCCATTTGGAGACCAACGCACAGCCTGGCTTTCCAGGGGCTTGTCCTCCCCCCAGCTCAGCCTAGTTGAAGTTTTGGTCAAATAAAAATAAACAAATGAAGTTGATTGCGGGCAGCAGGGAGGCTCACATCTCATTGCATGCATGAGGCTTTATCAACGTGATGCCCCCCAGAGTGGCTGGGGGGTGAGGATGGGGTCTCCGCACTTGCCCAGCAAGGAGGGTGAAAAATTACTAGCCTTGCTGCTAGTGAAGCTGCAAAAGTAGGATTTGCTGGTGGTGATGCTCACAGGAAAAGCTGTTTGTGTACTGTAAAGAAAAGCTCTGCCTTTTCCTCTGGCTGGGAGCAAACGATGCTGCTGGTGTGATCCCGAGTCACAGTTTACAGCTTAGCCATTAGCATATGCTCTGCTTTCTGTCACGTTCTTTTCATCCAAGATTGTCCAAGGGGTGGGGAGGTCTGGGTTGCCTTGGGTAGTTGCAGTCTGGGTGGGAGGACGTTTGGAAAAGCCATCCCAAGTGGATGGAGTGGTTGGTTGTGGGCCCTGTTGGGTAAGGCCTCTTGTTCCACAGGGGCATCATTGTGATCTTCCAGCAACGCCTCAGTCTGTTAAAAATTGCTGATATTTTGGGAGAGGCAGCTCCCGCGAAAAAATGTGACTCTGAATTGTGGGAAAGCTGGGGTGTGTAGAGGAGGGAGCACTGGACCTGCATGAGGAGGGGACACGATGTGGTATCAGTGACCATCAGGTTTGACCCATGCGTAGCTTGGAAAAGCTAGAGCATGGACCACCTCGTGCTGGACTGGCTGGGGAGGGCTGAGTCACGTTGATCTGGCTAGGGAAGGCAGTGTTTTACTCAGCCTGTTGAGATCTGGTGGACTCATGCAGCATGAGAAGGAAGAAGACTCACTAAGGCTTTTTCACTACACCAGTAGAGTTGTTGATGGGTCTGTAATACCTCCTGGCTGGTTGTGCAATAGATGCACTGGTTAAAGGCAGTTCACAGTGGCAAGCGCTCTCCAGGTGATCAAAAGTGGATTTGAGGATGTGACTTCAGGATTTGAACAGATTCGTTGCTGTTGAGGCTGTTTGTTTAGTTATTTAAATCTGGCTGGTTTGCAGTCTGGAGTCTCTTCTCTCTGACCCCCTCCTTCAGTTTCCCAAGCAAATACACCCTGGATTTGGTCCCATGAGAGTGGTCAAGAACTCCTCTCTCTGGAGGAGTTGCACCCCTCATGAGATAATGCCGTGTCCCCAGCCCAGACAGAGTGGCGGGTGGTGGGGTTGAGCAGAGGGATGGGAGATGGGTGGGTCGGAGAAAGGGAGGTCAGGGGACCGAGTTTCCAGGAAGGTTGCTGTGCTGCTGGCGTTTGCTGTGGAAAGCCGGAGGTTGCAGCCATGTCCAGATGTGGAGAGGTCAACCCAGCGCCCTCCTGCACAGGGAGGGGAGAGGTTTCTCTCTGGCCATTTTAACAGAGCGCTGCCGCCATTTGGGAGTGCAGCAGGGAGTGAGAAGAAGATGGAGCATGGATGGGGGGGGGTGGTAAAGGAGGTTGAAAAACTACAAGGAGAAATATAAACCTGTGTAGCTTGTGAGAGCTGATTCTCACTATATTAAAGGGTTTAAAAGAAGGTTGTTTCTCTTCCCTTTCCTGGAACTTTTTCCTGACCCCTTTCAAATTGAAAAGCTTTATCAAGTGTTAGTGGCTTTTCTTTTTTGTGATTGTTGCTTTTGGCTTGAAAGGCAGGAAGCAAACAAAAGCGGTGTGCGCTGCGCTGGCTGCCGTAACCCCTCTCCCCAAAACGGTGGATGCTTTCCAGTGTCCATATTTCAATGCAGTGTTATGGTTTGGGTGGCAGGGAAGGGAGGCTGCTCAGCTGTGAATGAATACATCTGCTTGGTTAGGGAGACCTCCTAGTCCTGCTCTGGGGTGTTGCTGGCCTCCTTGCAAAATGCCTGGGTGATGGTGGTTCCTGGTTCTGTGGTGACTTAAGAAGGGAGATTTGGCTAAAATGGTGATGCGATGAGCAGGTCTTGATTTCCTGGTCTCCTTCCATCTACTGGCGCAGGTTAGGCACCTGTGTGACCATCCTGCTGGCAAGAGGTGAGGCGTGGACACCCTGTGATTTGCCCAGATAGGGGTGGTGGGGAATTAAGCCCCTTCCCCAGGATTCCCGTTCCTGTAGGTTACCAACCCATCCTGCGTTCTCCTGCCCTGTGTTTTACGTTCCTGGTGATAGTTTCCTGGCTGCGATGCTCCTCTGGTGTCGGGACCAGCTGCTGTGCGAAGACGCACGCATGTGCGGGACGCAGAGGTTGTGTGTATGAATGAGTAAAGTCTCGGAAAGAGTCTTAACACCGTGTTTATCTCACGGAAGAGGAATTTTTTGATGAAGAGTCGCAAAATCATCCATCTTCCCCCTGTTGTTTTGGCAGCAGTGTCACCCACGAGGATGTGTGCTACCCGTTTCTTAGGGGTGTCTCTTCAGATGTGTGTGCAAAAAGCCCCTGGGCTGCCTTTGCCGACCTTGTTTTATGCTGTGGTGTCGGTGTTTGCTCTCAGCAGCTGAAGAAAAGCTCTTGTTTTTTTCCTCTCCCCCACCTTTTATTGACATCTGGACAAAGATAACTGCGTATGTGAGTTGTTTTCACTTGCTTTGACGTCCTTGCAGCCTTAATGAAAAGATCATTTCTAACGTGCGGGAGCAGTGGCCTGGACTGCAGTGGGGTTCACTCCCCACCTCTCCCCAGACAGCGAGCGGCGTGTTGGGAACAAACTCTGCAAACTTGGCGCAGGCAGGGGGAGCGTAAGTGAAAGCTAATTGGAAGCAGCCCTGACTTGCACTCTGCTGGAGCTATTTACAATATCTTTCATGCGGTGACTTATTGAGTTATTCGCTCAAAGGAAAAAAAAAAAAAAGTCCCTGCTTATTTATAGCAACGGTGGTAACCACTGATACATGAGCTGGCTTGGACGTGGAAGCATCTGTCCTGGTCAAACCTTTGGCTATTAATTCACATCCTTCAGCCCCCAGCCCTGGATGCAGTGAAGCACATATGCGAATATTGCTGTCTAGGGGGTTGCATTTGGGTACCGGAGACCTTTCAGACCTTTCTCTTACATTCCTGACCGAGGTCCCATGTCGTTGCACCGTCCTGGGCTGCTGTCTCTAACACCCTTGATCTCCTGCTGGGTAATGCCTGGTGGGTGGTGGTTTTTCATCGTTGGTTTAACTGGGGTGGTTGCTCAATGTTGCGTAGCTGGCTGGGTGAGGGTGGTGCCTGGCATTGCATCGGACCAGTTTTATCTGGGAGCTGGGAAGAGGGAGCATTCAACGTTGGTTTTGGAAGAGGGAGGAACATGTGCGTGTCTTGCGCTGGGCTTTGGGTGCAGCGTGTCCTTGTGTGGAGCAGGGCTGGCCCAAGCAGGTGTGAGGGGTGTCTCGGGGTCAATCAAACAGGAAGGGTCCAAGTGGGGACACAGATCTGTGCCGTGGCTGAAGTCTTGTGTGGACCCTGGCCATCACTGCCATTTTAGCCAGACCTCTGACTATGCATTCAAGTCTGTGATCCTGACTCATCCCTGATCTGCACTGTATCCAGATCATGGGAATGTTATTTTAATCTGGGGAAGACACGTGGTGTATGTGAACTATCTGCCTGCCTGAAGATGCTTGTTCCACCTTCCACATCACCCTGGTTTCCCAGCGATTGGCTTCTGCCCCTGCCTCCCGCTGATCTTGTTGTTATGTTTTTTTGAGCCTGGCACTGATGCTTTTGATGTTCCCAGCCTCCTATCTCTGCACGGCTCCTGCAGTACCAGCCCCGTGCCTTTCATTACCGCGTTAACAAACTCGAGTCGTGCCTAACGAGGACGCCTCATACGTTATGCTAATGATCAAGAGACATGTTAATGATATTTTAGAAGCCTAATTAGTGGAATATATAACTATATGCAATTTGGTAATGGACTGTGACAAGAAGTTGTTAAAAGGGGGCTTGACAAATCCAGTTGCATGTGGCCTCAGACAAACAGTTGCTGAGAATAGATGAAGAGAAGCGGGGTCTCTGCGTGCATGTATGTGCTTGCGTCTCGCCTCCCCATGCTAAAGGGTGTGTTTTTTGGCGCCTGCGCTCATCAGCCTGACTGACACAAGCTGGTTTTTTGGCTCTAAATTTTCTATTCTGCTTCTTGAACTGACGTGACCAAAGCTTCAATTTATGGGCACAGTAATTTTCTCTCTCCATCTGTCGATATCTGCACGCATATGTATAAAACACAGTCAGTCTGTCTGCATGGGGAAGGCTGCGCTGCGTATGACCAGAGCTGCGGTGGACCTGCTGTTATCCACTGCTTGGGGGGAAGCAGAGGAGTTGTCAGAGCAGCACCAGGTCTCTTTTGAGCTGTATGTGTCCCTTGAAATCTCTCTTAATGACAGCTCTTCCCAAGATAGATGCACAGCCGTGCTTGAGCATGCACAACTTCTCATCCATGGGAGAGGACCATAAGTTGTGCAGGACTTCTGTCAAGCAGATCCTGAAAACACCACCTTAAATGTGAAAGTTACCAGGAGGTGGGCTCCTTGGCGCCTGTTGCTCTTCCCTGAACAATGGAGAGAGCAGTCTGGCTATAGATAACTCCCCATGAGCAATTGCAGATACTTCTCAGGGTTTTTTTTTTGGTTGACATGCTTTGTGCAAGGCTTGAAAGCTGGTTGCCTGGTTCCAGTCCAGGGCTGAGTGTTTGGAAATCCGACCTCCTGTCTTAGCTGGGCCAAGAGTAGTTTGAGCCTTAAAAAACCAGGCTGGACATGGGTTTGAAGAAGTGCCAGCTGGAGGGTGTGATTTGGTAGCCAGCATCTCTGATGATTCGACTCCATGGCCCATCCAGTAGGGACGTTAAAAACATGAATCTGTGTCTTGTGATTCCCATGTCATGGATAGGAGCGGAGATGACCTGCTAAAAACAGCAGGGTTGTTGTTATCCATCCCATTTCAGACTTCCTGAGGTGAGGTAGACTGCTGCTTTGTGTGTCTGACATCTCCTCTGCTTATTAGAAGAGGAGCCTTCTTCTGGCATCCCATGGGAGAGGAGAAATCTGGTTTTTCTTCCAGACTCTACTCCATCACTGCTGCATGACATGGGGCAACTTGTGTTGCAGTGCTGGAACCTCTCATGTGGGGATAAGGTGACTGTCCTTCTCTGACAGCAACTGAAAATAAGTTAAAGAGTGGGGGCGAAGGGTTAACAGTATTAATTCCCATTGCTTATGAAGCAGTGCCAATTATTAGATCTTATTTCTTGATATCAAGCTTAATTTTTGTCCATCCTTAATGACTTCCCAGTTTTCCCAGCTGTATCCTGAGAGCTGCACCATTTCATTACTTTATGCCTCTTCGTATGTATGACTTCAGTATCTGCCCTAAAATCAAGACTTTAATAAGATTAAATTCCCATTTAAACTTTCACTTTCTTATTATATGAATATTCTCATAACACCTCTCTCTGCGAAGGAGGCACTGAATTGAAGGGATGGGGGAAGATGTATGTGGCCTTTCAAAGGGTTTCTAAGTGGAGGGCTGGGTGAGAGGAGTGGGATTAGATGGTCCTGTTTGGTGTGGAGATGTGCTTCCATCCCAGGTGTCTGCATGGGCGTCTGTGGTCCTGAGGACCCTGCTGTTCCAGCTGGGAGCAGAGACGGATCTGTGATTGGGAGCTGACCCCAAGGCAGCTTGCTGCCAGTGGCTCTGCCTCAAATGTTTGAATCAGGCATTTGCAAATGCTTTGAAGCTTGGAGAACTTTCATCCTGTTGATTTTTCTCCTCCCTTTAAATATTTTTTTTAAGATGTTAAATTTCTTTTACTTATTTGGTGTTTTTTTTTTTTTTTTCCTTGCTAATAACTAAATTATAATGAGGCTCCCATTGGGAATTAAAAATATAAAAAAAAATCCACCTAAAAACCCCTGCAGAAATTATCCCCCCCCCCCCCTTTTTTTTTTCTTTCCAGTGCAATCCGTTCTGCATAATAGCTCTTTGTCTCGCTGGCAGATAGGCACGGGGGAGGCCAGGAATCGGCGGTGAGGCAGCGGTGGCGTACAGAGGAGTTTCATGCCGTCCTCGGCCAAATGGCACAAAGTTCCCTTTGAGGGGCGATTGCAAACTGTGCACCCCCAAGCTCCAGGCAGCGTGTGGGCTTTGTGCCCGGGTACCACCCTGCCTAGTTTGTGCTGGGGCTCAGATGAGCTCACCTCATCCAGCATCCCTGCCGTGAGACAGGTATAATAAAGCAGGAGAATCTTTACACTCTGCGATTTCATTCCACGGATCAAAGATCAAAGCTGAGGAATACACAGTGATCATAAAATTAACTGCTTTTTCAATTTTACAATGCTTTCAGTGATAAAGAATCATATAAATTTAATATTAATTAAACACTTAGCTTTTAACCTCCTCCTGCATCTACTTTTGGCTCCTTGTTGGGGAAAAATTAATTGGGCATCTTAAATCTTGCGTTACTAAATGCTTTGACAGGGGGTTTCAAAAGCACTTAGAACTTGAACAAAATGTATTTGCACCATTCGTCCTTCCACTCACCTAATTGAAAATCTTAGAGGGGAAAGGGAGGGGGCAGGGGAGAAGATAGAAAAAGGTACCATTTTATGGGTTTGTTTCTTAAAAGGGGAAAAAAGGGGGGGAAGGAAAAAGGCATAACTTATAGCTGCTCTTATGGTCTCGGCTTTAATTCAATCCCCGTCACACTTAACACCTCGCAAAATGGAAGCGATTGATCTTCTATTACAGATGGCCTATTGATCGGGAGCTGGGGTGCTGGTGGCGCGCTGCTGCTCGCTCCCGTGGCGTGATCGTCTCACACGTTTCCCTCTGTCTCCAAATTCTGCTCCAAAAAAAAACTGTCCGCCTTGTGCATTGGTTGTGTAGGGAAGATGTAAACATCAGTGCACGTCTCTCCCTGCCTACCGGTATGGTAATATATATTATTAGCTTCCCGACCATTGAAACGCAGCTGCCTTTGGGGTAGAGCCCAGCAAGCGGCTTTTTAGTGGCAAACAGCAACACTTCATGAATGTGCGAGGAAGGAATTGCAAAATACTACCGTCATGATCCAAACCAGAAAGATTCAGTGGGAGGAAAGCTCTTGGAAATCAGTAATGTTGCAAAAGACCTAAGGAGCACAGCGGAGAGCAAATTAGATGTGTTATTTGCAGTGTGGTTTGGCAAAAAGGGTAGCAGTGGGCTTTCTGGGCTGCAGAGGCCACACTTGATAGAGCAGGAGAGATCTTAGTTCCTTTTCCTAACTGGGTATGGCATGTGTCTCCAGACATCTTATTAATGCAACGATACTAGTGAAATAAAGGGAGTTTCAGGAACTCCAAATGTATGGGGTCAGAGATAGGGAGTTACAGAGATAAATTCTCCCTTTGTGATGGAATCTCGTTAATTTCCACGGCAGACCAGGTAACCCACCAGCAGCCACTCTCCAAGGGGATGCTAGGTGCTAGCACGTGGTAGGAAACACCTGGACTGAGAGAAACTTAAGAAAATAAATGAATGAGCGACTCCAGGATGTAAGGAGTAGAAGCTTATTAGATGAATGGCATTTTACCTATTTGTACCGGTTCTTTGCACGGCACTGGAGTTTCATAGTGTCTTTTGTAAATGCAAAGGAGTAATAGCAGCAGAAGACTTCCTACAGGCTTCTCTCTTGTGATCTTGGCTGCACATTACAGAGAGCAGGTCTTTCCAATTGTGTGTTAATGGAGCTGTGCAAGCACCACATGGATAGCTTGATGGTGAGCCTAGCAAATTAGAGGCACCCCGAAACCAGGTATGTGGGGTCAACATGGTCCACGGCTAAACTTCTGGAATGGGATTTTTGAGCAGTGTGGAACTAATGATTGGTTGGTTGGTCTTCTATTTGGGATTCTTGATCTGAGTTTGAATTCAGGCTTTCCTGTCAATTTTGGGGGTGGTTAAAGAATTTTTTCCAAAAAATAAGCTTGCTCTTGCCAAGTTTAGGGAGCAAATATTGCCACGTTTTTTCTCCCTGGATGAACTCATGAGGGCTGTGGGTGTCAGATGGTGAGGAACTGTCAAATGGGTAGCACAGAGCTGTCCCCGGACTAGGAACTGGGTGCTGGAATTCAGGATGGACAAGGGATGAATTGGCCAGAAGCGGGGTCTAAAGAGCATTGCTGCAGAATATACTGCAGGGGGCAAAAGCCGTAAGGGGCTGGAGGAATTTTGCAGTATGCTATGTGGTTGGCACTATTTTACATACCTCCTCTTCTATTTTGAGCTCCCGATTGTTTGAAGGGTTCTTTTTAAACTGGGGAAATTGTGGGAAGCAGACTAACCTTGTGCAGGTCATCATGGACAAATTCCAGGAGGCTGTTCTGTTGGTTTGTTTTCTTCTTTTTTTTTTTTTTTTTAATTTCTTTGAGGTTTTCCCCCTCCCATTCATGGGAGGTTGACCGCTTACATTTTTAAGAGGGGAATCTCATGTTTGATGCTGCCCCTGATGAGGATGCTGAGAACCATCTGGTCCAGCAGACTGATTTAAGGACTAATCCTTTAAAGGACCAGTGTAACAAAGTGCCTGAAGTGGGCAAGGCTCTTTGCTGGAGAGACACAACCTCTGCGTGTGGCGGCATTCACACGGCAAGGTAGGGGTCTTTTCTGTACCATTTTAGGCTGCTGGAAAAACACCGGAGTTGTGGTACTGGTCCTTTACGGCCAAGCAGTGCCCTGTTTTCTCTCTCCTGGGCCATACACCTTGGAAAGCAGGGGCTGTACCTCTTCCCATGCTGACCCTGGGCGTCCTCAGTTCAGCCCTAGGAAAATGAGCTGTGACGTGTGTGTGCGCTTTGCCTGCTGGGGTCTTGCCCTCCTCATGAGCGAAGGGGCTGACACTCGGACTCAGTGTTTTGATGGATTGATTTATTCGAAAGTCTCTTGGGTTAGACAGAAGGTGTTAGTGAAGGACTGGGTAGTGTTGGTGCTGCAGTGATTCCATGTGGGCTCTCATGGATGGTGTTTGGGAGGGAGGAGGAACCTTCCCACCTTCAGGTGTGTAGATAAATCCCAGGCTCTGCATATTTTTGTTCTGGGACTCAGTCCTTACTTGTAGACCGATTGTTGGTTTGTTTAATAAACAGGTTGCAAGTCAGGATGTGTTTTCAACCAGGACTAGATGAACAATGTGCCAATACCCAAAGACACCTCTGAAGTTTGGTACCAAGCATCCCATGTCACCATGGGCACTCGCTTGCTTCTGTCTTCCTCCTGAAAACTCGCAGTGCTGGGCTAGAGGCTGGCAGTTGCTTAAATAAAAGGCTTAGGTTAGCCCAGCTCTCTGTATGCAGCTGTGGAAATGCTTTGATACAGCTTGTCCTCCAGGATCCATAAGAACAGTCATTGAGAAACAGCATTACACCAGCGAGGGTTTTCTAAGTAGTCCTTTGTGCTTCAGAGTGTCAGATAACGTTAAGGGGAGGACACGGCGTGGTGCTGCTTGCCCGCCGTCCCCAGCAGCAGCAATAATGAGCAGAGGGAAAGTTCTGCGGGGCCCTGCTCTGCTTCCCTCTCCCCGAAGGCTCCAATTTTAAAGGTTTCCATTTCTTTAGGATTGCCAGCAGCGGAGGAAGGTCTCGCAGGTGACAGGGTGCCTTCGAGGCGTGGATGGAGACCCTGCTGACCTCTGCTGTGGTGTAGAGAACATAGAGGGACTTGGCATGATGGCACAGCTTGTGCTGGGGCTTTGCACAGTTGGAGGGGTGATGCTGTGAAAAAGGTGGGGGGTTTGTTGAGACCTCAGAAGATACTGGGAGCGATTGGCAGTGGGTTTAAACCAGGGTATTCCTGCTGGTGATGGAGGAGCTTTTGTTTTTTGTGCCTGCAGCTGCGTGCAGGGCAGTGAGCACAGAACTGCTGGTTTGGTTTGCGTTTAAACCCCTTTGGTAATGTTCCTGGATTGCCCAAGTCTTGCTCTTGGGATAAGATAAGAGGCCTCGTTCCTAGCCAGGTTTGAAAAGCAGACTTGGGCCTCAAACAGCTTTTAAAAATGTTGGTTCTTCTTCAGGATCTTAATTTGCAAACAGAGGTGTGCTGACTGTGCGTCGACTGCGTTCCTATGGGCGCGTGCACTTTGTGGTGGATGTAACTCAAGCCTCGTCAAAACAATTTCATGCTTTAACGAAACTTACACAAATCCAGATTTTGGTAAGAGGAAATGTTTCAGCTTTGGATGGTGCCTGAAGCAAAGCAGCTTTGGGTGGTAGAGCTGGGGGAGGATTGTTATGGTGCCAAAGAGGCTGCAAGCAGCATGGTTGAAGGGGATGTTCAGGGCACGTTTGCAGATGCAAGAGTTGTTACACTAAGATGTAAAGAAAAAAACCAAACGCAAAACCTCTTGAATTCAGTGGGAGCAGCGTGTTCAAGCCTGAGCCTTCTCGGCATGGTGATCCCACAGCACGCAGACTGCCCAGTGTCCTGGTTCTGGTGGGGATAGGATTAATTTTCACAAGGAAGTGGAACAGGATGTAACCCTGACGGCTGACCTAAAGTGATGCTCAGTATAGAGCTGAGGGGTGGTGGTGTGTGTGTCCCATCAGTGAACAGTTGTACATTGACCATGTTTTGTATATTCCTTTATTGGTATTACTGTTGTCGTTTTCCCCTTTTCTTTGCTGCTCTGTTAAACTGCCTTTATCTCAACCCGTGAGTTTTGCCTTTTTCTTCAGATTCACCCCCGTCCCGCTGCAGAGAGGGGGAGTGAGCAAACGACCGTGTGGTTCTTTGTTACTGGCTGGGGCTAAACCACGACAACCTGGTACAGGTGTTAGAAAACAGGGCACAACTTGCCCCACCAGCTTTTACCCTGGCAGGAGCCTGCTGTCCTGGCAAAGCTCTCCCGGCTCAACATATCCGCGCACCTTTTTATTTGGGGGGGGACTATAATGAATTGTTGGTTTTCTCCCTGCTGTGTTCAGGCTCTTAGTGGGGCCAGGGCCTGAAGGTGGATATGGCTCAGTACCGGTCACTTTGCCAGCGCTGGCAGGAGGAAGAAAGTGTTTGAATTTGGGTCAGTCACTCACCGGTGCTCCTCGGGGAGGCTCTGGTTTCTTGTTCTTAGAGAATGGGATCGCCCAGTTATGTTCAGAAAGGCTTGCGGGAGCTCTTGTTACCTGCTCCAGCCATGGAAAATTAACTCTGTGCATGCAGTTTGCTCTGGGGAACTTTGCAGTCTTTTGCTCTTAATTCATGGTATTTTCTCTAGCTTTTCCCTCTAGTCCCTTTTCCATAAAAGTAAGTAAAAGAAAAAAAGAAGGCAGGCAGCAGAGAGGAGAAAGTGGCTGCCAAAGGGCCAATCTGCCAGCAAGGGGCATAGACCTGCTAGTGAAGCCATCGGTCCCGCCGAGAGCAGGAATGGAGCATAACCGAGCCAGGATGAGCAACGAGCAGCCCATGCTGCTGCCTGCCGCTCTGGGAATGCTTCATTCCTCCGTGGTGAGAGTGTTGCACGCTCCTTGGCCAGCTGGGGCTATTCAGCCCAGAAAGGGGAGTTGAAACGGGTCTCGTCCCAGCACAAGCAGCACCTCCAGCCTCTGCCTGTGTCAGGGCTCCCTGCACCCCTACCCCTGCTTCTTCAGCTGTGCCGCATCCTCATCCCCATCCACCCGAGGCACATTTCTCCTTGGCCCCAACACATGGGATGTCATGTTCCCGTCATATTCCTGCACCTCTATAGGGTGCAGAAAGCTCTGTGCTTTGGCTGGGCACACGGAGAGGGAAGGAGACCCTGCCACCCTGCTTGGGCAAAGCCCTGTCCTCAGCTTGTGGGGACATCGGCGCCGGCCTCCCCTGTGCGCTGCTCACCCCCCCTCCTGCTCTCCTTCCTGCCATCGGAAGGAGGGAAAGAAAAGGAGGAACAACCATATGAAAAAAATGTTAATTTATTAATCACAGAATATATAGCAGTTCATCTGAAATGCTGTTGCTATGCCAACACCCTGGGAGTTTATTTTCTTAATCCAGGAGCGAAGCGTTTGGTCCCCCGCTCTCCTGCTGAGCTATTTGAATATGTTGCTGCTGCCGCCGTATCTGTTTAAAAGGGGGAAGGAGGGGAAAAGGGAGAAAAAAAAATAAAGTAGGCTAAACCACCAAAGCAGTCAGATGCAAAGCAGTAAGAAGCCTTTCTCAGTGCGACTTAGTAAAAATGACACAAATTAATATACTCTACTTAAACCAGACCAAGATTAATGCTTCTCTTTCAGAGCAGCTTAGTCCAACTGTCACTCGACAAGCGTTCGTCGGACAAAATCAACACTAATCAACATTTATTCCTCTCTTGCCCTTGGGTCTGAGGAGCGTAGAGCGGGCTGCACCATTCTCTGGCTCGTCTCGCCACGCTTTTCACCCTCCATCCAGCTTCGCCATATATCACCCTTCCTCTCTGTGCTTCTGCTTGTACGGATCCACACGCTCAGCTATCAGGCTACATTAGAGGCATGATAGATTTTCTGTTTTAATTTACATCTATTATATTACAACATAACAGATCTTGATTCAGTGGAGACCAGTGTCTCCTATAGCCAGACTCTTTGGGAAGATTTCTGCATTAACTTATTAAGGCTGGTTGGAAAGTGGCTTCAGATAGACTCTCCTTCCTCTCACCTCCAAGTGCTGAGCAAAGGTGTCGTGGTGCACCTTGCTCAGGGAGGCTTGTGGCCATCTCAGCTGGCTTGGCATGGAGCTGGGAGGCAATGGCTTCAGAGGAGACAGGCTGTTGAGCATCGGCTGCCACTGTTGTTGTGAGTTAGACACCTGACTGCTTTGTAACCAAAGCCTAGAGGAGACCTGCCTCCTGTGCCCTAGACCCTGTAACAGTGCAGAGGGGAGAAAGGCTGAAACTAGCTGTTTATGTTGGCAGGGTGGTGTGTGTGTCTTCCCATTTCTTGAGCAGGGATGTTGAAGCCACGAGTACTGGCATGTGTAGGGTGTCAGGATTTTGCTAAGATTCACAGTTCATTTCTCGTGGCCAGGGTACCATTTCCTGCCATACCTTCACAGTAGGGAAGGGATAGGTCTGACCTAAGGTCTGTCTTAAGATCTCAGTGGGGCTGCACTCCAGCTGACTTTCCCTTTGAGCATTAGGTCTGTCTAGTCTGGTTGTCCAGAGGGTCTGTGGGGAAGAGAAAAAGGCAGAGGAGTGGAAGAAACTGGAGCATGTTGCGTTTGTTTCCTCTCCGATGAGCGGAAAACCGGTGAAGGTCATGATGCTGCTACGCCCCGCTCTGTGTAGTTTGACGAGCTGTTCCTGTCCTTGCAACCTTGGGTTATTAAAATGGGAGGGAGAGGAATCCCTCCTCCACCTTCCCATTTTTGTACTTTGTGTACAGTGCTTTTCCCCCTGATTCACCTGGCAGAGCACTCGCTCGGCCTTTGGATGATCTATATTTGACTTTTTTCCCAGTGCCACTGATAGCTGTAGAAGCCTGGACAAGACTGTCTTACAGTTTCCTAGATAGAAGCGTATGGGAGTGAAGCTCTTGGACAGACTAAAATCAAGGTGGTTCTTGCTCTCTTTAGTTCAAAGAGGACAGCAAACATACTCTTGCTTCGCAGACTGAAAGAGTAAATATAAGACCAAAAGCCAGGTGAGAAGTAGTAACTAATGCCATGTTCAAGCACCCTCTTCTTCAGGTTGTGTGTGCAAGTGTAAATCCACTTGGGGAGGTGGTAGACTCACCTTTGTGATGAATGTCCAGAAACAGTTTAGAAGAATAACTGACGAGGATGCTCTTGTTGAAGTGTTGGAAAAGGGGTCAGTCCGTATGTGTCTGCCTGTCCATTCCAGCCTCCTGACTTGGGGTGTTAGGGGCCAGTCTGCTGTTGGGTCTCCCAGTATGAGGTTGTTGCTGATGTGGTTAGCGTCTGTTCTGTTCCTGCTGACCGTGGCTAAGAGGTTGCCCTATATTTGGATGGTGTTATGGGTAGCCCTAAATCTAGCAATTGCTCTCATGGGTTCCTTGCCCCTGGGGGTCCAACACATGATGTCCCCATTGCTATTGGTAAATTTGTCTCCATAGCATGCTGTCGATGATGGATTGATAGTCCTGGTGGTGGTATCCAGTTAGAAAGCTGTGGTTGGTCTCTCAGGTCAAAGCACAGCTCGGTGATTTTGCTGGGAATCCCATGACCCTCTTCTGCCCTAGGTCCTCCTTGCCTGTGCTGTTAAATCTAGTTTGGAAAGTTGTAATTTTTCATTTCTTCCTGGGAACACTTAAATCTGGGAAAGCTGCAACACGGAGGCTTTCACTGCCCTTTTCTGCTGTTGTGGTGCATCGTGCGGAGGCTGCCGGCTGGCAAAGTACTGGAGCGTGCTTCTTCCCAGCCCGGGTGGACCGAAGGCTGGGCTCAGGGAGCTGGTGGGATCTCTCTGCCTTGCCCTCTCTCTCTGCTGGTGTGAATGAAGATTTGATTAATGCGGGCACTTTAGCACAAGTGCCATTTTCCAGGCTGTAGCTCTTGGCACGGGGAGCACTGCCGGACTGGAGCAGAGGAGAACTGCAGGCAGCGTCTGCGTGCCTGTGCGTGCCGGGTGCTTTATGGCGTGCCGGGAGGGGAGCGCCCTGCTTCCCTCCCTGCTCCTCATTGCTCGGCAGTAAAGTAAATGATGCTTGGTATAACTTTGCACTTACAGGACTGCAGCTCAATTTAAAAGCAACCCCAAACTCCAGGAACAAGAGGGGCTCTGTAGCAAGCTCGTCTCTGCAAACCCACCTTGTTAATTTTAATGGTGGGAGAAATTCTCCAGCCGGGGAGAGAGGCAAGGCAGAGATGCTGAAGTTGGAGTGCCAGCAGCCCTCAGGGGTGGGAGGACAGCTGGGTAAGTCCCAGCCTGTGGGAGACCAGCCGGGGACAGACCTCGCTGGGGAGTCCTGGCCCTTTTGATGACTCGTAAATTAGCCGGGCTCTGGATTCAGCTCCAAACAATGGTCTTGAGCTTGGATGCACGCGGGGGACCATGAGGCTGGGTGGAGACCACTCACTCCAAGGCCCCTCCAGGCTGTGGGGCTTTGCCAGCTCTTCAGGGTGGTTTTTGGAAAGGAGATAACATGTGCAGGAATTAATGCTGTTTGTAAAGCACTTGGAGGATGGGAAGAGCTATAGAAGTGCTGTAATTAATAGAGGCTGGCTAATTTAATGTTCTGCCTGGACATCATCTCAGCTGATATATATGTAAGGAAAAGCACCTCCATTAGCGCTAGGGAAAATTGTTCCCCCTCCAGTGCTGGGGCTAAAGCAACCAGATTTATTTCTCTTAATTGTCTCCAGGAACCGAAGCTGAAATGTCCCTGAGTCTTGGAAGTGGATGTGTCTGTGAGACAGCAAAGCTTTCCAGAGCGTCCTTGCTTATGACAAATACCAAACTGCCCCATGGTTGAGGTGCTGCCACCTCTGTGGCAGAGAACAGCCCGGGTCAGGGCTGGTGGAGAAGTTTGGGGCAAGTATGGTCTGTGAGCTCTTAATGAAAGCTGTATGGGTCTGGAACAAACTGGTTGCTACTAGGAGTAGGGGGCAAGTTTGCCATGGGTGTAGCTGTGTGACAGGCTGGGATGGCCATGGGAGTGAGCCTTCATTTGGGTCCTGGGGATACTGAGGAAGAAGGTATATTCCTTGGAGGTAGCATATGAAGTAGCAAGTGAGAGAAGATGTTCCGCTCCCTGCAGTGGGATACCTAAGGATATTTGGAGGCAACCAGTATGAAATGGGTGAAGGGGAACCGGTCCTGTCTACTGGGCATGGATTGGGATCCTTGCAAAACTGAAAGGTTCAGGTGCTGAGAACTTTCTAACCTGGATGTCGCATGTTACGCCAGATCTGGGCTACTGTGAATGTCGGCTGCTGCAGTACTGTTACTGAGAGCTGTGCTTTTTAATGACATATTTATACTGCAGAAAGTCTTGCTTTTGTTTTGTTTGAGGACCTAGTGAAAGCTGCATCTGTTTAATCCGTGCTCTCATTTACCTCTCTGTGCTAGGAATGGTGTGAAATGAAGGAGACGTCCACCTTTTGCTTTTCTTTTTACTGCTGTAAGCCCTTTCTTTAGTTTTCTGGTAATGTGTTTCTGTAGTTGCGTCTTGAGTGCTGGTCAGCACAGCCCTCCTGGCCTCTTCTCCCAGTGTGAACTGGGATTGGGCTCCAAAATCCATATATAGCTCTTGAAGAGGTTTTCAGAGATGCTGGCTGGTTTCTGTCCAGCTTTGGATGTGCTTGGCTCACTGGGAAGCCGGGTTATTCCCTGCGCCTGAATATGGTGTTGGTGCCTGCCCAAGACTGAAGGCATTGGCCTTATATGCATAGGAGCAGGCAGTTTCTATATAAATGTTTTTATAAGGGCTATAAACTGCCGTGCTTTGGAGTGTGAGCCAACCGCTGCACGCTGAGCTCAGGGGAAACTTCCCTGCGAGCATCTCGTCTGAGCTCCTGCTCCACCGGGCTTGTTGCGATGCTATCTGCAAACTCGAGAGGCGCCTGCACCAGACAAGGGATGGGGGGAGCAGGCAGGAGATGGGGGGAGCCCAGGGCAAGGCCTGACCCGCTCCTGATGGCGGCTGGTGCCTGTTGGCGTGGGGAAGCAGCCCTGAAGGAGCTGGGGTGTGAAACCAGCCGCCTTTCCCGGAAATTTTGTGCGTGTCTGTGTATGCACATACCCACAGCCCCCCCAGCAGCCAGGGTGAATTCGGAGGCAACAGACACTGCAGCAGGACTCGGTAAGTGACCTTCTCCTGGGTCACTGCCTGCCAGGGTTACTTGGCTGCTCAGCTGCATATCAGGGATGCTTTTCCCTGCTAGTGAAAGAGCAAAGGAGAGTTCCTGCTGGAGGAGGAGGAGGAGGGCTGGCAGCCCCCACGGACCTGACCCTCTGGGCCTGCTGTGTCTGGAGCTGGTCCAAAGGATGTGCAGGAGGAGTCAGGGCAGAGGGAGAGGGAAGGGCTGCTGAAGCAAGTGGGCTGGCCAGTACTACATTTCATGAGCCTGAGCTGGCCCTTATGGTTGCCTGTGCCTCGGTTTCCCCAACTGTAAAGCCAATGATCTTGCATGCCATCTTACCCTTTGTTTTTGGTGCAAACCACCACTGAGCCTTGGTTGAAAGGTGCCAAGGGAGCCTATGCAACATGGAGGCAAGGAGTGATGGGCTAGATAGAAAGCATAGTCGCCAAGGCTGACTTTTTCATGATGGGGATGAAAAGCCATGGCCGGAGCAGGTCTCCCTGCAGGAGGCAGTCTGACCCATCTGTGTTTAATGGGGAACACACAATACGGTGGCTGGCCCCGGACCCGGAGATATTTTTGTAACTTAATAGCACCCTGTGGAGACAAACAGCGCTATAAAGGGGGTACAGAGTTTTTTTAAAAGGTACTTGGGAGCCTGGGGCTACAGAGTGGGGTCCTGAGGGCTGTTTAAAAACTGCCCACCTTGGTTGTCTGTCCTTATGTATTCCCAAGTCACTGGGATCATGTTCCTCCAGTGAGTGCCTGGCTCAAGGCCACAGGGGTAACAGGTGCTCTCCTCTGCTGGGGCCTCGCCTCTGGGCAGGGGGTGACTCAGCCCAGAAAGGTCTCCGAAATCTGGGTCAAAGTGATTTGGGAGTCTGTGATCTAGGTTTTCCAGTGGGCTGTGCACTCCCAAGTCACAAGGGCTCCTCGGCTGATGAGCCCTTGTTGACCCTGCGCAAGGTCTTCTCCACGGGAAGCGTTTGATGTCTGATCTTGGAAAAGTAGGGTGATTCAAGGTGATCCACCAGGGATGGTGTTCAAGGCCATGTATTTCTCCTTTTTGGTAAAACCAGGGCAGGGGGACAAGCCGTCCTTGGCAGAGGGACTCTGTGGAAAGGGTTTGATAGAGCTCCTAAGCATGCTTGGGGTTTGCAGGGGAAACCTGGCTCTGCCTGGTGGCCCAGCACAGCTGCTGTGGGCCATGTCCCCTGAGTCTGGAGGGGACAGCTCTCGGGAGGAGATGGAAGGAGATGTGCCTGGCCTGCCAGGTGGGGATATGGGGAGTGCTGGGGCTGGGAGCCACAGGGACATCCATCAACCTGCCCAGCTGGCTGCTGGAGAGGTGTCAGAAGGCAACAGCTTTCTGTCGCTGCTGACCTGGACTGGGGTTGAACTTCTGACCTGGAGATAAAAGCCTTTCCCCTCCCTCCCTGGCTCTGTTGCCCTTTTCCTCAAATTGCCCAGGCTTTCCCACCCGCATCCAGCCAGGCTTACAATGGAGAAAGGTCATTTATTGTGCTGCTGCCCTTGTGCATCCCATTCCCCTTGGTGTCTTCATCATGAGGCCATCTGGCTCCACCAAAAGCCTACCTGCCTCCTGCTTTCCTTCCTTGACCTCTTCTCACCGTGGCTTTAGCTCTCAGCCCACAGAAAAGTGCCAGCGGTGTGGTGTGCCAAGGTGAAAAGAGCAGGGCTGGTGGTCCTTGGCTTTAGCAGGAGCTGTTGGAGAGCCCTGATGACAACATAGCTGTGCTTTCAGCAGCCCTTCATGCCACAGAGACAACTTTATGAAATCCGTATGGATTTGGGGTTTCATTGGGTCCACAGAGCCCACAGAGCTGAAGGGACTTAGGCATGGAGATGGGAGAGGTCTCCCCATTCTTCCCCTCCTTCCCCATGCTGCAGAAGGGAGAGCTGAGCTGGAGAAGGAGGAACGGGGTCCGTGCAAACGTGCGTTATGTCTGCCGCTAATTTTGTGATTGGAAACGAAGCAACAAAAGGAGGTGGTGCAGCGTGAGGATGGTTTAACCTTGATAAAACAGTGATTTCACCAAGGATGATGTTCTCCCATCTATCTTCATCCATCAAGGCGCTGCTGAAATATGCTGATGAAGCCTGTGGATAGGAGTACAGTGCAGTTAAATGGGGCGTTGCAAACGCTCTCTGTACCCCCGTGACAAGGTGGCGTTACTTACTGTCCAAATTTAGTACAGGGAACAGCACGAACTGCTACCTTTAGCTCTGTGGGCTGGGGTGGGATACAACCAGGGCTGTGTCCCCTCTGCGGAGCATTGGAGATGGTAGTGGCATCTCAGCACATCGCTTAATTTTCCCCTTTTCTTTAGTGCCACTGCGCGTCACGAGTGCAGAAGCAGTAAACGAATTCAGCTTTGCTATAGAAATGCCTTCCTCTCCCTAGCAGAGGGATAAATTCGGTCACGAAAGATGCCAGGTTTGCAGGTAAGGCGATGGTCATGTTGACTTTGGTTGGACATTGGCTGGAGGGTCTGGTCTGCAGAGGAGTCGGGAAATCCCAAGGCTTTGCTGTTTGTTTGGCTACTGCGTGCTTTGCCTGGGTGTGCTGTGTTGGAGTAGCAGCAATTAAGCTTTATTTATATGGGGTTTCCCAGCTTGCCGGGTGGGAGGTGATGGTACGTGGGTGTGAGTGCTGCGTGTGAACTTCTCCTCAAGTTTGGGGATTAGCAGCATGGGCCAAGTGCCACAGTCTTTTTTGGTCAGGTATCTGAAGGCGGTTTACCAGCTGCATGCGAGTGTAAATGTCGATAGGTCAGCGGTAAACTGAGCCCTGTTGCCCAAGCTGCTGTTGTGCCCGATCCTGCTGGGACCAGCAGTGTTCTGCTGGGGCTACGGTGTTGCACATGGCCCCAGCACTTCTGGTCTGAGTTTCAGCGATGGTGTCCCCAGTGTCCGAGCTGGGCTGTGCCAATGCTAGGGCCAGCCTGGATTTCCTTGCCTTGGGAAGGAGCAAGGTAGAGCTGGCAGGGAAAGTCTCTCAGCTCTTGGTGCGCCGTGAGAGCTGCAGGGAGATAAAAGACTGGGCACTGCTGGTGGCAATGGCCCATCCTGACACTGGGAGGATCTGGGGGTTCAGAGTCCTCTCGAAGTGCGGGCATGGCTCATCTCTAGCCAACTCTTCCTCTTGCAACTGGGTTTATCTTCCTGGGTTGTCCTTCCAAGAGCTGACAAGGTGTGAGTGTTACCTCCAGGCCTCCTTCCAGACTTGTAGTTGCAGTAAGGTAAACATATCTTCAAAGCTTCTGCAGTCAGCAGGGTTCTGACATGGCTCCAGAGCTCTCCTCCATAAATAACCCAGACGGGTGGATGCCTCCTTACAGACAAGACGTATGGTGAAGCCTGGATAGCTCAGTCTGGACCTGGAGAGGATAGCTGTTGAAGGACGTGTCCATCCAGCGCAGCACAAGGCCAGCATAACTTGCTATGAGGAGGACAGAAAACCTGCCACACCCTTTGATTCAGGGACCAGAGTGCTGTGATTTCATGCCTTCAGACCTCCTGCCATCTTTGGTCTTCTGGGCACCCTGGTGCCCCTGCTCTGTGCCAGCCCTGGACCTCTCTTTGGGCTTTCAATTGTCACTGGAGAGGCTGCTCAACTACAGCGAGACCATCTTCAGCTCGACTACCTCCAAGCATAGGCAACAACATAGGCATAGCACAAACTTTCAGCCCATGGATCTTCTCTGTCCCACCAGCAAATCCACCGCTTATTCATAGCTCCAACTTCGTGATGACCTCCCTCTTCCTCACACGTAGGTCTTCTCTGTCCCACCAGAAGATTCACTCCCTATTGGTAGCTCAAACTTTGTGATGACCTTCCTCCTCCTCAGCCATCTCATGGGGACACCTTGTGAGCTGGGGGTTGAAGTGATGGGCTGGTGCAGGGCATAGACTGATTAGCTTATAGCGTGGCTGTTTCTTCCCCCCATCAGCCTCTTGTGTTCCCATTCTCCCATTGCTGCTTCCACTCCTGATGCATTTGGGAGCATTTGGGGGGGAAAAAAAAAGTTGACAAAAGAAATGAATTATGCATAAGGAATTAATTTCCTCGATGAATAGGGACTTACAAACTCAATTGCCATTCGCTTTCAAGGGATGCTTGAGGGAGCGGGGGGAGGGAATAAAAGCAGAGGATGGAGCAGAGGGTGAACGGCTGAGCCTGGAAGTGTTCCTGGCCTTTGAGTGGACTTTGGGAAACAGCCCTGGGTCATTTAAACCACATGATGGGTCCCATATTCCCATCAACGTGTGGGGTTCTTTGCTGGGGTGAAAATCAGGGTGGCGAAAATGCAGTAAATCTAGCAATGCCTCTGTCAGTGAGCGCCATCCTTTGCTCACAATAAGAGGAGAGAAGAGACAGATGAGGATGCAGCTATTTTAATAGGTGGGGAAACTATTGAAATTGAGGCAGGTGTGTACGTGCGACTTGTTGAGATCATGTACAGGCCAGAGGCCGATACAGGAGTAGTGCTCAGGGCTCTTGTGCTCCAGAAGTTTGCCTTTTTTTTTCCCCTCTTGTGCCCTTCCCTCCTGCTGCTGCTGCGTCCTGGGAGCAGAGCCAACAACTGGGAGCACTAAAAGCAATGAAGTGAAGATGCTGTAAAAGAGCCTTCTAGAAACTTTGCCCAGCCAGAAAAACTTGCCCCCAAACCCAAGCAGAAAATTCAAATTCCTGATGAGAAGAGAGCATCTGTCAACCCAAGTGATCTGCTTGGCATCAAGCAGATGAGCTCTTGTGCTGTATGTTGGTGCACATGGGAAGAAGCCTCTTCGCTTAGTATGAGTGATGGGGCAGGTCAACATTTTGGAGATAAGGAAAAGACTGTTTGCGATGCCAGTTGCTCTTGGGTGGGGAAGTATTTCACCTTGCAAAGCATCAGGGGTGTTGGAAGGAAAGTCTCACCTGGGTGTCGTGCTGGCTGAGGAATTGGAAAAGCAGTGAAGTGGACAGAGCAAGGCATGCAAGGGAACCATGCTGGGCGCTGAGCTCAGCCCGATACCAGGCAGAATTAATGCTAGGCAGGTCAGCTCAGTGGCCTTGTCTTCCCTGAGATCTGGTTTCTCAAAGCCCATGTGTCTCTTCCTGATGCACTGCAGCTGACGCCTGCTTCTCTGACCTTTCTGTCACCTGTGTGGCTTGGAGTAACCCTATGATAACGAAGAGCCTCATCCTCCTGAAAAATACCTTCAGGAAGAGGGATTTAGGAGCTGGGTGAGGAGGTGCTGGAAGTGGTGTTGGGAGATATAGGAGAGGCTGTGTTGTGCCAGGGGCTGAGCTGAGCAGCCAGGCTCCAGCTCCTCGCTCGTGGGCAGTGGTTCTGCAACCATCATCTTGTGTTTTAGACACAGTGGAAGATCTCAGCATCGCCTGATGTTCCTGCAGGCCCAGATCCTCCAAGGGAAGCAGGCTGGGACCGTTCTGGCCTGGTGTCCCTGCAGACCAGCATCAAGACTGGTGAGCTGAAGCAGATAGTTTTCTCTTAATGCCTGCAGTTTTCCTGCCCTTTGCAACTTGCATTTTGCCTTTTAAATGTTACTGTCTCAGTAGGACCTGGGATACTCATGGACTTGGGATGAAGGTTTGTAAGGGTTGTAAGGGAGCAAAGTAAGGGTTTGCTGGCTGCCTTTGTATTCCCAGAACCAAAGAAGATGGTGAGTGTTGGTAGAAGTTGTGCCAGAGCCATGCTGCTGGGTTTCTATAGCACCATGGCACACCAGGAGCACCCTCTGTGCCTGCATGCACCCCCCTCTGCTGCACATCAACCCCATGGCACACCGGAGCTTGGTCCTCTCCAGCTTGTTCACTGGTGTGATGAGCCTGGGGGATTTGTGCAATATTTATCTCACCCTGTCCCCCCTTCCCTCTGCTGTTTGGGGTAGGGAGAGGTGTACCCCAGGCAAAGACAGTGTCCCCAAAACCCCCACCCTAGGAGCAGCTGTGTGACGTTTGGGATTGTGCCAACCAGCTGGAAGGAGGTGCCATGAGTTCCTCCTGGTGTGTAAGGGGACCAAAGGAGCGCGAGTGTCCAGGGAAAGGTGGTTTAATCGTGTGAAGGGTGGTTTAATTGCCGTTTTTCTCTTCCATCCCCTTCTCTGCTACCCTCTCCTTTCTCAAGCAGAGGGCAGAAGGGAACCACAGGCAGGGGGCTTTGGAAGCTGTCGCTTTGCATTTGAGGCTGAGGAAAGGTCTCTACCTGCCTTATTTTGTCCCTTTTGCTGTCAGGGCTGACAGTGCTCATGTTTATTTCATCCGGCGTGGCGGCTGTCTCGTTTCCCTATCCTCCGATGTCATTAGCGCGCCGAGAGCAGGCCCTGCAGTGCTCAGCCTAATGAATTCCGCTGTGGCTCTTCTCTCCCCACCTCGTTACCAAAGCTCAAGGTGTCAAATTAAACCGGCCGGGGAAAGGAGAGAGAGAACAAGGCGCAAAAGGAGGAGGGGAGGGGGAGGACGTGTGTTGTAGGGGTTCCTTTGGTTCTAGGGTTTCCCCTTTTTCCAGCTATTTTTCCTTTTAAGCTGTTTCCTTTGCGACTATGGTTTCTCTTTGAGGCTGGGCATGTTGTCACCCTGGTGATGATGACTTTGTCCTTGGCCCTGGGTCCTTTTCTGTTGGGGCGGGAGAAGGGATGCCCTCTTTTTTGTCCCCGCTGCATCTTGGCATCCCCACATCTTGGCATCTTCTGCCCCTGCTTGTTCTTGTCCACACTTTGTGGCCACATGGGAGACAGCAGTGGGTGCGACAGTGCTGTTTTAAAAACCAAGTGGCTGTTTCACAGCTTCTACTCTATCTCCTGGATTGTGCCATCAAGCTGGGATGAGTTTTGTAATGAAAGCTGCCATCCCCAATCTCTAGGAGCTGGTGTATTTGGAGCAAGCTGCCTCCTGTCCTGAGAGCTGGGGCACCAAAAGCCATGCCAACAGTCCCCCGCTGGCTCTGAGGCCATGCTCTTCTGGGCCACGTTTTGCTTTTCTTTGGTGTTTCTCACCCCTGGTTTGCCCAGCCCCTGGTGCAGGAAGCTTGGGGATCCCCTGTTCCCCAGCCGTTGGAGGAGGCCAGACCATGGCAGGAGACCTGGAGTGACGGCAGCCTGTCCTCAGCACCCCCTGCCCCATCCGTCTTGGCTCTCATTGATTTAAAATAGTTTCGTAATATAATTATCTCCTTGTGGATGGGCTTTTTCATTACATCGGCTGCTTCAGCTGTGGTGAGCATATTAATGTGGGATTAGTGCCATGGCGGAGCGTGTGTGGGCAGTGGGGAGGGAGGGACAGACCCCACCACCAGTGCCTGTTCTTGCTGTCCCTCCAAATTGGGGTGACCGGAGGCTGTGCCCAGCCCCCCCAGGAGGTGGTCGGTATCTGCCAAGGACACAGAAGCAGAGAAGGAGCCAAGGCGGGTGGGTATCAGCTTTCCTACGATATCGGGAAGCCAGGGCCCTTTTGCACCCCAAGTTTGACGTCTTGGGGCCACTGGTGAGTGCTCCTGGGAGGATTTGGCTGGGAGAGTACCAGCTTGGGTAACAAAGCTGGCCCCTGGGGTCCCTCTGGTGACCCCGTGTCCTGCAGCCCTCACTGGTCATGAAGCTGTAATGGTCTGGAGTGTTCGTTTTTGCTTTGCCTTGGTTTTTTTGGGAGGGGAGCTTATGGTGAGAATGCGGGACAGGCACCTGTCCCTCTGCATGGGATGGAGCAGCATCACTGCCTGCCTGGGGGAACTTCGGTCTTGGTCCCTCAGCCAGGGGAGCGGTGCAGGGACCCCAGACCTGTTCCACTGCCCGCACCAGCAAATTTTGGGTGAAAGGAAGAAGGTGCAGAGGAGGGAGAAGCCAGATACGGTTGCCCCCTCCTCCTCACAGCTTGCTGGAGGAGCGAGCACAGACATGGGGCCATTTTAGTGAGAGCTGTGGACCAGTGGCCTGGAGCTGTGGCTTGTGCCAGTGGCTTTTAACCCTGTGCAGGTGGCCAGGATGGAGCTGAGTTTGCCAGGAGGTGAGGAGCAATTTCACGTGCAATTGGAACTGCAAAGGGATAGCGGAGGGAGGCGTGATTTAATCACCTCGGCTGGCCCTGGGCCAAGACCACCAAGGTTCAAACACCTCTCCGCAGCAAGAGATGCCGGGGGAGTATTAATTGGCATAATTCATCAACCGTTTGGCTCCTTGTGGTGTGTTGTCCACACAGTGCTCCAGGCTGGGGGGATTTTGGGGAGCTTTGAGGCTTTTCTGGAAAGCGGATGAATGCCACTGGCCTGAGTGGCTCTTGAGGCCATGGTGTGGTGCTGTGGGCCGGTGGAAGGGTCTCCAAAACTGCCTGCCTGCAGTTGAGGAAGGCAATCCTGGTGGGCTTTGCAGCTCCTGGTGCAACCTTCCTTGGCAGGTTGGCACAGGGGCTGAATGGGGGTTGCAAGCTCAGCCCAAAGCACCCCCCCTTGCCTGGCTGTGCTTGCTTCTTGAGAAGGACTTGGGACCAAAAATGTTGCGGAAGCAGGACAAGCCTCTGTGGCAGCACCTGGCTTGCCAGCTGTTGTGTTTTGCATGGTCTTTGGTGAGCTCCCTGGACTGGTATGGCACTGAAGATCTGAAGAAGAGTTAAGTGATGTGAAAACTTGCTGAAGGGGCAGTCTGCAATAAAGCAGAAATGTTTTCCTTTCGTTGTCCTGAAAAAAAGGCATGAGAAAAGAAAAGCAAGAATCCCCTCTAATACACCTCTCTGATTAAAGGCTCAGCCCACTAGAAGAATGAACGACTCTCTGTGCAGCAAAAGGGGTAAGTGTGGCTTAAAAAGGACTCAATGTGAGGTATGTGGAGATATAGCTGCTTTTCCCAACCACAGGAGGTGTTGAAATGCAGCCAAGTCATCTTGATTTGAGCAGTTCATATCATGTCCTCTCGGTTTGCTGGGAATAGTGTGACTCTCTCCTCCTTGTCTGAAGACCTGGGAGAGCGAAGGCTCATGTGACTTGAACAGCCTCATTTATTGGGAAAACAAGAAGATGTTGCTTGGCAGTTACCTGTGTTATGTGAGTATCTGTGGGGGCTTCGAGGTAGCGATCCCAGGCTGGGCTAAAGGTACGTCTAGCCAGATTGCCCTTCTTGCCAAAACGCGGTAGCAGCTGCCAGGTGAAGGAGGAAAAAGAGGCACTTGTGCCATGTCCCTTCGCTGGTGTCCCTCCCAAACCCCATCAGCGAGCAGCACTAGACCCGACAATGCTCAAGTTCCCTCGCCCATCTGGGTGGCTTTTGTTTTGCTCTGTGTGTAAAGCTTCTTGTGTGGCAGGAGACAAGTCTCCCTGCACCATGCCTCTGTCTCCCCATCTGGGCAGAGAGGTTGCTATGTGTTTGCTCCTTCTCTAGAGCACGGTGGAGACAAGTTCATTCAGACACTTTGAAGTCCTCTGATAAAAGCGCTGGAGAAGAACAGAGGCTTACTAATTGTTGTTGAGAATATCTGTCAGTCCTGTGTGAGGAGCTGCTGGTTGAATTTCTGCTGTCTGCTCTGTCTAGAAGGTAGTGACAATACTGAGACAATGAGAGTGGAGCTGTTATTCTGATGGAAATCAGTCCTGCATGCTGAAAACCTCCGGTTTTATAGAAGCAGTATATTCAGGTTGTGAGATGAGATAAAGCTGTGTCCTGGTGTGTCACTGTGGAGGCCTGGCCGGTCTTTGCCTTCAGGCTCCTCTGGAGCCATGAACACATAGATACTGTTTGGTTTGGTTGGTTTGGCCTTCCTCTTCTGGGAAGGAGCTGCTAGCTGGGTTTTGGATGCTTGATGTTCCTGTTGACTCCAGGCCATGGGAGACTTAAGGTGCAGGTCAGTTGGTAATAACGGGGAGTTGTCATTGTGTGTGCAAAACTGATGGCTCTTTGGGGTGATGGATTAGTGCCTGACTGGTACCCAGGCTCAGTAACCCAGTAAGTGTCTCCAGAGTATTAAAATGTAAGTTTTTCTGCAGCTATTAGACCCATGCTGGAGCAGTGATTAACCTCGTGGCTTTCTTGCGCTCTGATTTGGTTCACACACATCTCAGGGTCCACAGCTCCGCTGGACGTGTGGTTGGGGTGGGAGTTGGCCATGCAGAGCTTGCTGCTGGGCTCTGATGTCATGTTTGTGATGCTGCCCAAAGAGCCTTCCCCTTATGACTTGGGGAAGGAGGCGCAGAGTCCTGTTGGAGAGCCATGGAGGAGCAAATTACTGGGGCACAGGAAGCTTTCTTCGCTCAAGCCAGCTCATCACCTCTGTGCTTTCACCCTGTTGAAGGGCTGTAGCTCTGCCTTGTCTTTTAGGGTTTGACCCTTCTGATGGGGCGGTTTCTCTTGCTCAGTGTGAAGTGGTGCACAGTGAATTTGGTGCTGGGAGCTCATCTCTTGCAGATGATGTGTCTCATAGTTTTGAAGCAGAGAGATCACCATGGTCCAGGGTTGAGGCAGATGGGGAGAGTGGAAGTACTCCCCAGTGACAGATCTTGGTGGGATAGCACAGTGTCCCTCGCAATGAAAGCCATGGAGAAACAGGTGATCTCAAACATCATGCTTGAGTGAGTATTTACCCTGTGACCAGAGCCTGGACTGTCCCCCTGCTTCTGCTGAAAGGCTTCCTTACTCCCTGGATGTTGCTATGCTGCTGTGCATCCCCATCCGCTGCTCCATCCAGACAGGCTCCAGGATGCTCTTCTGCCACAGATCGGGATCTCCCAAACTCGTCTCCTCATTTGGTGATTGGTGAGAGCTTTGAGACCTGTCTCCTTTCCCCAGCCCTGTCCCCTGCTCTCCCACCCCTGCCGTGACACTTAACATCTTTCTCGCGGATGAATTTGGCAGTGCTGGGCAGGGCTTGCTTGCCAGTGTGGCAACAGCCACGGCTCCCAGCTTGTTAGACTGAAAGAATGTGCCGTTTTAATTAATGATATGTAAATATCCTTGAATGGGCCGCATTTGCATATTAAGAGAGATTTGCGGAATCTGCGGAGTAATATATTTTAATTAAGGATTAATTAAAAATAATGGGAATTTCATTTCGCCTGGCAGAATCCGTTTAGATCTTCGCACACGTCTGCTTGGGAGCCCGGTCGGAGCGCGCTGCCGGTACCGTGGTCCACAGCTGGGGCCAGCTGCCGGTGCTGCTCTTCTCCTGGCCAGGTCCCGAAACCACTGGCGGAGCCGAGCGGCCAGTCCCCTTGGCCACACAGCCCGGCTGCGGGTTTTCGGGCTGTTTTTTGATATTCTTTATGGCAAAATAAGCAAATGGCTGTGAGACACGGAACACTAGTTGTGTTGGCAATTATGTTAATAGCATGCTATTAGGCTATGATTCTATATGAGCAATTGGGGAGAAGAAATGCCTTACTGAGAGAGAATGATACAACAGACGTCTGTCTTATTGATATAGCTCCAGAGGAGCTTTCTGCGTAATTACACTCGGCCACTTTTCGGAGGTGGGGGAGAGGCTGCGGCCATGGGATGGAGGGGAGAGTGGCCCCCGACATTTGCCTGCATCTGAGGCAGGGATGCGTTGGGATGCCCTCACGGTGCTCCAAGGGGGTGACTTGGAACCTGGCTGCGACAGGCTGAGTGTCCAAGTGTCCTGTGGGCTCTTTCGTGTGTTGCTCCGGATGGTCTTGCAGAAGGGATGTGTCCTGCATTTGTGGCCAAAGGGCCACTGTAGAACTCAGAGGGCCTCAGCAGAACCCCAGGGTGGCTTGGTGGCTGGACCCCAGGGGTAGGTTGCTTGAACCATGGTGATGGAGAGCATCAACAGGGACCCTCATGGCTTCTTTGGGAAAGTTGGCGTGACTGGGTCTTGCCAAGCAGATAGACAACTGGCTCTGATGGGACTGGCAAGGGGCAGGGAGAATCTTGAGGGGTTGAGAGGGGTGGGGAGCAGGAGGGGAGAGCAGGGGAAGGTTGAGGGTGCTGATCCCTCCATCCCGCCCACCTTTTCCTGGCGCTAAGCTGGCTGCAGCATATCGAATGCAAATGGAGAAAATGCAGTTTGTGGTAAGTGTCCGCTAATAAATAACCTCCGAGTCTTCTCCCTATCAGGCAGTGACATCCTGCATTTCTCTTCCCCGCCGCACCAGCCCAAGACATTTAATGATGTGGTGCTCCTTACGGGATGTGCCGCCCATGCTAAATATCTCCAGCCTTCACAAAATGGTGGGCAGAGAGCCCAGCCCGGCTCCGGCAGCCCCGCGCCTCTCCCCCGCAACCCTGGGCAGAAAGGTCGGCAGCGCAGCATCCCCCTCCCCATCCCCGGCGCCGGGCACAGACCCCTCCGCCGCGCTCGCCTGCGGTCGCTGGAGGATTTCATTAACTGCACGAAGTAAAAAATAATCAATTTCAGATGTTCCCAGTGTTTGTGGTAATGGTCTCTCTAACCATTCTGATTAGCCGAGTGAAATGGAATTTTTCTTTTAAATTACAGCGCGTTGACATTAAATATAGGCAAACTTTGTGTGTGCAGGGGGGAGGGGACAGCCTTTTTACATTCATCCATGTCCTTCTCCCTCCCCGTCCATCACTCGCCTTATCTTTCCATCACCCCCTCCCCAATCGCACTGAAATCTCCATCGACTTCTTTCTGCTGCCCGCCAGATTGAGGTTTGTTTTTTTTTTTTCCCTGGGTTTGGTGAAACGTTTTCTGGATTTTCAGGCTGGTGGGGGTGCATTTTTCCCTTTTTTGATTTATTTATTTTTTTTTTAATGTTTTCCACGGCATTTTGGGCTGAGACCAGTGCTGCCACCAGGTTAAGCTTCTTCCCCCCCCATCCTGCTGGCTTCTTCCCTCCATCCTCTTGGCTGTGCGTGTGGTTTCTCTTCGGTTTCGCCGCTCTCCCTTTTTGCTGTGCGGTTTCCTTTCGGCGTCCCGAGCGGCGCAGTCCGCAGTGAAATCGATAGCGAGAGCCGTGGCCATGTGCCTTGGGGAGCAGGCTGGGCTCCTTCCTCCTCCGGCTCTCCCTCGTACCCACCTCCCCTCCCTGCACCCCTTCTCTTTCCCCAAGCTGAATTTTTTAGACTCCGAACAAGCCCACAGCAGCCCTTCCATTATTAATTTTTTTCTTTTTATTTATTTTTCATGGATTTCCCCTCTACCTTCCTTTTTTTCCCCCCCTCTCGCCAGTGCGTGGCGGTGGCTGCGGGCGGGCGCCGGTACGGCGCAGCCCAGCCCAGGCTTTGGACTTCTCCTTTTGATAAGCTGTCATCCCCCGGCCCCGCGCGGGGATTTGATCAGAGCGCTCTCTCGACCCCGTGGAAGACATTAAACACCCTCCCAGACCCTTTTCTCTGTCTCCATCTCTGAACCTTTCACTCTCCTTTAATGAGAATTTCTCCTAATTATTTCAGTGGCTGCAGCACAGGGACCGCAGTGTAGTTAGATCTTGATACCGGGACGTGACTGTTATGCTGATAAAGGCAAAAGATCAATAATTTAGGCCCTAGCGTTAATGGCAGAGCTGAGAGCTTAAGTGTCTGTATTCAGGTTTAGTCCTGAAGGTTCCTGGAGTATTAATGATTTCCCAAGGAATTCCCCCCCCCTTCCCCTTTTCTTGTGCTGCTGTTGCTTTTTCCTTAGTCCTGTCTCTCTTTAAAGCCCCTTTCTCCTCATTTTTTTATTTTATTTTTTGAGGGTTTTTTGTTCTTTCCCTAGTCTGCAGCCAGTCTGCTTTGCTTTTGGGTTGCCCCTGAACTGCCCTTACACAATTTATCTGGGGATGTGGTGTTGCATTAGAAAACAAACCCAGGGTAAACCTGGAGGAAGGAGTATTGAAGGAGGGGGGAGATGGGTAAAAAAAATTACCCATTTTTTTCTGTTTTGCTTTGGAGAGTGCAGGATGAGCCCCGCTCAGGAGGTGAGCAGTATGGCTGCATCTGGGAGATGGCTTGGGTCAGGTTGCTTTCTGCAGGAGCTGGAGGTCTCCATCTGTGATGGAGGTGCATATGATGTGGTGATGCAGGTGGAGTTACCTTCAGTCCCATATGGGGCCGTGCCCTGTTGACCCATGCCATCCCAGCTGCCACCATGTCCATGGGTCCACGTGGGGAGGGAAGACCCTGAGCATGAAACACTGTTGTGCTCTTGTTTTCTTGTCTCTGTTTCCATATGCACCTCCAAGCCCTCAGCACAGCCCCTCTCCCTCTCCTTTGCACCCTCACAGACCCATTTTTGCTGCAGAAACTCCTGCCCCTTCATGTCAGCTCGAAGAGGGGCTGCCAGCAGAGGGAGGGACGTGTGCTGTGTGTCCTGCACAGAGGATGCTCCAGCATCATGATCCCTAGCAGCTTTCCTGCCCTTGTCCCTGGAGAAAGGTTGCGGCATTGCTTGGTGCAGGACTGGGTTTGTCCTGTGGATGCTGGGCTGATTTGGGATGGGATGGGGGAACAGGAAACCCATCTGCCAGAGATCCTGGTGCTCTGTGCTTCTTTCTTTCCAGCACTGGAATCCATCTGCCTTCTTGTTTGCTGAGTTTCCTCCACTGGACCAGCGTGTCTGAGCCAATCCATGGCTGTCCGGCAAGTGTTTGGAGGCCCAGGGTAGAAAGGGGGGAAGTTTGAGAGAAGAGAGAGGGGTGGGAAACATTAACCAGTTTTCTTGTGAGTCATAAGCACTTTCTTCCTTGAGGTTTTTTTTTTTTTTCCAAGCCTGTTAGTACTTGAGGATTCAGGAAATACTGAGTTGATTTGAAAGAAGATGACAAATGATGAAGGGAAATTGGGGGATAAAGACTGTTATTTAGCCACGAGGAGCTCTGGCTGGGAAACACTGCTATATGCATTAGCTGGTTAATGGGAATTTTGCCTGGGTTATCTCCGTCCTGATGAGGGGAGAGAGGCTGGGGGTGCAGGGATTTTGTGACTTTTTGGTCTGTTTGGTACCCCGGGTTGCCCTTTGCTGCAAAGGGAATGGGAAGGATTTCTTCAGAGTTGCAGAGCAATCCATTTCCTACAGTGCTCTGGGTCTCTCTTGAGGATCACTGCCCCTCCAGCTTGGCACTTAGCTCACCAGTCCTCCGCTGCCGTCCCCAGTCCCTGATTTGGGCTGACGTGATGCGGGCAGGAATTGGCAGAGCATTGTCTGTCCCTAGCAGTGTTAAGAAGCACATGGTGTGTCCCGAGTGCCGCCAACCAGACCCCACAGAGAAGCTGGAAATACTGATATATGTTTTCTAAGGATGTCGTAAGCGATGGGGGAAACCTCACTGTTGAGGCTTGGTCTTTCGTGAGCATCAGCATTACTTTGTGGTGTTCTTTCTTTTCTGATACCAAATGCTGAGAGTCTCATCTCTCCCAAAACTCCTGGAACTTTGGAGGAAAAAATGCAAGTATCCTACTGATGTCGAAGCTGGCAAGTACCAGTGAGCTCTTCCTTCCAGCTGCAGAGTTGAGATATCTTCTGGTTTCTGCCCTTTCTCTTTGCTAGCAGCTGAAGGGTCTTGCTGGCATCCAGAGGACAGTGTGCTCCTTTACACAGCCGTGCCTTTGCTGGGCTTGGTCAAGCAGAGCAGGCTGGAGCTTGGTAAAACAGTCCTGTCGCTCCACGGTCCAGCTGGCTCCTCCTAGCCAGCTCGCCTTGGCAGGGCCAGCCAGAGTATAAATTAGTTTCAACTTATTGTAGTCACTCAAGTATAGAAATATAGCTGAGGACATGCGGGGAAAACATCTGGGCAGTGCAAAAGGGCTTGTTGGCTTTTATGTGATGGCATTATTTGGGGTTGGGAGTGAACGACTTTAAAAGCAGATTTTTTTCAAAGAGCAAAAAGGCATTTCAATGCTGCCAATTCCATGCTGTTTACAAAAATGTATATGTATGCGTATGTCTGTATATGCACACTCATAACCGCATGCATAGGAATACAAATGTGGAATGATGGGAATCTGAGCTGTTGGCCTGGTAGCTAGAGGCTGTGTTGTGCAGGTGTTCCAGGGAGTAAAGGAACCCTGTGGTTACCTTTCCTTGTGCAAGGTAGGGACCATGTGTCCTGATCCCAAGTAGTTTCTTTGTTTATTGAAAAAAAGAGAGACTTGCTGGAAAATAACCTTGCAGAAAACATGGCCACGTGGGACCCAGGGCCGGTTCCCTGGTGTTGCAGGTGGTGTGTGGTGTTACCCAGGCAAGAAACTTCAGCACAGTCTTCGGGGTCACCTTGGCTTTCCTTCTTACTTTTCTTAGTGGGGTTCCAGTTATTCTCCTAGGCAGGAGGTACAACAGCCACGTGATGTTCCTACCCAAGTGTTTCCTGCTGAGGTTACGTGTTTGCACTCAGGTGTTTGAGTGCCAAATTTAGTTGACTTCAGTAGGATCTTCCTTATCCAAGGCTGCCCGAGGCATGTGTTGGGTTTGCCAGGCTTGGTTATAAGGTTGATTACTGGATGCTCTGGCCTTAGGCTGTGCGGCTTGAGTATTTGCAGAGCTTGTCTCAGCAAGCTTTAGAGAGGACATGACTTTAAGGATAAATACAAGTAGCTGTAGGTTTTTCTGGCCACCAAACTGGTGGTGAAGTAGTGAAGCTCTGCCAGTATTTGTTGTGGGTAGCCCTGGGGAGCAGGTATTTGTATCTGAAATGTTAATAGAGAGACTGAATTGAATCGTGCATGCTGTCGGGGGAGCGGTAAAAGCCATTTACAAAAGAAGCCAAGAGAAGATCAGTCGAAATGCACACAAACCCTAAAAATCCCAATGTGATGCCTGAATAATCGCCCATTTGTCTGGGGAAAGAGATTAATCCAGCCAGGGTTCAGTTTAACAGGATTATTGAACGTAGGGGTGAGGGGCAGAGGGAAGGAAGGCTCTGGGATTTTCCATGTGACTTAAGACCATGGATCTTTCTTTTCCAGTGGCCCCAGTACGATGGGGAAGCTTCAGGAGTTGGGGTGGTTTTGCTAGATGTCAATGGGTGAGCTGTAGTGGGACCGTTGGGGTCACGGAGGTCTGATCCAGTCCTTCATTTCCTTGCCTTTCTCTGGCCAGTTTGGTTAGATGAGGAACTCTTTGGGGTAGAGACCATGCTTGATGGTATGTGCTCCTTGCAGGGAGCTGAAACTGGAAATTTGGTAGTTTTTAACCCTACTGCAAAGAAATACATTTTTCATCCAACCAATGGCACAAAGTCTGACTGTATTTCCAAGGGGGCTGCCATCAGGTCAGTTGTGTCCATTGCAACACTACTGAAAAAGTCTCACTTAGGAGAAGTCAAGACAGAGATATGGGGGGGATTTTTGGAAGGGCCGTAGACCCTCATCGGCCTCTGATGAAGGGAGAGGAAAAGCCTTCTGATAGGGCTGGATTAGTCATTGGGTACCAGTGGACAGTCCTCTCTCCTGAAGCAACTGATGTTGATGAAACCCCCTGTCATTGGGATCATACCCTGGAAGGCGTTTGGGTGCAAGATGGTTTCTGTCCTTGTGGCAGCTCTCCTGTCATAAGCTCCTTTCTAGGCATTGATGTGTTTTCTTCTTAACGCAGCTTTTTACCCTTAGAAACAAGGAGAGGCATAGATGAGAAAGGAGACAGTGCTGCTGCCTCTACAACATCCCCACAAACCAGATCACACAAAATAAAGTGAAAGGAGAAATGTTTTTATGGCATTGCCTGCATTTATGTGGAGCTAGATAGGAGCGTGTGTGTGTGTCTATGTCTTTTTGTGCGTGCTTTATAATATAAAGCAACCGCAATGTCTCTACGGCGTTACCAGAGAGCTGTTGATGTGTTGTCAGATACCGTAACTTCTTTTAAGTCTACCTTATGTGTAGGGTATCTTGCATATTTGGTGATCAGAAAAAGAAGCTGGAGAAAAAAACTGGGAGGAAAAACAAGGGGGCAGCTCTGGCTGACCGAGTGTGCGGTGTCTCCCTCCCTGCCCTCACCTGCCTTGGCTATTCAGGTGAATATTTGTTAGTCTCTTGATGTGACCTCTTTTTTTTTTTTTTGGAAGGAGAGGAGCTATGCTGGAGCTCCCCTTTTCCTTTTGGGCGGTGGTGAGCGTGTTCAGGGAGGGCTGGGATAAGCAAAGCCCTTGGCATTCACATAAACAACACGTCACTCTTTCATAAAGGCATCATTTTCCTATTTTGCTGTTTCCGTGTGTCTTAACCCACATTTGATTATTTGCAAAAAGCCTTTCTGCAAGCAGTGTCACCTCCTGTAGACATGTGAGAGTAATAGAAGCGGCGTTGTGTTTCCAACCACTCTTTCTTTAGCCTGTCTTGCTCTCTCCCGTGCAGCAGGACCCCCTATCCTTTTCCGGGCCATATTTGCTTCCCATTTTCTCACTCCCAGATGTCCCCACTCTCCATGCCCTGGCCCCCTTGCTCCCTCTGCTGCATGATTTCTGCCAGCTCCATTTATTCAGTGGTGCATGCGAGGATCTAAGGGCCAGCAATGGAGAGAAGATGCAGCTGCCTGCATCTGTACCTGCATTTCCCTGGGAAACACTGTGGGCGTTTTCTCACCTATAGCCTGTGTGTCTCCAAAACCCTGTTGAGGGGTGCAGGTTACCAGTGAGCAAATCTGCCCAAACAGTTGAAGCTGGGAGTTGGCTGCAGGTGTTACCCCACAACCACATTTGGTTTGGAAGGAGGTGTGTGTGATGGGTCATCACCAGCACGTCTGGTCTCCTGTCCCTGTAAGGCAAGTCATATGGACCGGAGAGGCTGTTTTTGAGGTGAGGTCTGGCTTTTGAGACTGGACTGAGAATCCCCCATCTTTATTAGACTGCTCTGCAGCAATCCCCTGGGAAAAGCAGTGCTGTTACTCTCATCTGACAGGAATGCAGAGGTGGAAGGTGCAAACAAGAGAGGGCTTGAGGAGTCCTGGAAGATCAAGGAGTCTTCCAGCACAAGCGTTATTCTTCTGTCCCTGGCACGTCCAGTGGTTCTTTGTGGCTGCAGATACTCATCGGAGCCTGTCCTCCAGGGATGTTATTTCCTGACGTGGGCTGGGAGCCTTTCTGTGGTGATACATGGTATGGCTGAAGGCTGCACCCCAAGGCAAGCAGCCAGGTAGGGCCACCTCTTTATTAATGTCTGGTCCTTCCTAAGTCATTTAAATAACAAATAAACTCCAGCAGGCTCTGCAGGAGGGTGAGGTTGGGGCTCTGCTTGTCCGTTGTTTCCCCATGGCCGAGCTGTGCTGAGCCAGGGATGAATGATTGGGACTCAACAAAGTGTTTAAACACCAGAATTGAAATTAATGTCCCCTCATTGCCGGTGAGGCTGCCAATACATTACAGCAAGCACCTTCCCAAAGTGAAATGAATGTTTGTTTATCCTCATGAAATATACATCAAAACATGTTGGTGGGAGAGGCCGCTAACGAGGGAACAGGCCGGCTCTCCGTTAATTCCCGGCTGGGAGCGGACCCTGCTCCTCTCCTCTCTTCTTTCCTCTCTGGGCTTTATTTTTGAAGCCTAACCTATCCACAGCTGTGTATCCAAAAGCATTAATATGGCTTTAATGAAAACTCCGGTTGATCTGTCCAAAGATATTGATGAGTGGTCCTCAATCGTATTAATCTTCTCGTTGCGGGAGGAAATGAAGGCGGCAAGCGGGGCCATCAGGTGCCACTGAAAGAGGAGGGTGAGCCGGGAGCAGGGATGGCCACCGCCCGCCGCCTTGACCTGCCTCTGGGGTTATACCTTTTCCTGGCTTAGGCTGATTTTTCCAATTTTTTGGTCCTTTTTGAAATGGGAAACAAAGTGACCGCCCCTCAGCTGGACTGTGCTCCTCAATTCCAGGCCAGTATTTAACATTCAAATCATTAGGATTCCACCAATAAATCCATTACTGTTAATTATATTGAAGGGGCTAACGATCCGTCGACGGTATTCTGCCATAGATTTCCATTCGTGTCGAAGAGCCACCTCGCCTTCAGTCCATGCTGGGATGTGTTTTGGGGGATGTCCCCCCCCTCCCTCCTTTGCAGCTTTTGCGGCGGCGCGATGCCCCTGCCATCCCCTTCTCCCCGAGCGCTGGCTGCTCCTCGATAGGAACACGCTACACTTCTTTATGGCTTATGGCAAACTGCCTTGATTACTTCTACTGTTGTACCCATTATGTGAATTAAATATGTATTCAGTTGCATGCTGCTTGCGTTGTTATTGCAGGGTGACATATGGTAGTGACTCAATTAGAATGAAACTAGCATTAGATAACCCTTCTGATTACATGCATCCCAGCCCGCTCGGCAGCCTGGCTGCTGCTGCCACCGCCGCTGCTTTGCTTGATCTCCCGTTATCGGCAAGCCGTGGGTTTCATTAGCCGTTATCATCTCCAGAGGTGGGCTTTCGGCAGGAGCACGGCAAGAGGAGGGCGTGCAGGATGAGGCTGTGGCCTGTGGGTGTCATTGCACTTGCCCGCAGCTGAGCTGGCCTCATGGCCTCTTGCAGGCGGGCTGCGGGAGGGATGCTCGCAGTGATTCGAGGGTGCTTGCAGCAATGCAGGGATGCTCGCAAGCAATGCATTGCTTGCACTCCAGACACTCCCCCATGGCTTTCCGTCACAAACCTCTTTGCCGTTCCTCGGCAGTAGAGCCCGGGTTTTTTCAGAGCCCAGAAATGCCCAAGCATGGGGACCATCCACCGAGTCCGAGCATGCTTTGATGGGTAGTGCTGCGGCAGCGCAGCCCCTTGCAAGCAGCCATCCACCCCTGTGTGAAACTCTCAGCGTTTGAAGATGTCCTCAAAGCAGCAGCAAAAAGGGCTTAGGTTTGGTTTGGTACACAGATGCTCCTGACTCTGGTAAGCTGCACCAAGCTTTCTGTTTGCAGGGATCAAATGGCCGGTGATTTTGTTTTCCTATCTCCTCTAACTCTGTGTAAAGTGAGTGCCTGGTGAGAAATATCTTGCTAGGAACTGGGCATTTTCACTTCTGCCAGATGATTGAGGTTGCAGGGTGGCGGTGGGTGGCTTTGGCACTGCTGCCCTCTGGTGCACACGCTGGCCGCTCCCCGGGGAGCCCAGGGCTCTGAGCCTGGGGTGCAGGGGGGAAATGCTAAGACTGGAGGATCTTCTGCTTCCTCAGTTCCCTTCTGCCATGAAAAAAAAAAAACTGTCCAAATCTCACATTTCTTGAAGCTAGAAAGGATGGATTTCCCTGCCCCCATGCACTGTTGCTTCCATCATTTCTGGATGTCGGAAGACTCTGCTACAGGCACAAGCAGAAGATGCTGCTGGTCTTGCGAGCAAGTTTCCAGCCTTGAGTTTTGGCAGCAGGGAACCTGGAAGGTTTGACTATTCCACACAACAGCCAGACTTCCTGTGTCTAACCACAGGGCATTGCACCTCCCCAGAGTTTAGGGAGTAAATAAAACAAGTCGTGAGCCCTCCCCCCTGCTCTCAAATCCACTGCTTTTATCTTACAACTTTGTGAACTGTTTGTCAGCAAATCCTGATGCAAGAGTAAATAGGAAATGGATTAATTATATAAACATGATCAGGTTCCAGAAATGAATATCAGCCTGTGAGTTGTTTGCAAACATTTCTCTCCAAGGGCTGCTCTCCGGTTGCAATGTGATCGGTCCCAGTGCCCGGTTTCTCCTCTCATGTTGGACAAGGGAGTTTTTTTTAATAAATCCGGTAACGACAGCGATGAAAGAGCAAATAATGTGCTTCCCAGTGACAGGGCTTAGCTAAATACAAATTTCATCTGGGTACATATATAGCTATTGAGGGGGATATTTATGAATGGAAAATAATACGGCTTGACAAAAAAAAATTGCATTTGTGTATTTTTTCACGTCAAAGCTTGGAGTTTGGTTTGCGCCTTTCATTGCTCCTTAATTCTTTGTATTTCTCTTGCACGTTCCCCTTGCGAGCATGTCTGTATAGGGGGCTGTGTGTGTACACGTGGGCCTGCATGCGTATTATGCTGTCAGACCTCTGCGGGAAGCTTTATTCTTGCTTTTGCAAGTGGGAAGTTTCTTTTTGCGGTGGAATAAAGGCCCTTCCTGTCAGTGGACTGGGAGTCTGTGGAAAAGATAGTTGTTTCTGGAGTCCTAATCCTTAAGCCCATTCCAGCTGGTAGTTCAAATCCCATTAGCATCCTTCCTGGCTCAAGGTTTTCTCAGCGGCTCCAAGGGCTTTGTAGCAAAGCCCGGCTTGTGAGAGGGCAGGCAGGGTCCAGCCAGCAAACCTGAACCAGAATGGGTGCCGCATGAGCCTCCGCTCTTGGTCGGGGGGGGAGGTCCCAAAGAAGATGCTCAGGTGCAAACCTTGTCCATCTGTGGCTGAGTTCTTCTGATTTCGAATGCTCGGCAGAGCTCACTGTTGGTGTTCCTCAGGGTTCCCTCTTGCAGTGGTGATGCTCTCCCTTGCAAGGAATCAGAGCATGCAATTCATTTTCCAAACCCAGAGCCTTTCTGGTTGCTCAGTGTGTTTTCTTCCCAGAGCAGAGTTCATAGGGTGAGCTTGGGGGGTGGCATGGGGCTCTCAGAGCAGGATCCATCCCTTTATTGCTTGCCTTGCTATCACTTGTGTTGCTTTCGGCTAGAAAACCATCAGCTCATACAAATGACTGACAGCAGCCAGCGTCAGCCTTTGGCAGGTATGTAAACAAAGGAGGGAACCGTTTTCTGCTCACTCTTTTTTTTTTTTTTTTCCTTTTATATATTTTTTTTTTTCACTTGAAGGAGTCATTTCAAGTACGCATGCGAGATGTGGGGTGGTGTAGCCCCATGCACGTCCTCATCTGGGGCTGGCAGTGGCCCTGTTTGGTGTCAAGCTGGCGGGTGTCAGCTGGATTTCAGAGCCACTTGACATAAAGGGACTGGGGAAGCAAATAATCGGGATGCTGTGAGGACAGTTAAGTGCTCCCCATGTTTTCTGAGTCCTCCAAACGTCTCTCTCCTCTGAGCATCCCCTCTGGTCCTCGTCTTTCTGCTGCAGGCAAGTGCATCCCTGCTGGCTTCCGTAAGCTGCCTGGCGAGCACAGCCCCCACATTTACAGGGCTGTCAGGGGCTGTGTCTCTCTCCGATTGATTGGAAAAGTTCTTGTGCATATATTTATTATTTTTTTTCCCCAGTGAAAAACACCACCTGAACAGGTCTCTGTTTGTCAAGCCTGTGCAGCTCATGCAGAAGGCAGGAGAGCTTGCTGACAGTGACATGAATACCAGCGTAGTCCTATCAAGGAAAAGCAAAAGTATTGAAAAAAAGTGGAGTTTTTCAGCTTTATTTTGATTTTCTAAAATGCCAGGCAATCTCTTAAGGTAAATAATTAAAAATTATTATTATTATTATTATTATTTACTTATTTGGGTATGGTTCTCCTTTGCCCTCCCTGCCGCTGGGTGCTGGGGTCACCCATGCAGCTGCAGAAAGGAGCAGCCAAACCCCAGAGCTTCAGCCACATGCCTGATTTCAGCTCCAGGGAATTTCAGGAGAGTGAAAGGAGATGGAAAACACCGTGAGGCTACTAAGCCACGAGCTGGAGTAGATTATTTAAGTGGATTAGTGATTTCTGACCGGGGGCTGGTGTGGAGCAGATGGGGTTTTGCCTGCTGCTGGTGTGGGGTCTGTGGGGGTTATGGTGGGTGATGGCAGGTTGAATCCTCTGTCTCCAAGAGCTGCAGCCCTTCTCCCCCTCCCTGCCTGGCCTCCACTGCCCCAAATAGCCTCTACAAACTCACCATGTCCCCAGGGAATATGGGGGCAGGGTAAGAGGGGCAGCAGGGTGGGGACAGCGGGCCGCCCCTCCCTTTGCATTGGAAGTGCCATGCCCATCTCTGAGGGTCTCCCAGCCCTTCGTTTGGGTGGGAAGGAAACTCCCACCCGTCTCTCTGTGCATGTTACACGCCTGCACTTTCTCTCCCCTCTCTCTCTCGCTCTCCTTTTTTTCCCTTTTTTTCCCTTCCTCAAAAAAAAAAATAAAATAAACCCCCAGCAGAAAGCAAGCTGTGATACTGTCGGGCCTGGCGTTGATGTTATTTATTTTCCTCAGTTGCTGCTCTGGAAGCCCGGAGTTGACAGAGCGGTTTTGTAGAATAGAAACATTATAGACTGTTACTGTCAGAGTGTTAAATGTGATGGATAGAGAAATACAGGGGAGGGAGGGGACTTTACACTAGCCATGTCTGCTGGCGAGGGTGCTCATGGGAGAATAAACCATCCGCATATAAGAAATGAATGAGGTAATGTGGCGGGAGGTAATGGACTCTTGCAACAGAGATGTGCCTTGCCGGCTGGACTTAACCCTTGCCACTCTGCTGGTGGGATGGGGTGGAATGGGAGGTTCACGTCCCACTCGCCTGTGGCCCTGAAGTCCGGCAGGTTCGGGGCTGGGATGCTGAGGTGCAGTGGGAAGAGCCAGGTTGCCCCCGTGGAGCGAAGGGAGTGCTGCCCGGGTCCCTCCAGACCCCCCACCTCCTGATCAGCAGCACTTGCTGGACTTGGCCGCAAGCTCAGGATGGAGCATCTTCATGGTGAGCACCAAGAGATCTATTCATGGCTTGTTAGCAGAAGGACTTGTGCTGCTTGAGAGGTGCAAAGTGATGCAGCTGTTGGCAAGCAGCAGCCCAATGGCTCGTTTGGGGTGGCTCTAGCTTTGGGGTCCTGCTGAGGGTGGGTGTGGAGGTCTTGGGGGCTCAGCTAAGTGTCATGGTTTAACCCCAGCCAGCAGCTAGAACTGCGCAGCCGCTTGCTCACTCACCCCAGTTTGGATGGTGGAGAATATCAGAAGAGTAAAAGTGAGAAAAAATTCGTGGGTTGAGATAAGGACAGTTTAATAGGTAAAGAAAAAGCAGTGCATAGTGCATACAAGCAAAGCAAAACAAGAAATTCATTCACTGCTTCCCATCAGCAGGTAGGTGTTCAGCCATCTCCAGGAAAACAAGGCTCCGTCACCTTTAACACTTACTTGGGAAGACTCCAAACGTAGCCCCCCTTCCTCCTTCTTCTCCCCAGCTTTATATGCTGAGCATGACATCACATGGTGTGGAATAGTTTTTTGATCCGTTGGGATCAGCTGTCCCAGCTGTGTCCCCTCCCAGCTTCTTGTGCACCCCCAGGCTGCTCGCTGGCGGAGCAATGTGGGGAGCAGAAAATGCCTTGACTGCCTAAGCAACAGCTAAAAACACCAGTGCACTACCAAAAGTATTTCTCATCCCAAATCCAAAAACATAGCACTCTGCCAGCTGCTAGTAAAAACGTTAACTCTGTCCCAACTGAAACCACAATAGCTGGCAAGGTGAGGAGCACAGGCCCAGAGCAGGACAGGGAAAGAAGTGACCTGATGTTTCTCTGCTGTCAGTGGCAGAGGTGCTGAGCAGCTTTGCCTTCATTCATGACTGGTTGCACAAAGTGCTAAGCTGGGGTCCAGAACTGAAACCCCATGGTTATAGTGCTGGGTTTGTGGTTCAAACGTCATTTCTCATGTCTGGAGGGATAACATGGGTGGAGAGGTGGTTGGTGCCCCTCCAGCTCTGTGGTTACACCTGAGGAGGGCAGGCTGGGTGCATCTCTGACCTCTTCTTCTTCACATTGATGGCTTTTCCTGTCATCCATTTAACTGTCAAATTGTATTTTGAAGACTAATGAGCTCATGTCCATCCCTCCTCTTTACAGATTCTCTCTGTAGCTTGCCCATGAGGAGACCCCATGGGTGGCTTTATCTGCTGCCTGCAGGACCACAGAATCACAGTGTGGTTTGGGTTGGAGAAGGGACCTTCAAAGATCATCTAGTCCATGCCCTGCCATGGGCGGGGTCACCTTTCCTGAGATCAGGCTGCCCATCATAATTGACCTTGAACACTTCCAATGGTGGGGCATCCACAACTTTGCCAGGCAACCTCTTCCTCTCTCTCACCACCACCATCATAAAATATTTTGTCCTTATACGTAGTCTAAACCTACCCTCTTCTCGTTTAAAATCATTACCCCTTGTCCTAGTGTTACAGGACCTGATAAAAAGTCTCTCTCCATCTTTCTTGTAAGGATGATGGGCTTGCGGGGGAGTGAGAAGCCTCAGGGCAGGAGGCAACCTGGACGTGGGGTGTTGTATAGCCCTGGCAGCTCTCACCCCCCCTTCCCTTCATGCTTCGCTAGGTGTCCAGCCTGACTGCACAAAGTTTGTTGTAGTCAGTGTGTGTGAGTAATTAAATTACTTCCTTGTGCGTTTTACCCTCGCTGACTTTTACCCACCATCTTATCACCAGCTTATGGATCTTTGTTCATGCATACTTGGAGGAGTATCTCAGCCTTTGTGAGTCCTTCCTAAACCCTGTTCTCATGTTCTCCTCAAACCTACAGCTGCTCGTGCAATAAACTTATTGAGCAGCAGCGGGCAAACCTTCTACACCCATGGCCTTGTTGAAAAATCTATTTATGTCTACTCTCTTCCACCTCGTAACTAACCTTTAGTCCTTGCTTTTGCTTCTGAGAAGAGTGAAATTTGTCAACTGATGAAACTTTGGGGGCCTCCAAACAATGCCAACCATGCTTCGTGCCTTCTGTTGCTGGGTGTGCCGCAGTTGTGAGAAGGTTAGTGAGGTACGTTTTCTCCTTTCTTACAGGCGTTGCTAGTTAATCTTGGTGGTATCATGTCCATCTCGAGGCTTTATCCTATCTATCATCTTAGGCGGTACTGAAGTGAGACTCACAAGTCGGTGAATCTGTGGCTCATCTCACTCCATTTTTTAAAAATAGGGTATGACACTTTGTGTTCTCTAGTGTAATGAGAGATTGAGCTGCTAATGAAAATATGCAATCATTTTATTTCTGAGTCCCTGCAGAACTCTTAAGCAGGTATTATCTGGTCTTGGTGACTCCTCATTTTTCATTTTCCAAACGTGCTTTAACATCACTTCTTCTGACATCTCAATCTCTGATTGAGCCTCATCGTTGCCACCTGAAAGATGGCCCACGGTCAGGGATTGAGTGGTGTTGGGCTGCTGAGAGCTGAGGACTGGGTTCCCCTGCATCCTTGCACCCTGTGGCCACCACCACAGCAACTTCTCTGGAAATCAGCCCTGTAATAACAATGACAGGCTCAAGGCTTGCTGTAGGTCTTGCGACAAAATTCATTCTCATCTTGGTTTGTAGGCTCCTAGGTAGTTAAAAATTGCAACTGGTTAAAGCGTCATCCTTTTGTGACATTGATTAGTTTGAGGAATTTCCTTCTGTTTCCCTGCTGCTTCTTTGGGGTCTGGGTCAGATTTCTTTGGGATTCAGTGAGAATCCCACAAATGTTTCTATCCGGGAGCTGTCTGGGTGCTCTGGCTCCAACAGCTGAATCTGAGGATGCTGGTGCTGGACCTGACCGGCTTTTAGCCGGTCTCAAAGAAAAATCTCTTTCTTATGAAAGAGCCACAGGGACGTGCCACCGATGGGGGACGCTGCCTGCCCCAGGGGTGCAGCCCACACTGTCCTGGGCAGCTGCGGGGACGTCCGTGTCCCCATTTGATGGCAGCCGCTCTTACCTCTGGCGCCTTGAGAAATGATCCACAAAATCCTTTTTTTTTTTTTTATGGTTTTTTTTTTTTTTTTGGAGGTTTGAACACCAAATAAGATTTATTTGTTAAAATGCAAACATGCAGCACGTCACAGGTAATTTATTCCCGGGTGCTGTAATCTGAAGAAAAGCAGAACGAAGGACCTCCAGTCACAGCCGCGCGCGCACGCAAAAAGTTAAGTATTCTTGCTTTCGCTGACAGTACAAAGGTGTCATATACGAGAAGGATTGACACAGACCAAAGGGTCTTGTGGGAAATATGATAATAACTATAAAGAAGACAGATTATTCCCCAGTTGCCAACATTCAAACCTTTTTACAGTCAGTTCAAACATATAAAACTTTATTGCTGTAGCAGAAAGGGGAACAATTTCTGGTTGCACAGCTTTCCCAGGGCTGGGTTTATACTGTCTGTGTTATTGCTCTATAGTGGCATTTTAAAGTTTATTGAACAAGACTTTTACAATTGAAGGAAGTATATAAAACTGTAAATTTATTAGATTTTTCAGGATAAGTGCCCTTTCTAGTTGTGCTCAAGAATTCGGAGCTACGAGAAACTGCTAGTTACAAGACTTATTAATATTAAAGACTGAGAGAGCGCACATTTTATACCTTAACTGATCTAAAAAATAATATTATGATATTACTGAAAATCTGAGCTGTCACCGAGCAGGGTGCGTAGAGCGTTTGTATAGTTGGTGTATGTATAAATAGTCTATATCTATGTGCAGATATGTATATATATGTGTGTCTGGGTATGCCTTGCGGGGGTGTATATGCATGTGCTGTATGAGAGTATATGCACATCGATATGTAAACAAACAAGCACGTGTGTGTATTTGAGCATATATGTATATATAAAGCTATGTGTTCCTAGGCGGTATTTTATTTTCATATGGATTTATTTCCTATATTGTGCAGTGCCTTCTACTGTGGAGTCTTGGTGCGCATGTAAGGCTTTTAGGTGATGCAGAAATGCAATTAATAGGGTGGATTTGATGATAATATCATGCTTGGTTGTGTGTGGTGTTCACGGACGTCTTGGTGTAACTCATGGATGAAGATATCCAGTACGTAAACTACACAATTTATACTATATTCACCATTCACCTGATGTTTTGTACCTAAAAGCAGTACATGAGTAATGGTGGGATGGTGTGTTCCAAAAGGCTGGGTGCCTGCCGCCATCCCCTGCCTTCTCCTTAGGGCTGTATCCGAGTAACACTGATCATAAATTTGCAGGGACTGGATTCTCTGGTCGGCACATTTGCTCGGGGCTGCTTATGCAGCAAAACTGGGCTGCAATGCTGCCGGAGACAGCCCTCGGAGAGCTCATCCTGGGTATGATCCGGGGGGAAGCCTGCTCTTGAGGGGTCTGTGCTGTAAGTTTTCTTTTTGCAGCTTGGAGATGATTTCACCTAAATGTGTGACTCGAATGAAAATATGCTTTTCTGCCTGCTGCGTGTGGAGCATCGGCTGCCTGCCACGGCAGCCGGTGCTGCCGGAGAGGCCATGGGGACTTTTAAGAGGGTTCTTTGTCTGGGGCAGGGATGTCCACTGGAGCAGAGGGTCTACTGAAACACCTCTCACCGGGGCTGGGAATACATTCCCCAGCTCTGGAGGAGAGCCTTCCTCCACCGCTCTGCTCTGCTGGTCCAGCACAGCCGCAGAAGTAGACGTCTTCAACTTTAGCACCTGTGATGGCAACTTGCAAGGGGCAGTGGGTGCTTTGGAGGCTGAGCAGGAGCAGGCAGGAGCACCACGAACCGGCAGTGAAGGCAAGGAAGTCAATAAGCCCTGAATCTTTTATGAGACCTTGGATATTCTGATCACAGCTCCGCTGGCACCGAGATAGGAATACAGATTATCTGAGAAAGCGTCCGTGACTTGAAGCTCGGTCTTGGGTCTTCCTAAGGTTTTTAGTTTGCCTCCCCGTATTAACATTTTGCTGTCAGTTTTTTTGGGGGGCTTCCCCTTTTCCTTCTGCTTTTTCCCTGCAGAAGGGATGGAGCTCAGGTGCAATTGCTGGGAGTCAGGGCTGGCTGAAGAAGAAAGGGGGAAGAAGGTTAGTGCAGCTAATGGGGCTAAGAGCCTTATCCCTGCATATTGTTAATAACAAAACCAAGCAGCAACACCACACGCCGTGAGTCTGAAGAAAAGGAAAGCCCTCGGATCCCTTGTAATCCCGCGTTGCGCAGCGCGACGGTGCTGGAATTGCAAGGGTTCTCGCTGAATTCATTTCAGGTTTGGAGAGAAAAGGAGAAAGGAGGAAAAGGAGGAGGATGGGGAGGGAAAAAAAAAAAAAAAGAAAAAGACCCCTGCACTGAGATGAATTTATGCCTAAGCTTGTCTTGGGAATGCAAATGTGTTTAAGACTCTCTGAGCTAAACCACCCCTTTTGGGAAGAGGGAGGGGGAAAAGGGAGGGGGGGGGAAAGTATGACACAGAAGGGACACCGGGAGAATGTGAAATGAGGGCTTGCTGCCCCTCCTCCCGCGCCCTGCCTGCTGCCGAGCTGGCACACGGGCAGGCAGCGAGGAGCTGCCGAGATGCTGCATGGAGGGGGGGACCCAGGCACCTGGGTGCTGCGCTCTCCAGTGGGCACCTGTATCGCTCTGCCTCCATCCCCCATGGAGAGGTGGGTGCTGGCGCCTTCCCACCATTGCAGCGGCCTCGTGCAGCCTCTTGATGTGCCGCAAGCACATCAGGTGTGACACGGCCACACTCCTGCCACCGCTGCCGAGTGCCCGTTTTTCACTGCGGAGGTGAGGAGGGTGCTGCCTGCCTGCTCCCCCCACCTCCAGCCCCGCTGGGGCTGGGCAGGGCTCTCCCGGCACTGCAGGGATGCTCACCCAGGGGTCTGGCAAAGCCCGAGGGGAGGAGGGCAGTGGGGAGAGGAGAAAAGCGGCGGCGGCGAGCAGGAGGGAGGAGGGATGCAGGAGGAGATGCGAACCCACTGCCAATTGGGCAGTTGTGTCTGTTGTCTGGAGGCTGCTGCTAACCACTCGTTACAATTAAAATGAAGTGTCCGTCAGCGGCTATCTTCGCTGTGTGGCCCATATGTTTCTGAGCTGATACTGTCCGGATTATTCTGTTTGGGAGAACGATAACGGCTGTTTATAACCTTGGCAAAGACTGAGCCCTAATCAGGCTGGAGCACATTTTCACCGACTGGCTGATAACGGGCTGTTAGCTGCCTTATCGCTGGGGAGAGATAGGCCAAAATAAGCAGATCTGTGAGCACAGGAGCCCAACCAAGAGGCACATACTCTGGCCTGGCCTTTATTTTTAGATGCTCTTTTCTCTTTTTTTCCTTCCCCCTCCCCC